>JAVTVJ010011729.1:0-11944 GCA_034509425.1 Eopsaltria australis
AGGGGCTCCATCGGGACTTCCCTGCTGTCCCCAGTCACCCAAAGAGCCGGGATGTCACAAACATTCACAGCTGATCACTGGCGACATCCCAGGAGACCCCGGGCTTCCAAGCAACTGGGATATCACAGACACTCACAACAGTTCCAGGGCGACTTCCCAGGAGACCCAAGGCTGACAAAGAGCCAGCATGTCACAGACACTCACACGCGTTCCATGGGGACATCCCGGGAATCCCCAGAGTGCCAAACACCAGAGATGCAACACACACTCACAGGGGCTCCATGCACACATCCCAGGGGTCCCCAAGCTGCCAAACCTCGGCCATGTCCCTGACAATCACAGGGGCTCCACACAGAAATGCCAGGATTTCCAAAGCTGCCAAAGAGCCGGCATGTCACACACACTCACAGGGGATCCATGCACACATCCCACATATCCCCAGGCTCCCCAAGTGACGGTGTAGTGGTTTCAGTTCCCCTATTCAGGTTTGTGGCTAAATGTTAGCACACTTACTTAAATTTACTTGATTGCTTGTTGTGAGATGAGGATTAGGAGTAGGCAAAGCAGGTTCAAACTTTATAAAGTACAAAGAAGTTTTATTAATATAGCTAAGACAAAGGGAAAAGGAAAAAAAAACCTAAGAAAAACCAGAACAAACTCTTCACACCACCCCTCCTTCCCCCACCTCTCCATTTCATTCTCCCTGACAACATACAAAGGACAACACTTCGACTTCCAGTCAGTTTACCACCTCAGAAACAGCTCTTGTTCTAGTTCATTTAGGGAGAGAAGTTTCTTTTGCTTACACCATGGATTTTCTGTAAGAAAAATACAGTTTTTATGGGTCTTCTGCTTCACCATCAGCCGCCACCCGGAGCAAAGTCCAGCTTAATGGTGGATCTCTCCCACACCAGTAGCCTTCCCACAGCTACTATGGTGGGTTATGAACAGTCCACAGGGTACCTGTTTTAAGGATGCACAGTTCAATTGCAGCAACAAAGAAAATCCCTTCTTCTGTGCTTAGCAACACAGGTTCTCCTGACAACTCAGGTTCTCTAGCACTCTCCCCGGGACCAGGGCTCTGGGTCACAGCCTCTCCTCTCTCTTGATTCTAGTTTCTCATCAGGCTGTACTTTTCCAACACTTACTTGTCTGTACTTAGGTATTTCAGTTCATTGGCTGCAATAAGAACCTCACATCCCCCTTTGGACTTTATCTTCATATATTACAGAGAATTTATTAGCTCAGTCCCCAACCATGGTTCTCCAAAAGAGTTTTCAGCTTCATTCTTGAAGCATCTTCCCAAGCACCTCATTGTAAGTATCAGTTCTGCTTTCCTCACTGACTGTAAAGTCTCTGCGCTGTACTATGTCGATGTCCTCACTCGTCCCTCTCTCTGCGAGGAAGGATGAGTGTCTGTGAGTTTAGTCCAGGCATGGAGGGAGTTAATCTCTGTCTCTCTCTCTCCCCGGCAGTGTGAGGATCAGGTGCTCTTTGCCGGGCTGTTTGAACAGGCCCGAGCTGAATGGAGTCCTGGCGCGGAGCAGGGGCCTGGCTCTCTCTCTCTCTCGTGTAGCTGGCACACTGGCTGAGCTGTATCTGCTGAGGATTCCAGCCGTTCCTCCCCCATGCCTGGCTGCAGCGGCACGGCCGCTCCAAACTTCCCTTCCCCTCCCCTCCTTTGGGAAGGAAGGGGGTGGGGGGGGGGCGTCTGGGGCCTTGCCAGCGAGAGAAGCAGGAGCTGCTCCTCTCTACACAGCAGCAGCAGGTCCAAAGAAAAAGAGCTTCAGAGAGTCTCTGCTTATATATGGTTTTTTCCTCGAAGGCGGATCAACTTTTTAATTGGTTTACCTACCTATCAATCCTTAAAACTACCTGATTATTGGCTCTCTCTCGCAGGAAGGAAGTTGTATTCCTTCCTGCAGCACAGATCTCTTCCTAGATTTTGACCCCTCTGGCCTAACCCAGGACAGACGGGAAGTCACAGACATTCACAGGGGCTCTAGACTGCCATCCCAGGAGCCCCCAGAGCACCAAAGAGCCAGGATGTAACACACACTAGCAGGAGCTCCATGCAGACACCCATGAATCCACAGACTGCCAAAGAGCCGGCATGTCACACACACTCACAGGTGCTCAAGAGTGACATCCCAGGAGTGTCCAGGCTCCCAAAGAGCCACGATGTCACAGACACTCACAGCGGCTCCATGGTGAAATCCCAGGAGTCCCCAAGCTTCCAAAATCCTGCCATGTCACAGAAACTCACATGGGCTCCATAGCCACATCCCATGTGATCCCTGCCTGCCTAAGAGCCCAGATGTCACAGACTTTCACGCGGCTTCCAGGCTGATACCCCAGCAGTCCCCAGATTTTCAAGGAGCTAAGATGTCACAGAAATTCCAAGGGATTCCATGGTGACATCCCCGGACTTTCCAGGCAGCCAAAGAGCCAGGACCTCACAGACACTACAAGGCTTCAAAGGCCTTATGCCCGCAATCCCCACAAGGCCAAAGAGCACGGATGTCAAAGACACTCACAGGGCCTCCATGGGGACATCGCAGGAGTCCCCAGGCTGACAAAGAGACAGCATGTCACAGTTACCCAAAGGGACCCCATGCGGACATCCCTGCCTTACCCTGTCTTCCAAAGAGCAGGGATGTCACAGACACTCACAGCTGCTCCATCGGGTCATGCCAGCAGTGCCCAGGCTGCCAAAGAGCCGGCATGTCACCGACACTCACAGGGGATCCCTGCAGACATGCCAGCTATGCCCAGACTCCTCAACAGCTGGGATGTCACAGACATTCACAGGGGCTGCAGAGTGACATCCCAGGAGCCCCCAGAGTGCCAAAGAGCCAGGATGTCACAGACAATGCCAGCAGCTCCAGGGAGACATCCCTCGAATCCACAGACTGCCAAAGCACCGGCATGTCACAGACACTCACAGGGGCTCCAGACTGACATCCCACAAGTCCACTGGCTCTCAAACAGCCACGATGTCACAGACACTCACAGGGGCTCCATCGGGACTTCCCTGCTGTCCCCAGTCACCCAAAGAGCCGGGATGTCACAAACATTCACAGCTGATCAATGGTGACATCCCAGGAGACCCCGGGCTTCCAAGCAACTGGGATATCACAGACACTCACAACAGTTCCATGGAGACGTCCCAGGAGACCAAGGCTGACAAAGAGCCAGCATGTCAAAGACACTCACACGGGTTCCATGGGGACATCCCAAGAATCCCCAGAGTGCCAAACACCAGAGATGCCACACACACTCACAGGGCCTCCATGCACACATCCCAGGGATCCCCAAGCTGCCAAAGAGCTGGCATGTCACACACACTCACAGGGGATCCATGCACACATCCCACGTATCCCCAGGCTCCCCAAGAGACGGGAAGTCACAGACATTCACAGGGGCTCCAGACTGCCATCCCAGGAGCCCCCAGAGCTGATAAAGCAGCCATGCATGCAACACACACTAGCAGGAGCTCCATGCAGGACACCCCATGAATCCACAGACTGCCAAAGAGCCGGCATGTCACACACACTCACAGGTGCTCAGATGACATCCCAGGGGAGTGATCCAGGCTCCCAAAGAGCCACGATGTCACAGACACTCACAGCGGGGCTCCTGGTAAATCCCAGGAGTCCCCAAGCTTCCAAAAAACCTGCCATGCCACAGAAACCACATGGGCCTCCCATAGCCCACCCCATGCGATCCCTGCCTGCTAAACCCAGATGTCACAGACTTTCACGTGGCTCCATGCTGATACCCCAGCAGTCCCCAGATTCCAGAGCTAAGATTCACAGAATCCAAGGAATTCCATGGTGACATCCCCGGACTTTCCAGGCAGCCAAAAAGCCAGACCTCACAGACGCTCACCCAAGGCTTCAACGGCCTTATGCCCGCAATCCCCACAAGGCCCAAGAGCAGGGATGTCAAAGACACTCACAGGGCCTCCATGGGGACATCGCAGGAGTCCCCAGGCTGCCAAAGAGACAGCATGTCACAGTTACCCAAAGGGGCCCCATGCGGACATCCCTGCCTTACCCTGTCTTCCAAAGAGCAGGGATGTCACAGACACCCACAGCTGCTCAATCGGGTCATGCCAGCAGTGCCCAGGCTGCCAAAGAGCCGGCATGTCACTGACACTCAGAGGGGATCCATGCAGACATGCCAGCTATGCCCAGACTCCTCAACAGCTGGGATGTCACAGACATTCACAGGGGCTGCAGAGTGACATCCCAGGAGCCCCCAGAGTGCCAAAGAGCCAGGATGTCACAGACAATGCCAGCAGCTCCAGGGAGACATCCCTCGAATCCACTGGCTGCCAAAGTACCGGCATGTCACAGACACTCACAGGGGCTCCAGACTGACATCCCACAAGTCCACAGGCTCTCAAACAGCCACGATGTCACAGACACTCACAGGGCCTCCATCGGGACTTCCCTGCTTTCCCCAGTCACCCAAAGAGCCGGGATGTCACAAACATTCACAGCTGATCAATGGCGACATCCCAGGAGACCCCGGGCTTCCAAGCAACTGGGATATCACAGACACTCACAACAGTTCCATGGCGACTTCCCAGGAGACCCAAGGCTGACAAAGAGCCAGCATGTCAAAGACACTCACACGGCTTCCATGGGGACATCCCAAGAATCCCCAGAGTGCCAAACACCAGAGATGCCACACACACTCACAGGGGCTCCATGCACACGTCCCAGGGATCCCCAAGCTGCCAAAGAGCTGGCATGTCACACACACTCACAGGGGATCCATGCACACATCCCACGTATCCCCAGGCTCCCCAAGAGACGGGAAGTCACAGACATTCACAGGGGCTCCAAACTGCCATCCCAGGAGCCCCCAGAGTGATAAAGAGCCATGATGCAACACACACTAGCAGGAGCTCCATGCAGACACCCCATGAATCCACAGACTGCCAAAGAGCCGGCATGTCACACACACTCACAGGTGCTCAAGAGTGACATCCCAGGAGTGTCCAGGCTCCCAAAGAGCCACGATGTCACAAGACCACTCACAGCGGCTCCATGGTGGAAGAGTGCGCGCAGGAGTCACTCCCAAGCTTCCAAAAACCTGCCATGCCACCAGAAACTCACATGGGCGCCATAGCCACAGCCCATGTCATCCCTGCCTGCCTAAGAGCCCAGATGTCACAGACTTTCACGCGGCTTCCATGCTGATACCCCAGCAGTCCCCAGATTTCCAAGGAGCTAAGACGTCAAAGAAATTCCAAGGGATTCCATGGTGACATCCCCGGACTTTCCAGGCAGCCAAAGAGCCAGGACCTCACAGAAACTCGCAAGGCTTCAACGGCCTGATGCCCGCAATCCCCACAAGGCCAAAGAGCAGGGATGTCAAAGACACTCACAGGGCCTCCATAGGGACGTCGCAGGAGTCCCCAGGCTGCCAAAGAGACAGCATGGCACAGTTACCCAAAGGGGCCCCATGCGGACATCCCTGCCTTACCCTGTCTTCCAAAGAGCAGGGATGTCACAGACATTCACAGGTGCTCCATCGGGTCATGCCAGCAGTGCCCAGGCTGCCAAAGAGCCGGCATGTCACCAACACTCACAGGGGATCCCTGCAGATATGCCAGCTATGCCCAGACTCCTCAACAGCTGGGATGTCACAGACACTCACAGGGGCTGCAGAGTGACATCCCACGAGTCCACAGGCTCTCAAACAGCCACGATGTCACAGACACTCACAGGGGCTTCATCGGGACTTCCCTGCTGTCCCCAGTCACCCAAAGGGCTAGGATGTCACAAACATTCACAGCTGATCATTGGCGACATCCCAGGAGACCTCGGGCTTCCAAGCAACTGGGATATCACAGACACTCACAACAGTTCCATGGCGACTTCCCAGGAGACCAAGGCTGACAAAGAGCCAGCATGTCACAGACACTCACACGCGTTCCATGGGGACATCCCGGGAATCCCCAGAGTGCCAAACACCAGAGATGCCACACACACTCACAGGGGCTCCATGCACACATCCCAGGGATCCCCCAGCTGCCAAACCTCAGCCATGTCCCTGACACTCACAGGGGCTCCACACAGAAATGCCAGGATTTCCAAAGCTGCCAAAGATCCGGCATGTCACACACACTCACAGGGGATCCATGTACACATCCCACGTACCCCCAGGCTCCCCAAGAGACGGTGTAGTGTTTTCAGTTCCCCTATTCAGGTTTGTGGCTAAATGTTAGCACACTTACTTAAATTTACTTGATTGCTTGTTGTGAGATGAGGATTAGGAGTAGGCAAAGCAGGTTCAAACTTTATAAAGTACAAAGAAGTTTTATTAATATAACTAAGACAAAGGGAAAAGGAAAAAAAACCCTAAGAAAAACCAGAACAAACTCTTCAGACCACCCCTCCTTCCCCCACCTCTCCATTTCATTCTCCCTGACAACATACAAAGGACAACACTTCGACTTCCAGTCAGTGTACCACCTCAGAAACAGCTCTTGTTCTAGTTCATTTAGGGAGAGAAGTTTCTTTTGCTTACACCATGGATTTTCTGTAAGAAAAATACAGTTTTTATGGGTCTTCTGCCTCACCATTAGCCGCCGCCCGGAGCAAAGTCCAGCTTTATGGTGGATCCCTCCCACACCAGTAGCCTTCCCACAGCCACTATGGTGGGTTATGAACAGTCCACAGGGTACCTGTTTTAAGGATGCACAGTTCAATTGCAGCAACACAGAAAATCCCTTCTTCTGTGCCGAGCAACACAGGTTCTCCTGACAACTCAGGTTCTCTAGCACTCTACCCGGGACCAGGGCTCTGGGTCACAGCCTCTCCTCTCTCTTGCTTCTAGTTTCTCATCAGGCTGTACTTTTTCAACACTTACTTGTCTGTACTTAGGTATTTCAGTTCATTGGCTGCAATAAGAACCTCACATCCCCCTTTGGACTTTATCTTCATATATTACAGAGAATTTATTAGCTCAGTCCCCAACCATGGTTCTCCAAAAGAGTTTTCAGCTTCACTCTTGAAGCAACTTCCCATGCACCTCATTGTAAGTATCAGTTCTGCGTTCCTCACTGACTGTAAAGTCTCTGCGCTGTACTATGTCGATGTCCTCACTCGTCCCTCTCTCTGCGAGGAAGGATGAGTGTCTGTGAGTTTAGTCCAGGCATGGAGAGAGTTAATCTCTGTCACTCTCTCTCCCCGGCAGTGTGAGGATCAGGTGCTCTTTGCCGGGCTGTTTGAACAGGCCCGAGCTGAATGGAGTCCTGGCGCGGAGCAGGGGCCTGGCTCTCTCTCTCTCTCTCGTGTAGCTGGCACACTGGCTGAGCTGTATCTGCTGAGGATTCCAGCCGTTCCTCCCCCATGCCCGGCTGCAGCAGCACAGCCGCTCCAAACTTCCCTTCCCCTCCCCTCCTTTGGAAGGAAGGGGGGGGGGGGGTCTGGGGCCTTACCAGCGAGAGAAGCAGGAGCTGCTCCTCTCTACACAGCAGCAGCAGGTCAAAACAAAGAGAGCTTCAGAGTCTCTGCTTATATATGGTTTTTTTCCTCGAAGGCGGATCAACTTTTTAATTGGTTTACCTACCTATCAATCCTGAAAACTACCTGATTATTGGCTCTCTCTCGCAGGAAGGAAGTTGTATTCCTTCCTGCAGCACAGATCTCTTCCTAGATTTTGACCCCTCTGGCCTAACCCAGGACAGACGGGAAGTCACAGACATTCACAGGGGCTCCAGACTGCCATCCCAGGAGCCTCCAGAGCACCAAAGAGCCAGGATGCAACACACACTAGCAGGAGCTCCATGCAGACACCCCATGAATCCACAGACTGCCAAAGAGCCGGCATGTCACACACACTCACAGGTGCTCAAAGTGACATCCCAGATGGTGTCCAGGCTCCCAAAGAGCTGCGATGTCACAGACACTCACAGCGGCTCCATGGTGAAATCCCAGGAGTCCCCAAGCTTCAAAAAACCTGCCATGCCACAGAAACTCACATGGGCTCCATAGCCACAGCCCATGTGATCCCCGCCTGCCTAAGAGCCCAGATGTCACAGACTTTCACGCGGCTTCCATGCTGATATCCCCGCAGTCCCCAGAATTCCAAGGAGCTAAGATGTCACAGAAATTCCAAGGGATTCCATGGTGACATCCCCGGACTTTCCAGGCAGCCAAAGAGCCAGGACCTCACAGACACTCGCAAGGCTTCTAATGCCTTATGCCCGCAAATCCCCACACGCCAAAGAGCAGGATGTCAAAGACACTCACAGGGCCCTCCATTCACGACATCGCAGGAAGTCCCAGGGCCGCCACAGAGACCAGCATGTTCACAGTTACCTAAAGGGTCCCTGCAGACATCCCTGCCTTACCCTGTCTTCCAAAGAGCAGGGATGTCACAGACACTCACAGGGGATCCATGCAGACATGCCAGCTATGCCCAGACTCCTCAACAGCTGGGATGACACAGACATTCACAGGGGCTGCAGAGTGACATCCCAGGAGCCCCCAGAGTGCCAAAGAGCCAGGATGTCACAGACAATGCCAGCAGCTCCACGGAGACATCCCTCGAATCCACAGACTGCAAAAGCACCGGCATGTCACAGACACTCACAGGGGCTCCAGACTGACATCCCACAAGTCCCACAGCTCTCAAAACAGCCACGATGTCAACAGACACCACAGGGGCTCCATCGGGACTTCCCGCTGTCCCCAGTCACCCAAAGAGCCGGGGATGTCACCAAACATTTCACAGCTGATCAATTGGCGACATCCCAGGAGACCCCGGGCTTCCAAGCAACTGGGATATCACAGACACTCACAACAGTTCCATGGCGACTTCCCAGGAGACCCAAGGCTGACAAAGAGCCAGCATGTCACAGACACTCACACGGGTTCCATGGGGGCATCCCAAGAATCCCCAGAGTGCCAAACACCAGAGATGCCACACACACTCACAGGGGCTCCATGCACACGTCCCAGGGGTCCCCAAGCTGCCAAAGAGCTGGCATGTCACACACACTCACAGGGGATCCATGCACACATCCCACGTATCCCCAGGCTCCCCAAGAGACGGGAAGTCACAGACATTCACAGCAGCTCCAGACTGCCATCCCAGGAGCCCCCAGAGTGACAAAGAGCCAGGATGCAACACACACTAGCAGGAGCTCCATGCAGGCACCCCATGAATCCACAGACTGCCAAAGAGCCGGCATGTCACACACACTCACAGGTGCTCAAGAGTGACATACCAGGAATGTGCAGGCTCCCAAAGAGCCACGATGTCACAGACACTCACAGCAGCACCATGCAGACATCCAAGGTGTTCTTAGGCTCTCTAAGAGCCACGATGTCACAGACACTCACAGGGGCTCCATCGGGACTTCCCAGCTGTCCCCAGTCACCCAAAGAGCCGGGATGTCACAAGCATTCACAGCTGATCAATGGCTACATCCCAGGAGACCCCGGGCTTCCAAGCAACTTGGATATCACAGACACTCACAACAGTTCCATGGCGACTTCCCAGGAGACCCAAGGCTGACAAAGAGCCAGCATGTCACAGACACTCACACGGGTTCCATGGGGACATCCCGGGAATCCCCAGAGTGCCAAACACCAGAGATGCCATAAACACTCACAGGGGCTCCATGGGGACATCCCAGGGATCCCCAAGCTGCCAAACCTCGGCCATGTCCCTGACACTCACAGGGGCTCCATGCACACATCCCAGGTTTCCCCAAGCTGCCAAAGAGCTGGCATGTCACACACACTCACAGGGGATCCATGCACACATCCCACGTATCCCCAGGCTCCCCTAGAGACGGGAAGTCACAGACATTCACAGGGGCTCCAAACTGCCATCCCAGGAGCCCCCAGAGTGACAAAGAGCCAGGATGCAACACACACTAGCAGGAGCTCCATGCAGACACCCCATGAATCCACAGACTGCCAAAGAGCCTGCATGTCACACACACTCACAGGTGCTCAAGAGTGACATCCCAGGAGTGTCCAGGCTCCCAAAGAGCCACGATGTCACAGACACTCACAGCAGCACCATGCAGACATCCAAGGTGTTCTCAGGCTCTCTAAGAGCTGCGATGTCACAGACACTCACAGAGGCTCCATGGTGAAATCCCAGGAGTCCCCAAGCTTCCAAAAACCTGCCATGCCACAGAAACTCACATGGGCTCCATAGCCACATCCCATGTGATCCCTGTCTGCCTAAGAGCCCAGATGTCACAGACTTTCATGCGGCTTCCATGCTGATATCCCAGCAGTCCCCAGATTTCCAAGGAGCTAAGATGTCACAGAAATTCCAAGGGATTCCATGGTGACATCCCCGGACTTTCCAGGCAGCCAAAGAGCCAGGACCTCACAGACGCTTGCAAGGCTTCAACGGCCTTATGCCCGCAATCCCCACAAGGCCAAAGAGGAGGAATGTCAAAGACACTCACAGGGCCTCCATGGGGACATCGCAGGAGTCCCCAGGCTGCCAAAGAGACAGCATGTCACAGTTACCCAAAGGGGCCCCAAGCGGATATCCCCGCCTTACCCTGTCTTCCAAAGAGCAGGGATGTCACAGACACTCACAGCTTCTCCATCGGGTCATGCCAGCAGTGCCCAGGCTGCCAAAGAGCCGGCATGTCACCGACACTCACAGGGGATCCATGCAGACATGCCAGCTATGCCCAGACTCCTCAACAGCTGGGATGTCACAGACATTCACAGGGGCTGCAGAGTGACATCCCAGGAGCCCCCAGAGTGCCAAAGAGCCAGGATGTCACAGACAATGCCAGCAGCTCCAGGGAGACATCCCTCGAATCCACAGACTGCAAAAGCACCGGCATGTCACAGACACTCAGAGGGGCTCCAGACTGACATTCCACGAGTCCACAGGCTCTCAAACAGCCACGATGTCACAGACACTCACAGGGGCTCCATCGGGACTTCCCTGCTGTCCCCAGTCACCCAAAGAGGCGGGATGTCACAAACATTCACAGCTGATCAATGGCGACATCCCAGGAGACCCCGGGCTTCCAAGCAACTGGGATATCACAGACACTCACAACAGTTCCATGGCGACTTCCCAGGAGACCCTAGGCTGACAAAGAGCCAGCATGTCTGTCTTGGTTTGAAGGACAGGTGTCTGTTAAGGAAGGCAGGAGCCTCCCTTGGGATGGGAAACTGTAACCCCTCTCCCTCCGAATTATTATAAATTTGAATCAAGAGGCTCTCAGGCAAAGATATGGGAATAGGAATAACAGTTCTTTACTACTATCTAAAACAAAGGATAACAAATAACAACAACTATAACGTTAACTAACAAACAGAACTAGAAACCCAGTGGCAGCCTGCTCGGCTTCAGGCACCTTTTCCCTTCGGTGCAGTTCCAGTCACAGCCTGCAGGGGTGCTCTGGGTGCGGTGATTCCCCGGTGCCTGCAGGGGGCGCTCCGGCGTGAGCTCAGGTAGCACACGGCGAATGGCGACTGCCCGAAGCACGGAGGGATGGAGGAGAGCCCCTTGCTCTACAGACCCTCGGGAGGGGCAACTGGTGTTTGTGCCACAGCAGGATCCCCGGACACAGGGAGCTGGGACGGTAAGGGGTCTCCACGTGCAGGGAAAAACCCCGCTACAATGTAGCGGAGAAAAGCGGGCTGGTGGCAGGCAGGTCGGCTCCGGATGGGGTAGAGGGCAGAGACTCACAGCAGACAGACTGGCAGCTCCGCGCTGGCTTCTCAGCGGCCGTGGGTTCAGCAGACAGCAGCTCCGACCGTCCAGCTCCGAAGGTCCCGAGCAAGAGGGCGTGACCTCCCTCTGCCCTTGCTTTTCAGTCTCTCCAAATTTCGCGTTACCAGGCTCTGCTTCCGTGAGGGGCAATTTTGCCCCACCCTGCCACGGAGAAAGGCTCTAGCCTTGTGCTTTGTTTCTCTTAAGTACCCAG
>JAVTVJ010011730.1:0-11897 GCA_034509425.1 Eopsaltria australis
GGACTTTCCAGGCAGCCAAAGAGCCAGGACCTCACAGAAACTCGCAAGGCTTCAACGGCCTTATGCCCGCAATCCCCACAAGGCCCAAGAGCAGGGATGTCAAAGACACTCACAGGGCCTCCATGGGGACATCGCAGGAGTCCCCAGGCTGCCAAAGAGACAGCATGTCACAGTTACCCAAAGGGGCCCCATGCGGACATCCCTGCCTTACCCTGTCTTCCAAAGAGCAGGGATGTCACAGACACCCACAGCTGCTCAATCGGGTCATGCCAGCAGTGCCCAGGCTGCCAAAGAGCCGGCATGTCACTGACACTCAGAGGGGATCCATGCAGACATGCCAGCTATGCCCAGACTCCTCAACAGCTGGGATGTCACAGACATTCACAGGGGCTGCAGAGTGACATCCCAGGAGCCCCCAGAGTGCCAAAGAGCCAGGATGTCACAGACAATGCCAGCAGCTCCAGGGAGACATCCCTCGAATCCACTGGCTGCCAAAGTACCGGCATGTCACAGACACTCACAGGGGCTCCAGACTGACATCCCACAAGTCCACAGGCTCTCAAACAGCCACGATGTCACAGACACTCACAGGGCCTCCATCGGGACTTCCCTGCTTTCCCCAGTCACCCAAAGAGCCGGGATGTCACAAACATTCACAGCTGATCAATGGCGACATCCCAGGAGACCCCGGGCTTCCAAGCAACTGGGATATCACAGACACTCACAACAGTTCCATGGCGACTTCCCAGGAGACCCAAGGCTGACAAAGAGCCAGCATGTCAAAGACACTCACACGGCTTCCATGGGGACATCCCAAGAATCCCCAGAGTGCCAAACACCAGAGATGCCACACACACTCACAGGGGCTCCATGCACACGTCCCAGGGATCCCCAAGCTGCCAAAGAGCTGGCATGTCACACACACTCACAGGGGATCCATGCACACATCCCACGTATCCCCAGGCTCCCCAAGAGACGGGAAGTCACAGACATTCACAGGGGCTCCAAACTGCCATCCCAGGAGCCCCCAGAGTGATAAAGAGCCATGATGCAACACACACTAGCAGGAGCTCCATGCAGACACCCCATGAATCCACAGACTGCCAAAGAGCCGGCATGTCACACACACTCACAGGTGCTCAAGAGTGACATCCCAGGAGTGTCCAGGCTCCCAAAGAGCCACGATGTCACAGACACTCACAGCGGCTCCATGGTGAAATCCCAGAGTCCCCAAGCCTTCCAAAACAAGCCTGCCATGCCACAGAAAACTCACAAATGGCTCCATAGCACAGCCCATGTGATCCCTGCCTGTCCTAGAGCCCAGATGTCACAGACTTTCACGCGGCTTCCATGCTGATACCCAGCAGTCCCCAGATTTCCAAGGAGCTAAGATGTCCACAGAACATTCCAAGTGATTCCATGGTGACATCCCTTGGACTTTCCAGGCACCAAAGAGGCCAGGGACCTCACAGACACTCGCAAGGCTCAACGGCCTTATGCCCGCAATCCCCAAACCCCCCAAAGGGGGGGGGGGGGGCCAAAAAGGGGGGGGCCAGGGGGCGGGATGTCAAACACACTCACAGGGCCTCCATGGGGGACATCCCAGGAGTCCCCAGGCTGCCAAAGAGCCGGCATGTCACAGTTACCCACAGGGGCCCATGGGACATCCCTGCCTTACCCTGTCTTCCAAAGAGCAGGGATGTCACAGACATCACAGGTGCTCCATCGGGTCATGCCAGCAGTGCCCAGGCTGCCAAAGAGCCGGCATGTCACCAACACTCACAGGGGATCCCTGCAGATATGCCAGCTATGCCCAGACTCCTCAACAGCTGGGATGTCACAGACACTCACAGGGGCTGCAGAGTGACATCCCACGAGTCCACAGGCTCTCAAACAGCCACGATGTCACAGACACTCACAGGGGCTTCATCGGGACTTCCCTGCTGTCCCCAGTCACCCAAAGGGCTAGGATGTCACAAACATTCACAGCTGATCATTGGCGACATCCTAGGAGACCTCGGGCTTCCAAGCAACTGGGATATCACAGACACTCACAACAGTTCCATGGCGACTTCCCAGGAGACCCAAGGCTGACAAAGAGCCAGCATGTCACAGACACTCACACGGGTTCCATGGGGACATCCCGGGAATCCCCAGAGTGCCAAACACCAGAGATGCCACACACACTCACAGGGGCTCCATGCACACATCCCAGGGATCCCCAAGCTGCCAAACCTCAGCCATGTCCCTGACACTCACAGGGGCTCCACACAGAAATGCCAGGATTTCCAAAGCTGCCAAAGGGCCGGCATGTCACACACACTCACAGGGGATCCATGTACACATCCCACGTATCCCCAGGCTCCCCAAGAGACGGTGTAGTGGTTTCAGTTCCCCTATTCAGGTTTGTGGCTAAATGTTAGCACACTTACTTAAATTTACTTGATTGCTTGTTGTGAGATGAGGATTAGGAATAGGCAAAGCAGGTTCAAACTTTATAAAGTACAAAGAAGTTTTATTAATATAACTAAGACAAAGGGAAAAGGAAAAAGAAACCTAAGAAAAACCAGAACAAACTCTTCAGACCACCCCTCCTTCCCCCACCTCTCCATTTCATTCTCCCTGACAACATACCAAGGACAACACTTCGACTTCCAGTCAGTTTACCACCTCAGAAACAGCTCTTGTTCTAGTTCATTTAGGGAGAGAAGTTTCTTTTGCTTACACCATGGATTTTCTTTAAGAAAAATACAGTTTTTATGGGTCTTCTGCTTCACCATCAGCCGCCACCCGGAGCAAAGTCCAGCTTAATGGTGGATCTCTCCCACACCAGTAGCCTTCCCACAGCCACTATGGTGGGTTATGAACAGTCCACAGGGGACCTGTTTTAAGGATGCACAGTTCAATTGCAGCAACAAAGAAAATCCCTTCTTCTGTGCCGAGCAACACAGGTTCTCCTGACAACTCAGGTTCTCTAGCACTCTACCCGGGACCAGGGCTCTGGGTCACAGCCTCTCCTCTCTCTTGATTCTAGTTTCTCATCAGGCTGTACTTTTTCAACACTTACTTGTCTGTACTTATGTATTTCAGTTCATTGGCTGCAATAAGAACCTCACATCCCCCTTTGGACTTTATCTTCATATATTACAGAGAATTTATTAGCTCAGTCCCCAACCATGGTTCTCCAAAAGAGTTTTCAGCTTCACTCTTGAAGCAACTTCCCATGCACCTCATTGTAAGTATCAGTTCTGCGTTCCTCACTGACTGTAAAGTCTCTGCGCTGTACTATGTCGATGTCCTCACTCGTCCCTCTCTCTGCGAGGAAGGATGAGTGTCTGTGAGTTTAGTCCAGGCATGGAGAGAGTTAATCTCTGTCACTCTCTCTCCCCGGCAGTGTGAGGATCAGGTGCTCTTTGCCGGGCTGTTTGAACAGGCCCGAGCTGAATGGAGTCCTGGCGCGGAGCAGGGGCCTGGCTCTCTCTCTCTCTCTCGTGTAGCTGGCACACTGGCTGAGCTGTATCTGCTGAGGATTCCAGCCGTTCCTCCCCCATGCCCGGCTGCAGCGGCACGGCCGCTCCAAACTTCCCTTCCCCCCCCCTCCTTTTAGGAGGAAGTGGGGGGGGGGTGGGGGGGGTGGGGGCGCGTCTGGGGCCTTACCAGCGAGAGAAGCAGGAGCTGCTCCTCTCTACACAGCAGCAGCAGGTCCAAAGAAAAAGAGCTTCAGAGAGTCTCTGCTTATATATGGTTTTTTTCCTCGAAGGCGGATCAACATTTTAATTGGCTTACCTACCTATCAATCCTTAAAACTACCTGATTATTGGCTCTCTCTCGCAGGAAGGAAGTTGTATTCCTTCCTGCAGCACAGATCACTTCCTAGATTTTGACCCCTCTGGCCTAACCCAGGACAGACGGGAAGTCACAGACATTCATAGGGGCTCGACACTGCCATCCCAGGAGCCCCCAGAGTGACAAAGAGCCAGGATGCAACACACACTAGCAGGAGCTCCATGCAGACACCCCATGAATCCACAGACTGCCAAAGAGCCGGCATGTCACACACACTCACAGGTGCTCAAGAGTGACATCCCAGGAGTGTCCAGGCTCCCAAAGAGCCACGATGTCACAGACACTCACAGCGGCTCCATGGTGAAATCCCAGGAGTCCCCAAGCTTCCAAAAACCTGCCATGCCACAGAAACTCACATGGGCTCCATAGCCACATCCCATGTGATCCCTGCCTGCCTAAGAGCCCAGATGTCACAGACTTTCACGTGGCTTCCATGCTGATACCCCAGCAGTCCCCAGATTTCCAAGGAGCTAAGATGTCACAGAAATTCCAAGGGATTCCATGGTGACATCCCCGGACTTTCCAGGCAGCCAAAGAGCCAGGACCTCACAGACACTCGCAAGGCTTCAATGGCCTTATGCCCGCAATCCCCACAAGGCCAAAGAGCAGGGATGTCAAAGACACTCACAGGGCCTCCATGGGGACATCGCAGGAGTCCCCAGGCCGCCACAGAGACAGCATGTCACAGTTACCTAAAGGGTCCCCATGCGGACATTTCTGCCTTACCCTGTCTTCCAAAGAGCAGGGATGTCACAGACACTCACAGGGGATCCATGCAGACATGCCAGCTATGCCCAGACTCCTCAACAGCTGGGATGACACAGACATTCACAGGGGCTGCAGAGTGACATCCCAGGAGCCCCCAGAGTGCCAAAGAGCCAGCAGGTCACACACAATGCTAGCAGCACCAGGAGACATCCCTCGCATCCACAGACTTGCAAAAAGCACCGGCATATCACAGACACTCACAGGGCTCCAGACTGACATCCACGAGTCCACAGGCTCTCAAACAGCCACGATGTCACAGACACTCACGGGCTCCATCGGGACTTCCCTGCTGTCCCCAATCACCCAAAGAGCCGGGATGTCACAAACATTCACAGCTGATCAATGGCGACATCCCAGGAGACCCCGGGCTTCCAAGCAACTGGGATATCACAGACACTCACAACAGTTCCATGGCGACTTCCCAGGAGACCCAAGGCTGACAAAGAGCCAGCATGTCACAGACACTCACACGGGTTCCATGGGGGCATCCCAAGAATCCCCAGAGTGCCAAACACCAGAGATGCCACACACACTCACAGGGGCTCCATGCACACGTCCCAGGGGTCCCCAAGCTGCCAAAGAGCTGGCATGTCACACACACTCACAGGGGATCCATGCACACATCCCACGTATCCCCAGGCTCCCCAAGAGACGGGAAGTCACAGACATTCACAGCAGCTCCAGACTGCCATCCCAGGAGCCCCCAGAGTGACAAAGAGCCAGGATGCAACACACACTAGCAGGAGCTCCATGCAGGCACCCCATGAATCCACAGACTGCCAAAGAGCCGGCATGTCACACACACTCACAGGTGCTCAAGAGTGACATACCAGGAATGTGCAGGCTCCCAAAGAGCCACGATGTCACAGACACTCACAGCAGCACCATGCAGACATCCAAGGTGTTCTTAGGCTCTCTAAGAGCCACGATGTCACAGACACTCACAGGGGCTCCATCGGGACTTCCCAGCTGTCCCCAGTCACCCAAAGAGCCGGGATGTCACAAGCATTCACAGCTGATCAATGGCTACATCCCAGGAGACCCCGGGCTTCCAAGCAACTTGGAT
The DNA here is from genome assembly GCA_034509425.1 of Eopsaltria australis. Classification (NCBI taxonomy): domain Eukaryota; kingdom Metazoa; phylum Chordata; class Aves; order Passeriformes; family Petroicidae; genus Eopsaltria; species Eopsaltria australis. The sequence continues at coordinate 5,681 of JAVTVJ010011730.1, forward strand.
ATCACAGACACTCACAACAGTTCCATGGCGACTTCCCAGGAGACCCAAGGCTGACAAAGAGCCAGCATGTCACAGACACTCACACGGGTTCCATGGGGACATCCCGGGAATCCCCAGAGTGCCAAACACCAGAGATGCCATAAACACTCACAGGGGCTCCATGGGGACATCCCAGGGATCCCCAAGCTGCCAAACCTCGGCCATGTCCCTGACACTCACAGGGGCTCCATGCACACATCCCAGGTTTCCCCAAGCTGCCAAAGAGCTGGCATGTCACACACACTCACAGGGGATCCATGCACACATCCTACGTATCCCCAGGCTCCCCTAGAGACGGGAAGTCACAGACATTCACAGGGGCTCCAAACTGCCATCCCAGGAGCCCCCAGAGTGACAAAGAGCCAGGATGCAACACACACTAGCAGGAGCTCCATGTAGACACCCCATGAATCTGCAGACTGCCAAAGAGCCGGCATGTCACACACACTCACAGGTGCTCAAGAGTGACATCCCAGGAGTGTCCAGGCTCCCAAAGAGCCACGATGTCACAGACACTCACAGCAGCACCATGGAGACATCCAAGGTGTTCTCAGGCTCTCTAAGAGCTGCGATGTCACAGACACTCACAGCGGCTCCATGGTGAAATCCCAGGAGTCCCCAAGCTTCCAAAAACCTGCCATGCCACAGAAACTCACATGGGCTCCATAGCCACATCCCATGTGATCCCTGTCTGCCTAAGAGCCCAGATGTCACAGACTTTCATGCGGCTTCCATGCTGATATCCCAGCAGTCCCCAGATTTCCAAGGAGCTAAGATGTCACAGAAATTCCAAGGGATTCCATGGTGACATCCCCGGACTTTCCAGGCAGCCAAAGAGCCAGGACCTCACAGACGCTTGCAAGGCTTCAACGGCCTTATGCCCGCAATCCCCACAAGGCCAAAGAGGAGGAATGTCAAAGACACTCACAGGGCCTCCATGGGGACATCGCAGGAGTCCCCAGGCTGCCAAAGAGACAGCATGTCACAGTTACCCAAAGGGGCCCCAAGCGGATATCCCCGCCTTACCCTGTCTTCCAAAGAGCAGGGATGTCACAGACACTCACAGCTTCTCCATCGGGTCATGCCAGCAGTGCCCAGGCTGCCAAAGAGCCGGCATGTCACCGACACTCACAGGGGATCCATGCAGACATGCCAGCTATGCCCAGACTCCTCAACAGCTGGGATGTCACAGACATTCACAGGGGCTGCAGAGTGACATCCCAGGAGCCCCCAGAGTGCCAAAGAGCCAGGATGTCACAGACAATGCCAGCAGCTCCACGGAGACATCCCTCGAATCCACAGACTGCAAAAGCACCGGCATGTCACAGACACTCAGAGGGGCTCCAGACTGACATTCCACGAGTCCACAGGCTCTCAAACAGCCACGATGTCACAGACACTCACAGGGGCTCCATCGGGACTTCCCTGCTGTCCCCAGTCACCCAAAGAGGCGGGATGTCACAAACATTCACAGCTGATCAATGGCGACATCCCAGGAGACCCCGGGCTTCCAAGCAACTGGGATATCACAGACACTCACAACAGTTCCATGGCGACTTCCCAGGAGACCCTAGGCTGACAAAGAGCCAGCATGTCTGTCTTGGTTTGAAGGACAGGTGTCTGTTAAGGAAGGCAGGAGCCTCCCTTGGGATGGGAAACTGTAACCCCTCTCCCTCCGAATTATTATAAATTTGAATCAAGAGGCTCTCAGGCAAAGATATGGGAATAGGAATAACAGTTCTTTACTACTATCTAAAACAAAGGATAACAAATAACAACAACTATAACGTTAACTAACAAACAGAACTAGAAACCCAGTGGCAGCCTGCTCGGCTTCAGGCACCTTTTCCCTTCGGTGCAGTTCCAGTCACAGCCTGCAGGGGTGCTCTGGGTGCGGTGATTCCCCGGTGCCTGCAGGGGGCGCTCCGGCGTGAGCTCAGGTAGCACACGGCGAATGGCGACTGCCCGAAGCACGGAGGGATGGAGGAGAGCCCCTTGCTCTACAGACCCTCGGGAGGGGCAACTGGTGTTTGTGCCACAGCAGGATCCCCGGACACAGGGAGCTGGGACGGTAAGGGGTCTCCACGTGCAGGGAAAAACCCCGCTACAATGTAGCGGAGAAAAGCGGGCTGGTGGCAGGCAGGTCGGCTCCGGATGGGGTAGAGGGCAGAGACTCACAGCAGACAGACTGGCAGCTCCGCGCTGGCTTCTCAGCGGCCGTGGGTTCAGCAGACAGCAGCTCCGACCGTCCAGCTCCGAAGGTCCCGAGCAAGAGGGCGTGACCTCCCTCTGCCCTTGCTTTTCAGTCTCTCCAAATTTCGCGTTACCAGGCTCTGCTTCCGTGAGGGGCAATTTTGCCCCACCCTGCCACGGAGAAAGGCTCTAGCCTTGTGCTTTGTTTCTCTTAAGTACCCAGTCATTTGTGTCCTAGCAACCCATGGGAGAAAAATTCCTGAGGAAAAGAACTAGATCCAACCTTCAACAATGTCACAGACACTCACACGGGTTCCATGGGGACATCCCAAGAATCCCCAGAGTGCCAAACACCAGAGATGCCACACACACTCACAGGGGCTCCATGCACACATCCCAGGGATCCCCAAGCTGCCAAAGAGCTGGCATGTCACACACACTCACAGGGGATCCATGCACACATCCCACGTATCCCCAGGCTCCCCAAGAGACGGAAAGTCACAGACATTCACAGGGGCTCCAACTGCCATCCCAGGAGCCCCAGAGTGACAAAGAGCCAGGATGCAACACACACTAGCAGGAGCTCCATGCAGACACCCCATGAATCCACAGACTGCCAAAGAGCCGGCATGTCACACACACTCACAGGTGCTCAAGAGTGACATCCCAGGAGTGTCCAGGCTCCCAAAGAGCCACGATGTCACAGACACTCACAGCGGCTCCATGGTGAAATCCCAGGAGTCCCCAAGCTTCCAAAAACCTGCCATGCCACAGAAACTCACATGGGCTCCAATAGCCACATCCCATGTGATCCCTGCCTGCCTAAGAGCCCAGATGTCACAGACTTTCACGGGGCTTCCATGCTGATACCCCAGCAGTCCCCAGATTTCCAAGGAGCTAAGATGTCACAGAAATTCCAAGGGATTCCATGGTGACATCCCTGGACTTTCCAGGCAGCCAAAGAGCCAGGACCTCACAGACACTCGCAAGGCTTCCACGGCCTTATGCCCGCAATCCCCACAAGGCCAAAGAGCAGGGATGTCAAAGACACTCACAGGGCCTCCATGGGGACATCGCAGGAGTCCCCAGGCCGCCACAGAGACAGCATGTCACAGTTACCTAAAGGGACCCCATGCGGACATCCCTGCCTTACCCTGTCTTCCAAAGAGCAGGGATGTCACAGACACTCACAGGGGATCCATGCAGACATGCCAGCTATGCCCAGACTCCTCAACACAGACATTCACAGGGGCTGCAGAGTGACATCCCAGGAGCCCCCAGAGTGCCAAAGAGCCAGCAGGTCACAGACAATGCCAGCAGCTCCAGGGAGACATCCCTCGAATCCACTGGCTGCCAAAGCACCGGCATGTCACAGACACTCACAGGGGCTCCAGACTGACATCCCACAAGTCCACAGGCTCTCAAACAGCCACGATGTCACAGACACTCACAGGGGCTCCATCGGGACTTCCCTGCTGTCCCCAGTCACCCAAAGAGCCGGGATGTCACAAGCATTCACAGCTGATCAATGGCTACATCCCAGGAGACCCCGGGCTTCCAAGCAACTTGGATATCACAGACACTCACAACAGTTCCATGGCGACTTCCCAGGAGACCCAAGGCTGACAAAGAGCCAGCATGTCACAGACACTCACACGCGTTCCATGGGGACATCCCGGGAATCCCCAGAGTGCCAAACACCAGAGATGCCATAAACACTCACAGGGGCTCCATGGGGACATCCCAGGGAACCCCAAGCTGCCAAACCTCGGCCATGTCCCTGACACTCACAGGGGCTCCATGCACACATCCCAGGTGTCCCCAAGCTGCCAAAGAGCTGGCATGTCACACACACTCACAGGGGATCCATGCACACATCCCACTTATCCCCAGGCTCCCCTAGAGACGGGAAGTCACAGACATTCACAGGGGCTCCAAACTGCCATCCCAGGAGCCCCCAGAGTGACAAAGAGCCAGGATGCAACACACACTAGCAGGAGCTCCATGCAGACACCCCATGAATCTGCAGACTGCCAAAGAGCCGGCATGTCACACACACTCACAGGTGCTCAAGAGTGACATCCCAGGAGTGTCCAGGCTCCCAAAGAGCCACGATGTAATAGACACTCACAGCAGCACCATGCAGATATCCAAGGTGTTCTCAGGCTCTCTAAGAGCTGCGATGTCACAGACACTCACAGAGGCTCCATGGTGAAATCCCAGGAGTCCCCAAGCTTCCAAAAACCTGCCATGCCACAGAAACTCACATGGGCTCCATAGCCACATCCCATGTGATCCCTGTCTGCCTAAGAGCCCAGATGTCACAGACTTTCATGCGGCTTCCATGCTGATATCCCAGCAGTCCCCAGATTTCCAAGGAGCTAAGATGTCACAGAAATTCCAAGGGATTCCATGGTGACATCCCCGGACTTTCCAGGCAGCCAAAGAGCCAGGACCTCACAGACGCTTGCAAGGCTTCAACGGCCTTATGCCCGCAATCCCCACAAGGCCCAAGAGGAGGGATGTCAAAGACACTCACAGGGCCTCCATGGGGACATCGCAGGAGTCCCCAGGCTGCCAAAGAGACAGCATGTCACAGTTACGCCAAAGGCCCCAAGCGGACATCCTGCTTACCTGTCTCCAAAGAGGCAGGGAATGTCACAGACACTCACGAGCTGCTCCATCGGGTCATGCCAGCAGTGCCCAGGGCCTGCCAAAGAGCCGCATGTCAACCGCACTCACAGGGATCCATGCGGACATGCCAGCTAGCCCAGACTCCTTCAAACAGCTGGGATTCACAGACATTCACCAGGGGCTTGCAGAGGTGACATCCCAGAGCCCCCCAGAGTGCCAAAGAGCCAGGATGTCAACAGACCATGCCAGCAGCTCCAGGGAGACATCCGCTCGAATCCACAGGCTGCCAAGCAAGCGCGGCAGCGTCACAGACACTCACAGGGGCTCCAGACCTGACATCCACGAGTCACAGGCTTCAAACAGCCACGATTCACATGACACTCACAGGGGCTCCATGGGAGCTTCCCTGCTGTCCCCAGGCACCCAAAGAGCCGGGATGTCACAAACATTTACAGCTGATCAATGGGGACATCCCAGGAGACCCCGGGCTTGCAAGCAACTGGGATATCACAGACACTCACAACAGTTCCATAGCGACTTCCCAGGAGACCCGAGGCTGACAAAGAGCCAGCATGTCACAGACACTCACACGGGTTCCATGGGGACATCCCGGGAATCCCCAGAGTGCCAAACACCAGAGATGCCACACACACTCACAGGGGCTCCATGCACACGTCCCAGGGGTCCCCAAGCTGCCAAATAGCTGGCATGTCACACACACTCAGGGGATCCATGCACGCATCCCAGGTGTCCCCAGGCTCCCAAAGAGACGGGAAGTCACAGACATTCACAGGGGCTCTAGACTGCCATCCCAGGAGCCCCCAGAGCACCAAAGAGCCAGGATGCAACACACACTAGCAGGAGCTCCATGCAGCCACCCCATGAATCCACAGACTGCCAAAGAGCCGGCATGTCACACACACTCACAGGTGCTCAAGAGTGACATCCTAGGAGTGTCCAGGCTCCCAAAGAGCCACGATGTCACAGACACTCACAGCGGCTCCATGGTGAAATCCCAGGAGTCCCCAAGCTTCCAAAAACCTGCCATGCCACAGAAACTCACATGGGCTCCATAGACACAGCCCATGTGATCCCTGCCTGCCTAAGAGCCCAGATGTCACAGACTTTCACGCGGCTTCCAGGCTGATACCCCAGCAGTCCCCAGATTTCCAAGGAGCTAAGATGTCACAGAAATCCCAAGGGATTCCATGGTGACATCCCCGGACTTTCCAGGCAGCCAAAGAGCCAGGACCTCACAGACACTCGCAAGGCTTCAACGGCCTTATGCCCGCAATCCCCACAATGCCAAAGAGCAGGGATGTCAAAGACACTCACAGGGCCTCCATCGGGA
>JAVTVJ010011731.1:0-16930 GCA_034509425.1 Eopsaltria australis
TTTGCTGGGGGTACCAGCCGGACACTGGTGTAACAACTGCATTTCTTTATTGCAACATAAAACACGGGCCAAGCCCTGCCCTGGCGGACACCTTTAGAACTCGCCGGGGTGCAGGACCAGGGGGCTCTGGGGATGAGGCTGTCCTTTCGGTTGTACGCGTGTTGGAATGGCAGCAGGGAGGCAGTGGTACGGCACCAGGGCACACGGGGGCAGACGTGAAGAGGTGGGATAAGAGGTCACATTCGTGCTGCCTGAGGTGTTTGGCTGGTCTTCTGAAGGTGCACAGGAGCACCTGTGGAGAGAGGAGTGGCTGAGGCCCCCAGCTGCACCTGGCACACAGGGACCCTCCTGCACAGCACGCCCAGAGCTGGCAAGGCTCCCCAGCACAGCTGGAGCTGCTGGCACAGCCTGGCCCAGCTGGACAGCTGCCCCTCAAGGCCCCAGCCAGCAGGGCATGGCTCTGGGCAGGCTCCCTGGCCAGGAGCGGCCCCAGAGCGCGTCTGCCTTTCAAGGGCAATCTCGTCCCCGCTCTTTCTCCTCCCACCTTGCTTTGCCTCTGCCGCTGCTCCTGGGGCTGCTCTTGGCCAGGCAGCCTCAGTGGCAGCCAGCACTGGCTGCAGCCCCAGCGGGCTGCCCAGGACAAGGCCCAGCAATTAAGAGGCCAATTAAAGCACTGGGCAGCAGCAGAAGCCTCAGCAGAGTTATCTGGACAACCAGTGACTCCCTACCACTCCACAGCAGCCTCCCTGGGAATGTTTCCTGTCTAGCAACAGCCATCAAATGAAGCTGTTTGAGGGAAGGATGAATAAAACACTCACCATTTTCTCTTCCAGCAGTACCAGATTCCGGCAGAGCACGTTATCAGGAAAAGTGCCGCGCCAGCCACAATGCCCAATAACTTAATGAAACAACGTGGTCCCCAGCAGAAAGCTCCTCTCATGCCTCTCCACATGTTGTCAGCACGTGTTGTGGTCTCGGGAGCAATCTGTGGCATTGCAGCTGGGGGAGCAATGGGGAGCGTGAGCCCGTGCTGTGCTGCACTGCTGAGCTGGCAGCACGGTGCCTACGGCCAGGACGTTCTCTGTTCCCCCAGGACTGGGGCCTGCAGGCACCTTGCCGCCCCTCGGCACAGAAGTGCTCAGTACCCACGTCCCCTGAGCCTGCTTGGGCTAATTAATCTCTGCTGTGCCCTTGCGTCGAGCATTCAGCAAAGGAACAGGCAAGGTCCTTTGTGTAGGCACACCCGTAACTCAACAGCCAGAGAAGCTTCTGTCATCTCTGCAGGTCTGCATGGGCAGCACGGAGCCGCAGGAGCGGTGAGGGGATCCCGCAGGGCGAGGGCACACACGTGCACGGCTCAGTCCTGGCACCTGCAGCCATGCCCCCCTGGCCCAGCTCTGGGCTCTGAGCTGGCAGCTCTCTCACCCAGGGGTAAAGGCCTTCACCTACCCTCATCCTCATCCTCATCCTCAACCCCATCATCATCATCATCATCATCATCTTCTGGAGGCTCAATAATGGCTATGGGTTCGGAATCCAGATCATCTTCATCCTCAGGTTTATCTGCAAAAAGGCGGCAAGCCAGAAGAGCTCCCGTGGCACTGCTGAAGATTCTCCTTCAGGCCGCAGTGGCAGTGAGTGCACCTGGGTGATTGGTGCCCTCCAAGGCTCTCCCTCATCTCTGCCTTCCCCTCGGGAGCAGGGCCAGAGGGACCCCGTGCCTGCAGTGGCCCCACACTGGGATGGAAGGAGCCCCTTGCGGGGCAGCCAGGGCAGGAAGGAGTCCCTGGAGGTGCCAGCAGCTCTAAGCTGAGCCCCAGGCACGGCCGGGCCTTGGCAGCGGCAGCGAGAGCAGCTCAGGCTGCCTGGGGCCGGCAGAGGAGCCGCTGCGCAAGGCACAGCCCCGGGCCCGGCCCCTTCCCTCTCTGCTCTTCTCCGTGGCTGCACAGAGCACACGGAAGGCAAGGAGCAACTGGCATTGCACAGGGGGAGAGGATTTTTAATTTAGTGGAAGCGCTCCCAGGTTCACAAGCCTCACTTGCCAAACTGGATTGTGCGATGCTATTGTCTTGCTCGTGTTAATCAGAAACCAGCGAGAAATGAGCTAAGAAATCAGAAAGCAACTTGGGGCGCAGGCTTGGCAGCCAAAGGGAGCAGGGCGGCACCTGCCCGAGTTGCCCGGATCCCTTTTCCTGCCGGACAAAGGCGGGCGCTGCGGGAGCAGCTCCGGAGCAGCGGCGGCCCCGCTGTGCGCCGGGGCCGGGGCCGAGCTCGGGCGGGCTCGGGATGCTGAGGCAGCGCCGCGGGCCGGGCGGGCGCGATGGAGCCGCCGGAGGGCTGGGACCGCTCATGAGGAGCCTCCCAGTAACCTTTCTGGCCTCTCAGCTGAAGCCTCGGTGGGAATTATTCCTCCCTTCCCTCCTTTTACTCATGTCCTGGCCCAACTCAGGTGGTTTTTCCTCTCTCCCAGCTGCTTTTCAGCTCTGGTCACAGAGAGTACACAGCCAGAGGGAAGGCTTTGCTTAAAATGCCAGCACACACGCAATGAAATACAAATTGAACTTTGTTCCCGTTTTCCTTTGTCTGCTGCTTTTCACCTACACCTCCTCATCTCAAGACAAAATTATCTACAGGTGTTAATTACACCTGCTTCTAATTAAATAGGAGGTTTGTTTCAGCTGTCAATGCTCTGATGCCCAGATATTCAAAGGAGCAGGGCCGAGGATGGGCTGATAATTGGGGACATTTTAGTGCAGACTGGATGTTCTGAGATGTTCTTCAGAATTATTGGGCAGGGCTCCGACAGAGCAAGAGTAAAGTGAGGAGCAAAAAAAAAAAAAAGTCAAATTTGAATTTGTCTTTCCTGGTTTATGGAACCAGAGCTGAGCAAGAAACCCTGACATGAAATTTATGGGAGGGTGTTTCCTACAGGATGTTTTGTCATCGTTTTCCCTCACACCACACACTATTCCCCGTTATTTAAATATCTGTACCAGTCTCAGTGGCAGCTCAGGGCAGCTTCAGCATGAAGATTTACGGGTATTTCAAAAAGATATCATGAAATATTTTCTTGTAAAGACTGACTGCATTCTTTGCATCGTGGTTCAGATCCAAGGAAACCTCTCTTGACCCTCTTCCAGCTCTGGGGACAAACAGATTTTGTGTTGGCATCTGCTGCCACCTAATGATATGGAAACCAAAGTTCTGGAAGAATAAGGAACTCAGAATTGCATCCAAGAAAATTGCAGTTGCAAAAGGGGTTTGTAAATTCTATCAACTGGAACGGGGCAGGGCAAGTCCATGTGGGAAAACTGAGCTCTCTGATGAATCAATTTTACTGCATCCATTTCCAGTCTGTGAGGCTGCTGTCATGAGGAGCTCAGGTGCCTTCTTGTTAAGATCAAAATCAATGTGCCATTTGTCCCAGCTCCATCTGTCCTGGGACAGCACTGGCTCCACGGGAGCACACTGAGGGTTCTCGTGCCATTTCTAAATGGAAACTGAACCTCCTAAAGAAGCCAGGCCAAAATCACAAGAGAGCAGTCACAGAAAAGAATTGAGGCAGTTTGCTGGGTATTGATCTAAGAGCTACCATCTTCCTAAAGTCCAGGCTACACTAAACAAAGCTCTTTTCCTTGCAATTTGCTGTGTTTGATACATGTGTAGAAGAACAAAAAGCCTCCTCCACTGCAGAAACCTGAGCTGCAGCTATCCAGCAAGTTGTGCCCAGTAGCTGATTCCATTTGAAGGGGATTTTAGAGAGGAGATACTACCATAAAATTTCACAAGAAAACCATCAGGTATCTAAAATATGCAGTATTATGCTGTTTTCTACCTCCAATATTGCCAGCACATAGCAGGAAGAAAGGTATTTACCAACCATCATAGGAGAAAGAAATGAAAATGAAAAAAAGGCTTTGAAGGATATCACACTGGTGCCTACCAGCCATTGCTGAGCTTTGCAGGATTTCAGTTCAAATCAATCTAAACAAGCCAGCATACGTCTAGCAAGAAAGCAAGAGATCACAGTTCATCTCTGCTCCTAAAAACCCAAGCTTTGCTGTATCAAAAATGGATGGTATCATTTTCCAGCTCTCAATAGATGTGTCATAATTTACAAATAAACAAAATATTGTGCATAGAATTTTTTTCATAGATTAATAAGATAGATAGATAGATAGATAGATAGATAGATAGACAAGGCAGATAGAGAGATATGGATGCACTTGCCTGCATAACTTTGTATAGGAAGGGATGAGGAAGTGAGAGGTTATCCTTTTCCACACATGGAAAACAATCTTTTCCCCAGAAGAATCAGCTTCCTTCTTCAATGAGCACCAGGGTGCCTGAAGACCCCACCAAGAAGGCCCTGTGACCCCAATGGCCTGTGCATCCAGCGCCTCCAGAAAGTAATGCCAGCCTCTTAATACTACAGTGGTGTTAAAGAGCTTTATTCCCGAGTTTTGGTGCCAAGATGAATGAACTGAAGCCAGTTCTGCATGAGCACCACTGCAAATCACAGCCAGAAGGATGGAGCCAAGGTGTCCCACAACCATGGCCCAAGCAGCGTCCTTGGATCCTCCTTCAGCCCTGGCTCCACTGCAGCCCCACTGTCACCAAAAAGAAAAGGGCCTTACTGAGAGCAAGCAAATTTACCACTCTCCCAGGACAGACTTAGAGGGCAACAAATCAAAAAACCCCACAGTATCAGCCACGCTTCCCAGCAAGAAGGGTTGTTACTCTCTGCCCCTCAACACTTGCCCAGCGTGTTCGCAAATGTACATGGGATCTGAGCTGTGCCCTCAGAACGAACAGAGAAGGGAGAGAAGCCAGGGCCTCAGCTGTACCCCCGGGTGCCTCCTGTGCCCCGTGGCTGTCAGTGTGTGTTTGGCTGCAGCCCAGGGCCACGGCGCTGCTCGGCAGCCCCATGGCAGCCCCATGGCAGCCCCGGCCTTGGCCCTTCCCCGCCGGGACCCTCACCCGGCCCGGCCCGGCCGCAGGACCCGGCCCGAAGTGGGCGCGGCGGCGGCAGAGGGAACCCGGCCCCGGGGATGGGCCCCGCCCGAGGCGTTGCAGGGCGCTTCGTGCCGGCTTTGCACAGCCTCGACCCACAGTGTCCCTTGGCTGTGCTGAGAAGGGTGAAAAAGCCTCTCGAGTTTAACCCAGCTGTGCAGCTCACGAGGGATCCCTGCACACCTTCCAGAGACACCAAAATACCCTTGATGTGTGCCCCACGAGGGATCCCAGCACACCTCACAGAAAACCCCCAAGTATCCCTGTGAGAGTCTCAGGAGGTGCAGGCGCAGCTGATGGCAGTGAAGGAAATGTGCCCTCAGCCCAGGGACGCTCAGCATGGGCTCCCCCGGTCCCCCGGCCCCGCCGCTGGGCACAGCAGCCCCTCCCTGCCTGCCTCCTGCCTGCCCACACCGTGGGCATCCACGGCTGCTGCCGGCCATGGAGCTCAGCCAGGGCTGCTGCCGTGTGGCCTTTGCTGGGGGTACCAGCCGGACACTGGTGTAACAACTGCAGTTCTTTATTGCAACATAAAACACGGGCCAAGCCCTGCCCTGGCGGACACCTTTAGAACTCGCCGGGGTGCAGGACCAGGGGGCTCAGGGGATGAGGCTGTCCTTTCGGTTGTACGCGTGTTGGAATGGCAGCAGGGAGGCAGTGGTACGGCACCAGGGCACACGGGGACAGACGTGAAGAGGTGGGATAAGATGTCCCATTCGTGCTGCCTGAGGAGTTTGGCTGCTCTTCTGATGGTGCACAGGAGCACCTGTGGAGAGAGGAGTGGCTGAGGCCCCCAGCTGCACCTGGCACACAGGGACCCTCCTGCTCAGCACGCCCAGAGCTGGCAAGGCTCCCCAGCACGGCTGGAGCTGCTGGCACAGCCTGGCCCAGCTGGACAGCTGCCCCTCAAGGCCCCAGCCAGCAGGGCAGGGCTCTGGGCAGGCTCCCTGGCCAGGAGCGGCCCCAGAGCACGTCTGCCTTTCAAGGGCAATCTCGTCCCCGCTCTTTCTCCTCCCCACCTTGCTTTGCCTCTGCCGCTGCTCCTGGGGCTGCTCTTGGCCAGGCAGCCTCAGTGGCAGCCAGCACTGGCTGCAGCCCCAGCGGGCTGCCCAGGACAAGGCCCAGCAATGAAGAGGCCAATTAAAGCACTGGGCAGCAGCAGAAGCCTCAGCAGAGTTATCTGGACAACCAGTGACTCCCTACAACTCCACAGCAGCCTCCCTGGGAATGTTTCCTGTCTAGCAACAGCCATCAAATGAAGCTGTTTGAGGGAAGGATGAATAAAACACTCACCATTTTCTCTTCCAGCAGTACCAGATTCCGGCAGAGCACGTTATCAGGAAAAGTGCCGCGCCAGCCACAATGCCCAATAACTTAATGAAACAACGTGGTCCCCAGCAGAAAGCTCCTCTCATGCCTCTCCACATGTTGTCAGCACGTGTTGTGGGCTCGGGAGCAATCTGTGGCATTGCAGCTGGGGGAGCAATGGGGAGCGTGAGCCCGTGCTGTGCTGCACTGCTGAGCTGGCAGCACGGTGCCTACGGCCAGGACGTTCTCTGTTCCCCCAGGGCTGGGGCCTGCAGGCACCTTGCCGCCCCTCGGCACAGACGTGCTCAGTACCCACGTCCCCTGAGCCTGCTTGGGCTAATTAATCTCTGCTGTGCCCTTGCGTGGAGCATTCAGCAAAGGAACAGGCAAGGTCCTTTGGGTAGGCACACCTGTAACTCAACAGCCAGAGAAGCTTCTGTCATCTCTGCAGGTCTGCATGGGCAGCACGGAGCCGCAGGAGCGGTGAGGGGATCCCGCAGGGCGAGGGCACACACGTGCACAGCTCAGTCCTGGCACCTGCAGCCATGCCCCCCTGGCCCAGCTTTGGGCTCTGAGCTGGCAGCTCTCTCACCCAGGGGGAAAGGCCTTCACCTACCCTCATCCTCATCCTCATCCTCAACCCCATCATCATCATCATCATCATCACCATCTTCTGGAGGCTCAATAATGGCTATGGGTTCGGAATCCAGATCATCTTCATCCTCAGGTTTATCTGCAAAAGAAGGCAAGCCAGAAGAGCTCCCGTGGCACTGCTGAAGATTCTCCTTCAGGCCGCAGTGGCAGTGAGTGCACCTGGGTGATTGGTGCCCTCCAAGGCTCTCCCTCATCTCTGCCTTCCCCTCGGGAGCAGGGCCAGAGGGACCCCGCCATCCCTAATATAACTAATCTTGCTACCTGCTTTAGGGTCTCTTTGCTGACTCCTCGCTTTTCTAAAAAGCGTGTTAATAAATCTAAGACTACCTCTCGGTCCATCCTCGTCCTGCTGGTTTACCACTTCTAGCTGATCGCAACGGCCTCCGTGTCCCTCCGCGCTGGCTGGGGCCACATCGTTCCACTCTGGCCCCTCCACGTCTTCCCGCGCCGCGTCTACCCGCTGATTCCGTGATCGCCACGCAGCTTGTCAGAGTGTAGCCTTTTCGGGCGGCGGACCTCTCTCCCGAGGCCCGAGCTATCAGATCCCCCTTTCGTCGCGCAAAAGGTATATAGATCTTAGCTCCCCGGTCGCTGCTGCCGGTGCTTTTCCCATCTCACCGGTCCCGTCCCGCACGTCGGGGTCACCATATGTCGGTGGTGAGAGGAGCAAGATGCCAACTCAGTATGAGTGATAAATCAAGCTCTTTTATTGTCACAAAGTGCACCCACTTTATAGTGCTGTCCGTGCTCAAAACGTTATTCCCCACAGAAGTTTCCCACAGGAGCTTTCTCTATTCTAATTAAAACATCAAGCTGCTATCAGAAGGCAACAACAGTAACAGTTTCTTCTGCCAAGTTAATCTTTGGACACCTGCAGCTTGTTTTCAGCTTTCATGTCTCTCTTTCCCACAGCTGTCTTGAGAATAACCTTGAGCAGAGGCCTAGCTTTTGTCTAAGGGGCCTGGATTGCTCACTTATACTTTATGTCTGTGCAGCTGGAGAAGGATATTCTCCAACAGTGGGGCAGGGTCCTGAGGAAAGCCAGAATTACAATGTTGTGTTCTAGAGTCCACCTATTCACTGTGATACTCAATACACTTACATGGGTCCTGTACCTTGCTCTATATATATTTCCACAGATGGGGAACTACCTGCCCGTAGTAATGCTCCTGTGTAGGACAGGGTATAGTATAAAAATTGCTTTAATGGTTTATAATGTCTATTGCATGATAACCTCTGAGGCAATGAACACCATTGGGAATATATACTCAATTTTGTTTGCTTGTCCTAGTGTGGGCTGCTACATCTGGGGCCTCCTCAATAATCGCACCCAGCCCCCAGGGGAAAGAGTAGAGAGTGGTTTCTTTCAGCCTTTTAGACCTGACACAATAGTTTTTGAAAATATTGAGTTCCCTTTGGATGTCAAAGATGGTATAATCTTGCTGTCAGTTCTGTTTTCTTTTCTCTCTATCACCTGCACCGTGTACACCATGCTTAGGAACAGAACAATACTTGGTGTGGGACAGCATCTTCTCAAGGAGAAGGAGGAGAAGAAAAGCAGCAAAGCAACAGGCACCATGTCTACACAAACTGCCATGGAGGAAAAAGAGACTGAAAGAACTGACAGCGTCTCCACACAAAACCATCACCAAGCCAGAACAGCCTAAGCCAGTAGCAGTTGCTCCTGTTGAGAAAAAGAAATCCAAGAGCAAATCAGCCCGCACAGTGACGGATGAGGAGGAGGCTGGACCTTCGCAGCAAGCAGAAGAGACGGAGCCAGAGATCATCACTCGCTCTTTATCCCTGGGTGAGCTG
This sequence comes from Eopsaltria australis, assembly GCA_034509425.1. Lineage (NCBI taxonomy): Eukaryota > Metazoa > Chordata > Aves > Passeriformes > Petroicidae > Eopsaltria > Eopsaltria australis. The sequence goes on from JAVTVJ010011731.1 coordinate 8,791, forward strand.
CGTGACCTACGGAGGGAGTTCACCCACCAGACAAATGAATCCATCCTGACCTGGCTGCTTCGCATCTGGGACGCTGCAGCCAATGACACCATTCTAGATGGAAGTGAGGCCAGGCAACTTGGATCCCTGACCCAGGATGTAGTCATTGCCCTGGGGGTCGGGAGAACCCAAGAAACTCTCAGCCTCTGGCAGCGACTGCTGGCAAGTGTAAGGGACAGATACCTTTGTAAAGAAGACCTCCAGGTGCACCAAGGAAAATGGAGCACAATGGAACAAGGTATCCGATGCCTGAGAGAATTGGCCGTGCTGGAGATCATTTTCTCAGAAGATGAGAGATTCCCTAAGAACCCAGATGATGTCCAGTGCAGCTCAGATGTGGTTGAGATTTGCACAGCTTGGACCAGAGATATACTCCTGTTACCTAGCAACACTGCAATGGAGGGAAGGAGCGGACAAGGTGGGAGTACTGGTCAACAAACTAAGAATTTATGAGGACACTGTCACTGCCCCGTTATGCACCCATGTCTCATCAGTGGAAACAAAGGTGGCTGAGCACGTCCGGAGCTTGGAAGAGAAACTCAGAAAGGAGCTGAAGCAAGAAATTCACCACATCTCGCCAGAACCAACAAGAGTTTCTGCTATTAGGGGCGGACGTCCCCCAGCCAGAGAAAGAAGATACACTCCACAAGGTAACCTCTGGTTTTTCCTTCAGGAGCATGGAGAAGACATGAAGAAGTGGGATAGAAAACCCACCTCTTCCTTAGCAGCCCGTGTATGTGAACTGAAAAGAGGAACAGCTACCACAAGAAGCCCACCTAGAGTCAACGCTGCTCCGGTCTCTTGTGGACAGAACTCTGGAGAGTATAGGAATGATGATATGACCAATCTGTCGGCGAGAGGAGCAAGACGACAATCCAATGTGGTTCATAAATCAAGCTCGTTTATTGTCAGACAGTGCACATACTTATACTACCTTACGTGCTCAAAATATTATTCACTTACAGAAGTTTCACACGGGATTTTTCTCTAATCTAATTAAAACACAGACTGGTCTCAGAAGGCAATAACATCAACAGTTTCTTCTGCCAAGCTAATCTCTAGACACCTGCACCTTGTTTACAGCTCTCATGTCTCCCTTTCCTACAGTTGTTTTGAGAACAGCCTTGAGCAGAGGCCTAACACTTATCTATGGAGTCTGGGTTGCTCACTTATACCTTATGTCTGTGCAGCCAGAAATGGCCATTTCCCAACATATCCCCCTTCTTTTCTTTGAGCAATCCAGACCATGTTTACATTTTTTCTATTATTTATCAAATACTTAACATTATAAACTTACTGACACTTGAACTTAACAGAAATGAAACTTAACAGCACTTAACCTTAACAGTCCTTAACACTTCATTTGAACTTAACACTTATATTTAGCAGAACTTAGATTTAACAGAACCTAACCTTAAGAGAGCTTAACAGAATTTAAAATCAATAAACTTTAACCTAACATCACTTAAATTTAGCAACACTTAAACTTAACTGAACTTATGGCACTTTTACTCTTATGATTGTAATAACTATTAAAACTATCAAGCTTATCTTAATAAACTTCATTCATCATCCATTTTTAAAACATATCAGTCAATCAATTTCTTAAAGGCAATGTTACTCTTATTATCTACTTCAGTCTTTTCCCCAGTTAAACTGGGTCTTCTTTGCACAAGCCCTCTAGCGACCCATGGCCCTGGTCATGGAGCCATTTTTCAACAATTCCTCCTTGTTCCTCTTTTGTGAGCAAAACATTGTGGGTCACTTTGGTTACTTGTTTCATTAAACAGCTATACACAATCTTAACAATTATTATAAACACAATAACAACAACACACAACCGAAGGCCTTCAAATAACAAGGTTTGGATCCAACCTGTGATGCCCACTGAGGACAACCATTTAGCTATTCCTAAGTCATTGCTCACTTGCAATTGCTGGGTGAGCTGAGTCAAAGTTTTTAACTGTGCATGTATTGAATTAGAATGATCAGAGAGATTCATGCAACACATTCCCTCAAATTCTTCACACCCATGTCCTTGTGCCAACAATAAAAAGTCTATTGCGGCTCTATTTTGCAACGTGGCGTGTCTCACCGAATCCACATCAAGCAACAAATCTGAAATTGCTTTAGATGTAGCGTTTGTTTGTTTGGAGAGCCAACAACCTAGTTTGTTCAATTGGGTCAAGGCCCCAGCCGAGGCCACTCCTGGAGCAAGGAAGGAGGCTGCAATAATAGCAGCAGGCGACCAAAACTCGACATTAGATTTGCAATCAGCAGCAAAGCCGTGTACAAAGCGTTTCAAGCGCCTGAGATGGTGCTGTCGAAGCTTATTAAGAATCATCGAGGTGTTGGGGGTCAGCAATGTCAACCTTCCAAGAGAACAGGGTCCCCCTTTTTTTTTGGAGGGGATACCTGGCCAGGCTCGATCTCCACAAATGAAAAACACGCCACTAGGTAATTTCAAGGGTTGATTAGTAGAATGGGAAATGTTGGGGGAGGTATAATTGCACCATACACGAGTATCTCCATACACTGAAAGGCTAGAGTTCACACGGGCCCAAGCCCCGGGGACCCACACCAAGCTCAGCCCTGGGCCATGGCGGCTACAGCCGGGGCAGGCCCCCACAACGCCTTTTGCTTCCTGCATTGTTATCTTAAACTGGCGAAAAAGTCCCTTCGCCTTTTGGTGAAAGGTACCATGAGCTTCTCCGGCCTTGCTTTCATCTGAGGGGCCTGGATTGCTCACTTAGAGATGGCCATTTCCCAACATATCCCCCTTCTTTTCTTTGAGCAATCCAGGCCTGGTTTACACCTTTTTTTTTTCTTCTACTGTATTTATCAAATACTTAACTACACATGGCAATAATACACTTATGATTATAATAATTACTAAAACTATCAATTCCATTTTTACAAAGTTCACTAATCAGTCTTTAAAACTTAAGCTTGTTAACCAGTCTCTTTAAGGCGTACTTTAAGTGTACAATTATCTGTATCTTTTTCGTGATTTAACACACATACTTGCAACCTTACAATTCCCCTTTCTGTTTTAATCAGTATGAGTTTGTTTATGGCATTACCAGCCATTTGTCAGAGGTAGCGCAGTAAGAAACACACATAACTAGACATAAGAATACTTCTAATACTATGTGCTAAACATTCTAAGGTGAATCTTGTGATTTTTTCATTACCCAATAGTTCAGCAAATTAGCTTCAATTGCTTTGTCTCTGAAGGCTGTTAATCAGGGTAATACCTTACTGAATTCTGGAATACTATACTAACATCCAGGGTCTGCAACAGCTGCCTTGTTTCAGTGAAGACATGGCAAGCCCTTCCGGATAGGGTCTCCAAGTCCACCCCAAAAAGGATCCAGCTGATATAAATTCCAATTATTAAGTCAAACCCGACTTAAATACGATTTGGATGCAGAAACACCTGGGTCCATTGGTAGATGTCCGACCAGGGAGAGTCAAGGCTTGGCCAGGGCCAGGGCTCTAACTGAAGGGATTTCCCTAACACAGATCTTATGAGAAAACTGTTAGAAACAACAACTAAGAAGGTTACTTAAATCTGAGCAAATAATAGAGACAGTTACACAAACATAACACAGGTTGTGCAGACTGTAAAATAACAGACTTTGCCAAACACTTTTGACTAAAAAGACCATGGTACCATGAACATGATAATTAAAAGATTGCATATGCATGAGTTTACGTACGTAATCTTACCAGAACTTAATCCTTGCTATAACACACATAGCTATGTATAGTTGTAGTTAACTCTTATAAAATCTAGTTGTAATACTTAACTGTAACAGAACTTAACAAACCTAATAGCATTTAAACTTTAACAATATATTTATAAGTACTAATACATCAGGGGTGATCGCTTGGGATATGTTTGAAAACAGTGTTGCAAGCTGCAAGCACACAGATCCATCCTTTCTTTGCTCCATCTTCTCCGATATCACTGTACTTCCAAATTCAGCTGTAGGTATAAAACTCAAACACTCATTGAAACAAAGTAAAACAGGAAAAACAGTAAGAACAGATTACAATTCCAGTCATTCATTTCTATCTAGCAAGACAATTCCCATCATTAATTAACAAACAATACAAAGGTATACATTTCCTGACAAATTCTGCTACTCAGAGTTACCACTCTAAAACATGCAGGATTTTGCAGAATGAAAAAATCAAGACAGAAATATTTGAAATCCTATTCTAATACTATCACTATAAGAAACAAAGTGCTCAGTTTTGCTCCAACAAGCAATCTTCTTGTCTTACTTTTACATTATAATTTTTTTTTTTTTTTTGATAAAAGATACACTACTTAACTTTAACTCTCAAGAGTCCTTCAAGGAAAATCTGACTTAAACATTTCCTAATATATAGTCTGCAAGTTTGCACATTGTATTTATTCAAATGTTTCTTCTAGCTTATTAATCAGTTTACATTTCGCCCAAACTTCCTTATTCTGCTCGGCCTCGGCTGCGCTTTGGCACCGGCCTGTTAGGTGTACAATTCTGCTGCGTCCCCTCTGGATCAGTTCTGCCACGTTTTCAATCCTTTGTTTTTGCTGACTTGTTGCTGTGGGCTGGATGCTTGTAAACAGTCACTCCAGCACTCTCACTCTCTCCGTCCTCCCTTTCTCCCCCTTTTTCTTTTTGCACTGACTAAGTGCAAGTCTTGTAGCAACCTAGATTTCCCAGATTTCTTCTTGTTAACACAAATTCCACCAGTAAAATCAGCAGCAAGTATACGAGACAATATGAACAGTCTTTGATACTTGCAGAAAAAAAACGACCTATTAAAAGTGCACCCAGGGGTTGACTCAGGAGCACCGGCGGTCGAGGGCGCAGGCGCAGAGAGTGCTGGGCCGGTACTGTTGGAGCTCGGCGGGCGGCCGCGCTCTCCTTCCCGTTTTCCGGTGCCAGCAAGCGAGCTGCGCGCGGTCCCTGTGGCTAGGGAAAACTGTTGTTACTTAGTCGATGCTGGGAAAAGAGGTTCCTCGCTGCCCGCCCGGCGCACGGAAAAGCGGTGGCGGTTGCCGCGCCGTGTCACCACCGCTGCCGGCTCCACAGCCTCGCACCCCCGGCGCACTGAGATGCCGCTGGAGCCGAGGGCAGGGGTCGCCGGGCAGGAGCCGCCGCTTACTGCAGCGGCCGCGGGGAGAAATCCGAAACCGCTGCGGGGGGGGGGAGGGGGTGCCGTTGGAGGCTCGCGGGCCGAGCTCTCTAACCTTTTAAACATGTAGAAATTCCTCCAGTACATCACTTTTCTGTTTCTTTTTCCCTGACGGATTGTAGAAGCGAGTCCGATTGCAAAGCTGTTTTCACAGTCTCGGGGGTGGCTGTCCAGTTATCACTGAACATGTCTCACAGCGCCCTTTTTAATTGTCTCTCAGCCGGGTATTTGAAAGGTCACTCTCGCTCTCAGGGTTAATCTACAGTCTCAAGTCCATTTTAGGAGATTCCGCATAGCGGAATTATCACAGTTCAATTCTCTCACAGAGATTATAAGTTAGAAGAGGTCCTGGACTGTCAGCTGTCCTTCATCTATCTCCATCCCTTCCGTCCTCTTCCCCAGACCTGAAGCACCGGGGCTCTCTGCCTAGGCGCGACCCTCTCGCCTCTGTGCTAAGGGCCTGCGTCTGGCAGGGGCTATCATTTCACCTCTTTTGTCTCCCATGGCAGTGACTATTTCTGCTATAAATGTCTGCATTCCCACTGGCACTCGGTTCATCTTTTTTAACATGACCTGAATGGAGGTGTCTGCGGGCAGCGTCTGCTGATTACAATTTTCTAAAACACACTGGCGTAACAGTGCCCCTTGCCTCCACTGCAGCACCCCAGCTGTGATAGCCGCGGATACCCTGTCATCCTGCAGGGACTCAAAGAGCACTGGAAACGCCGCTTCTCCTCAGCTTAAAGTTCTAACGTCCTGAGCTAGTTTTTCATCGCCCTCTTCCAAAGCTTTCTGTTCCACCTTCGCCCAGCTAATTCTGCGTCTCCCTTCCCCCGCGCGAAACGGAGCAGCGCCCCCGCCTCCACCTCCACCCAGCGAGGGGGGGGGCGCGAGCGGCGGCTGGCGCGCCGGCGGCTGCTCCTGCTGAGAAGGGACACTGCTTCCTCGCACCGGGCAAGAAGGCATAGAATCGCCCGGGGTGGGGGGCAAAGCCGGCTGATCTTCCTCCTGTGGTTCGGCCGGTGCACAGGGGAGGGGCGGACACCCCTCCTCCGGCTCCGGCGGCGCGGGCGCCGGGGCGGCCGATTGCTCCGCGCAAACAGCGGCCGCCTCCGGGGCAACGCCGTGCTCGGGCGGCGAGCCGTGCACCCCCCGCAGCACACACCTCCCTACTACCGGCAGGCTGGGCGTTTCGTTACCAATGCCGAGCATTCCCGGGATAGGGCGCTCACCTCCCGGAGTCCCCCCGCTCCCTTCCGTGATTCCTTCTAGTTTTGCCGTGGTTACGGCTGCAACTTTTTTCTCAGTCTGGTACCTCTGCAAACAGGTCGTTACCTCCCTCCAGGGCTTCCCAAGTTTCGCGCATGCTTTGTTGCTGTCTAGAATTCCCTCAAACAACTGATCCCCATATTTCCGCCATTCAGGCAGGTCAAAGATCGTATTAGGGTCCCTGAAGCAACCCTTTTCTACACCTAACGTAACTAATCCTGTCACCTGCTTTAAGGTGTCTTTGCTAACTCCCCGCTTTTCTAAAAAGCGTGTTAATAAGTCTACGGCTACCTGCGAATCCATTTCCGTCCAGCTGGTTAACCTCTCCAGGCTGATCGCTGTGGCCTCCGCGTCCCTCCGCGCCGGCCCCTCCGCGTCTTTCCGCGCCGCGTCTATGCGCCGATCGCGATCGCCACGCAGCCTTTCCGAGTGTAGCCGTTCTCGGGCGGCGGACCCCTCTCCGAGGTCCGAGCGATCGGATCCCCCCTTCGCTGCGCAAAGGGTATAGATCTTCGCTCCCCGGTCGCTGCTACCGGTGCTTTCCCGATCCCGCCGGTCCGGTCCCGCGCGTCTCCGTCCCGCACGTCGACTCCGTCTCTGTCGCGCACGTCGGGGTCACCATTTGTCGGCGAGAGGAGCAAGACGACGATCCAATGTGGTTCATAAATCAAGCTCTTTTATTGTCAGACAGTGCACATACTTATACTACCTTACGTGCTCAAAATATTATTCACTTACAGAAGTTTCACACGGGATTTTTCTCTAATCTAATTAAAACACAGACTGGTCTCAGAAGGCAATAACATCAACAATTTCTTCTGCCAAGCTAATCTCTAGACACCTGCACCTTGTTTACAGCTCTCATGTCTCCCTTTCCCACAGTTGTTTTGAGAACAGCCTTGAGCAGAGGCCTAACACTTATCTATGGAGTCTGGGTTGCTCACTTATACCTTATGTCTGTGCAGCCAGAAATGGCCATTTCCCAACACCAATCCTCTAGAAGGGACCTCAAGAACATATTTACAGGAAGAGAGCAACGTGTACCATGATCAGGAATAGAGGGGCCCGGCCTCTAGCCAGGTAGAGGAAAGGGACAACCGGATCTATTGGACTGTGTGGATCCGATGGCCTGGCACGTCTGACCCACAAAGATAAATGGCTTTGGTTGACACCGGCACTCAATGTACCCTGATGCCATCAAGGTACGTTGGAACAGAATCTATTTCTATTTCTGGGGTGACAGGAGGATCCCAGCAGCTGACTGTATTGGAAGCTGAAGTGAGTTGAACTGGGAACGAGTGGCAGAAACACCCCATCGTGACCGGCCCAGAGGCCCCATGCATCCTGGGCATAGACTATCTTAGAAATGGGTATTTCAGAGACACAAAAGGACATCGTTGGGCTTTCGGGATAGCCGCTGTAGAAACAGAAGACATCTGGCGGCTGCATACCTTGCCTGGTCTCTCATTTGACCCCTCTGCTGTGAGACTGCTGGAAGTTGAAGAACAGCAGGTACCAATCGCCACGGCGACAGTGCACCGACGGCAGTACCGCACAGACAGAGACTCTATGGTTCCCATCCATGAGATGATTCGTGAACTGCAGAGCCAAGGGGTGGTCAGCAAGGCTCATTCACCCT
>JAVTVJ010011732.1:0-12324 GCA_034509425.1 Eopsaltria australis
GGGCAGAATTACAAATGTTCCCCTAGTACAGTGATAATCCATGTTAGAGCTGCACAAAAGGCCACATGGGTGGCATCTTTTCATAGGAGGCATCATGGCAATCACCTGCTTTTAAATCTTGCTTTTCTAGTATGGTATATTTTTTTATCTCATCCCAACTCCCATTCTTTTTTGACTTCACAATAATTGCAGAGGCATCTGCAGGGCAGCCTGTTCCCTCTTTCTTTCCAGACGAGAATTAGAAATGCATCAATTTGCATTTCATATTTGTACAAATTGTTTGTGGTACAACTAACACATAGTACAGTACATACTGGTGGGGCAGAATTATAAAGTTGTTGTTCACCTGGCAGTTTCAGGTACATTCGGTAGCTTGGGACATACACAAATAGCACCAATGGCTCACAGTTTGCATCACTGTGAATTTCCTTTTCTCCTTCCATTTCCCTCTTTCTGCCTTTCCCTAACTTTCTTTGTCCTTTTTCCTTCTCTCTCTCTCTCTCTCCCCTTCCCTGATCTCTAGTTCCCCTTTGATTCCTTTCCAAGAACATTATTGAGGTTTTATTATAAAATCTGCCTTTTCTAGACAGAGGTCTCCTAATGGATTTTAATTTTACTCTCTGCCAAACTCGTTTAAGGGCAGTCCTGCAATCTTGAGTGAAGCAGTTAGGAATCACTTTAGGGACACTGGTCATTAAAAGCAGTGGAGCTGTTTGCAGTCACATCCTCTAGAATTGCCTTAGTCTGTGACAAGTGCATGTCAATTCAAGCCCTTATAATCTGCAAGAATTTTCTTTTAGGACCAGACCCAGAGGCACTTTCTGATGAGGAAAGATGCGATAAGGGTTAATTTGCCACTGCTGTTTCCTAGACGCTACAATGCAATAACCGGATTAATTTTAGATGTGTTAACATCTATTACGAAAAGCAGCAGTGTGAAAGCAAGTAAAGGAAAACTGCCAAAATCTTTGTAAATCCCTGTTTGTGGTATACTAAGTAATTTTTGTCTATACTACATGTTTATATTCAAAAGATCAAATTCATCCTATCTAAAGGGAAAAACTATAACAAATAAAATGTGATTAACCATTGTAAAAAGAGCAATCTTTTCAACAATTAGTTGAGACTACATGGCATAGATAAAAAAGTTACCAGTACTGCCAAATAATTCATGCTCTCTTGTCCTGCTAACTTCACCATCAGTCTAATCAACATAACAAAATTGGGGCATTCTTCTACTACATACATGGAAACATGTAGGTTTTTCCAGCTGTGTTGCAATCAGAGTATTTGTTTGTAGAGATCTGTAGGTTTACAAGTGTTTAGTTTGTTACTGACGGAGCGGAAGGATTAGTAAATTGACTCATTTTACAAGTGTGAGCGTTAGCCTGAAACTGTGTGGTAAATTTTTGTGAACAGAAATTGAACCTGCACTGAGTCTTGTATTGAAATGAAATGAAAAATTGTATCAAGAGTTCAATGCTGTACTGCGTGCTTGAAAACTTGTCATCAAAACATTTTCTAACTAGGGTGTGGAGTCATTTCCTTTTCTTCAATATTAATATTAATATTTAAGATTTTAATATTAATTAATATTTAAGATTTTAGAAGGAATAAAAAATGCAGAGCTAGACAATTTTGATGTTTTAAGTCCTGGGACTGAAATTCTTTTTGGCCTAAAAACTCTATCTGATTTCTCTGATTAATAAAAATGGTGTCTTTTGTAGTGAATTTGGATGTGTACTATTTGGCATTTAAGTGTAGCTTGCTTGGCACTCATTATTTCTTTTACTTTTATTTAAAGCATGTGCTTTTCAGTTTTATGGATGTCTACTCACTGGCAGCTGCCAGAGTTGAGGCAATAACAACAGGAAGAGAACTGTCACGAGGTCGGTCACTTTGAACCCCAAGCAGTCAAAATACCTACTGCTCCTTCTGCTCCTCCTCATGATGGTAAGCCTGCTTTTCAAGCAATTATAGTCACTTGGATGTGTGTTCAGAGCCAGCATCTCTCTGCTATTGTACACAAATACGACAATAGTTAAGTGTAAAAATAATGGATAATATTACTATGGATATTATCCATATTTTATTATGGATAATAAAACTAGTGCTAAGAGAAACATTCTGAGACATTTCTTAGAAGCAAAATGGGATGATGAAACCTAACACAGAGATTAAAATTACTGTAAAACTACTGTAATTTTTTTTATTTTCTATTGGCCCATATTTTCCCTGGTGTGTTTTTTGGTTTTAGTTCGTGTTTTGGTGGCTTGGTTGGTTGGATTTTTTGGTTTTGGGGAGTGGTAGTAGTGGCTGGGTGGGTGTTTAATTTTTGATTGTTTTATATTGCTATTTTTAATTCTTTTTTCTTTTTCTTTTTCTTTTTCTTTTTCTTTTCTTTTTTCTTTTCTTTTCTTTTCTTTTCTTTTCTTTTCTTTTCTTTTCTTTTCTTTTCTTTTCTTTTCTTTTCTCTTTTCTTTTCTTTTCTTTTCTTTTCTTTTCTTTTCTTTTCTTTTCTTTTCTTTTCTTTTCTTTTCTTTTCTTTTCTTTTCTTTTCTTTTCTTTTCTTTTCTTCTTTCTTTTCTTTTCTTTTCTTTTCTTTTCTTTTCTTTTCTTTTCTTTTCTTTTCTTTTCTTTTCTTTTCTTTTCTTTTCTTTTCTTCTTTTCTTTTCTTTTCTTTTCTTTTCTTTTCTTTTCTTTTCTTTTCTTTTCTTTTCTTTTCTTTTCTTTTCTTTTCTTTTCTTTTCTTTTCTTTTCTTTTCTTTTCTTTTCTTCTTCTCTTTTCTTCTTCTCTTTTCTTCTTCTCTTTTCTTCTTCTCTTTTCTTCTTCTCTTTTCTTCTTCTCTTTTCTTCTTCTCTTTTCTTCTTCTCTTTTCTTCTTCTCTTTTCTTCTTCTCTTTTCTTCTTCTCTTTTCTTCTTCTCTTCTTCTCTTTTCTTCTCCTCTTCTCTTCTCCTCTTCTCTTCTCCTCTTCTCTTCTCCTCTTCTCTCCTCTTCCATCTCCATCTCCATCTCCATCTCCATCTCCATCTCCATCCTCTTTTTCTTTTTTTTTTTACCAAAGACTTTTTCCTTTCTTCTTCTTATAAACCATTAACATTTCATAAGAGTCTTTCCTACCAAGCAGAACCATTTCTCTTCTGTGCACTTCCTTTTTTAAACAAAAAATTTACTTTCCCTCAACAGAATCTTTGCCGCTTCACTTTGAACCTAAAGCACCCACTACACCTGCTCCTTCTCGTGCTCTTTCTCGTGCTCTTTCTCGTGCTCCGTCTCGTGCTCCTTCTCATCCTGGTAAGTCTCATTTTCAAACAATTACCAGCACTTGGATGTGGCTTCCTAGCCAGCATGTCCCTTCATGCTCTACGGCTTCTATAGGCAAATAGGACAAAACTTTAAAGTATCAACCTTATGCAGCAATCAAAGTAGGGCAACCAGAAATGTTCTGAGACATTTTTCAGGAGAGAAAGGGGATGGTGAAAGCTAACATAGGGATTAAAATTACTACTGAACCTTTTTTTAAATCTCTTGGTCCCCACTTGCTTGGTTAGTTTTGGTTTCAGTTTGGGTTTGGTTGCTTGTTTGGTTGGATCTCACCTAGAATATATTTGCAAGGACAAGACTGACACTGGGAATGACCTTCAGCAGAAACAGGAGGATGCTTTTCAGAAAATAGCTGAACAGTTAAAAGCACAGGAGCATTGCTGGCAGAAAGAAAAGGAAAATCTCGAACAGCGCTACTCAAATCTCCTTGCAGAAGCTCGTGCAAGAGCACACGTCTGCTGTTGTGAACTTCTAATTTTTTCTGTTTTATGAACATTTCATGGATTATTTCGGTAGTTTAAGCCCCTTAGCAGTTTAAGGTCACTTGGGAATTTTAGTATATTTTTAAAGTAAAAAAAAACCCCAACCACCAACAAACCAACCCACCATTGTGCTAGTGTTAACATCACTTAAAATAAGAAATAAATTACTTGGTTGAAGCATTATGAAGATAATTTGGTCTGCAGCTCCAATTCAAAAGCCTGTTTTGGTCTATAGGGTAGTATTCTTGTTTTCTGAGAATGCTAAGGCTGTAAGGCCGACTTTGCTCATTTTGAGAATTACTAAGGGCAGCAGCTACTTTATCAGCATCATAATTTGCAGAGATTGTATAAAGTAACAATAACGTGGTGTCACCTGGGGGTAAATTTAGTTACGTATCTATTGACCCTAAGAACAGTGGTAGATTTCAACAGCGTTAAGCGACTGTTTTACTGATACTACAGTGAGAAGTGGATTACAAGTGTAAAACTGTCACTGCTTTTTTGGATGAGTTATTTGCAATCCAAAATGTTCCCTGTCTTTACCATCACGTCCCTTCACACCCGTTTCAATTAAAAGTGTTGTGAATAAAGGAAATTGATGTCCCTTGTTGTTTGTGAGTTACTGCAACTTACTTCCTCAGAATAATGCTGAATTTGATGCAGATTTCAGGACTGGAAGTGTTTGCATGCTGAAAAATTGATTCTGTCTATTTTCATGTTCCAGCCTTCCTTACTTTTTTCCTCTCACACTAGCTTTCTGCTTGGTAGAGCAACGTTCCCTCTGAAATTGGAGGATGTCATTACTATTGTTAAGTCAACCCATAAAACTGTATTGTGGGCAGACAGCTGGTGTTGGACCTTCTATAAGCTATCACAGTATTAGTGCATTTTTGTCATAAATCAGGAGTCCATTTGCAGCTGATGGTCATGCAAATTTCTCTGACACTATTGGTTTGGTTTCACACATCTGATTCTGTAACTGCTTACTAGAAGCAGTACTTTCATCACCATCATTGCTAACACTTTTTGTTCCTTTAATGTGTCATTTGAATGGGAAAACTAGTAATTTCCTTTTATCTCTTACCTGGGTAAACACCATCTAATTAATGTTTTTCCATTTTTTTTTGTTTGTTTCTTCTTCTGTCACAGGAATGTGAAGAAACAGCGCAGAAAACCAGGCAAAAACTGTATGGTCTCGAACAAACCTGTGAGAAACTGACCCACGAGAATAATTCTGTGAGAAATTCATTATCAAATGCTCACAGGGAGCGTTCGTCCCTGCTGGCAGCCTGTGCACTGCTGTCAGGGGCCCTGTGTCCACTCTACAGCCGGCTCTGCGCTGTGTCCTCCCAAAGAGACCTTCTCCAGGCCCAGTCAAACCTCCACGAGTCGTCAAACCAGACGATTAGGAGCCTCCTTCATGCTTTCCTTGCTAATGCGGAAAAGAGCCAAGACGAAGAGAGGCTGAGGCAGAGAAGAGCCAAACATCTGGTTTATGTGCTCCGAAGAGCTGTGATTGCAGTTCTGGCTGCTAACGGGCTCAGAGCTCTAGCCCAATATTCTTGTTCCCGCTTCGTCTGGACAGATGGATCAAGAGGAAACAATAGAATTCAAGTTTGTATGGGAGAGTCCAGAGGCAGGCGTAAGGTGTCACGTAAGTGCATTGTTTTAAAGTGTTGTGTCAAATTACATAGTTATGGAATAACAAAGATTATTATTATTAATATTATTATTATTATTATTATTATTGACACATGAAGACATATTTAATGACATTTTGTCAGATATTATTTATGGATTTATTGTTTTGATGTTTCTTGACAAATGTATTTCCCTCTAAGAGGAAACGCCTAGTCTGTTAAGCATTGCAAGTAAAATTGCAAAAAGTGGTAATTTTAATCTCTGTGTTATATTTCAGCATCCCCTTTCCCTTCTGTAAAACTTATAAATACGTTTCTTTTAGAACTAGTTTTATTCATTCATTACACTTACGCTTAAGTTTCGCTGTATTTCCCTGCAGAAGCAGTGCACCATGGAGACAGATGCAGGCTCTGAACCCACATCCAAGTGACTATAATTGCTTGAAAAGCAGACTTACCATCAGGAGGAGGAGTAGGAGCAGGTGGTGTACGAGCTGCTTGACGTGGAACAGGAAGCCAAAAAGAGGCTGTTCAGAGAATGTAAATATGAAAACTACAGGGAAATGCACACAACTGGATTTGTTATGGTTGCAAGAAATGGGTATTTCAAAATGTGAGCAGTAGTTTTACTGCTCCATTTTGTTTAACAATCAAGTCCTGTAGTGTTTTCCTGCAGAAGCAGTGCAGCATGGATGCAGATGCTGGCTCTGAAGCCACATCCAAGTGACTGTACTTGCTTGAAAAGCAGACTTACCATCAGCAGCTGGTACAGGAGTAGGAGTTCCAGAGGCTTCTTGGGGTGAAACGCGAGGTAGGGAAATATCTGTTCAGAGAAAAGTAAATTTTAATGAGCAAACAACTACACAGAACTGAAATGGTTATTGTTGCAAGGAAAGGCTAATTTAAATATATTAATGGTTTTTAGCAGAAAGAAAGGGAAAAGCCTTTGGTAAAAAAAAAAAGAAGACATTTAAAAGAAGTAATGAAAGAAATAGGTCAAAAACCGAACACCCAACCACACACCATCCAACCAACCACGCAGCTAAACCTAAAGTACAACCAAAAATAACCAAGCAAATAGGGACATATAGAAAAAACCATTACAGTTGTCATTTTAATCCCGGTATTATATTTCATCATCTCCTTTCTCTTCTGAAAAAAGTCTCAGAACATTTCTGTTAGCACTACCTTTATTGCTCCATTAGGTTTACACATAAATATTGTTGTGTTTGCCTACAGAAGCTGTGCAGCACGGAGGGAGATGCTGGCTCTGAAGCCACATCCAAGTGACTATAATTCCATAAAAAGCAGACTTACCATCCTGAGCTTGAGCAGGAGCAGGTGGTGTACGAGCTGCTTGACGTGGAACAGGAAGCCAAAAAGAGGCTGTTCAGAGAATGTAAATTTTAAAACCACACAGAAAAGCACAGAACTGAATTGGTAATGGTTGCAAGAAATGGGTATTTCAAAATGTGAGCAGTAGTTTTACTGCTCCATTTTGTTTAACAATCAAGTCCTGTAGTGTTTTCCTGCAGAAGCAGTGCAACATGGAGGGAGATGGTGGCTCTGAAGCCACATCCAAGTGACTGTACTTGCTTGAAAAGCAGACTTACCGTCAGCAGCTGGTACAGGAGTAGGAGTTCCAGCGGCTTCTTGGGGTGAAACGCGAGGCAGAGATATATCTGTTCAGAGAAAATGCTTTTTAATGAGCAAACAACTGCACAGAACTGAAATGGTTATTGTTGCAAGGAAGGCTAATTTAAATATACAAATAGTTTGTAGCAAAAGAAAAGGAAAAGCCTTTGGTAAAAAAGTAAAAGAAGACATGAGCAGCTGGTGCAGGAGTAGGAGTTCTAGCAGCCGCTTGGGGTGAAACGAAAGGCTGAAAAATATCTGTTCAGAGAAAGTAAATTTTTAAAAGCAAGGAAATAGATCGAACTGAAGTGCTTTTGGTTGAATGGAAAGGCTAATTTAAATATATTAATGGTCCTGAAATCTGCATATATCAGTCCTGAAATCTGCATCAAATTCAGCATTATTCTGAGGAAGTAAGTTGCAGTAACTCACAAACAACAAGGGACATCAATTTCCTTTATTCACAACACTTTTAATTGAAACAGGTGTGAAGGGACGTGATGGTAAAGACAGGGAACATTTTGGATTGCAAATAACTCATCCAAAAAAGCAGTGACAGTTTTACGCTTGTAATCCACTTCTCACTGTAGTATCAGTAAAACAGTCGCTTAACACTGTTGAAATCTACCACTGTTCTTAGGGTCAATAGATACGTAACTAAATTTACCCCCAGGTGATACCACCTTATTGATACTTTATACAATCTCTGAAAATTATGATGCTGATAAAGTAGCTGCTGCCCTTAGTAATTCTCAAAATGAGCAAATTCGGCCTTACAGCCTTAGCATTCTCAGAAAACAAGACTACTACCCTATAGACCAAAGCAGGCTTTTGAATTGGAGCTGCAGACCAAATTATCTTCATAATGCTTCAACCAAGTAATTTATTTCTTATTTTAAGTGATGTTAACACTAGCACAATGGTGGGTTGGTTTGTTGGTCGTTGGGGTTTTTTTTTACTTTAAAAATATACTAAAATTCCCAAGTGACCTTAAACTGCTAAGGGGCTTAAACTACCGAAATAATCCATGAAATGTTCATAAAACAGAAAAAATTAGAAGTTCACAACAGCAGACGTGTGCTCTTGCAGGAGCTTGTGCAAGGAGATTTGAGTAGCGCTGTTCAAGATTTTCCTTTTCTTTCTGCCAGCAATGCTCCTGTGCTTTTAACTGTTCAGATATTTTCTGAAAAGCATCCTCCTGTTTCTGCTGAAGGTCATTCCCAGTGTCAGTCTTCTCCTTGCAAATATATTCTAGGTGAGATCCAACCAAACAAGCAACCAAACCCAAACTCAAACCAAAACTAACCAAGCAAGTGGGGACCAAGAGATTTAAAAAAAGATTCAGTAGTAATTCTAATCCCTATGTTAGCTTTCACCATCCCCTTTCTCTCCTGAAAAATGTCTCAGAACATTTCTGGTTGCACTACTTTCATTGCTGCATAAGGTTGATACTTTAAAGTTTTGTCCTATTTGCCTATAGAACCCGTACAGCATGAAGGGACATGCTGGCTAGGAAGCCACATCCAAGTGCTGGTAATTGTTTGAAAATGAGACTTACCAGGATGAGAAGGAGCACGAGACGGAGCACGAGAAAGAGCAAGAGAAGGAGCAGGTGTAGTGGCTGCTTTAGGTTCAAAGTGAACCGGCAAAGATTCTGTTGAGGGAAAGTAAATTTTTTGTTTAAAAAAGGAAATGCACAGAACAGAAATGGTTATGCTTGGTAGGAAAGACTCTTATGAAATGTTAATGGTTTATAAGAAGAAGAAAGGAAAAAGTCTTTGGTAAAAAAAAAGAAAAAAGAAAGGAGATGAAGAGGAGAGAAGAGGAGATGGAGAGAAGAGGAGAGAAGAGGAGAGAAGAGGAGAGAAGAGGAGAGAAGAGGAGATGAAGAGGAGATGAAGAGGAGATGAAGAGGAGATGAAGAGGAGAGAAGAGGAGAGAAGAAGAGAGAAGAAGAGAGAAGAGGAGAAAAAAGAAAAGAAAAGAAAAGAAAAGAAAAGAAAAGAAAAGAAAAGAAAAGAAAAGAAAAGAAAAGAAAAGAAAAGAAAAGAAAAGAAAAGAGAAAAGAAAAGGAGAAAAGAATTAAAAATAGCAATATAAAAAAATCAAAAATTAAACACCCACCCAGCCACTACTACCACTCCCCAAAACCAAAAAATCCAACCAACCAAGCCACCAAAACACGAACTAAAACCAAAAAACACACCAGGGAAAATATGGGCCAATAGAAAATAAAAAAAATTACAGTAGTTTTACAGTAATTTTAATCTCTGTGTTAGGTTTCATCATCCCATTTTGCTTCTAAGAAATGTCTCAGAATGTTTCTCTTAGCACTAGTTTTATTATCCATAATAAAATATGGATAATATCCATAGTAAGATTATCCATTATTTTTACACTGAACTATTGTTGTATTTGTGTACAATAGCAGAGAGATGCTGGCTCTGAACACACATCCAAGTGACTATAATTGCTTGAAAAGCAGGCTTACCATCATGAGGAGGAGCAGAAGGAGCAGTAGGTATTTTGACTGCTTGGGGTTCAAAGTGACCGACCTCGTGACAGTTCTCTTCCTGTTGTTATTGCCTCAACTCTGGCAGCTGCCAGTGAGTAGACATCCATAAAACTGAAAAGCACATGCTTTAAATAAAAGTAAAAGAAATAATGAGTGCCAAGCAAGCTACACTTAAATGCCAAATAGTACACATCCAAATTCACTACAAAAGACACCATTTTTATTAATCAGAGAAATCAGAGTTTTTAGGCCAAAAAGAATTTCAGTCCCAGGACTTAAACATCAAAATTGTCTAGCTCTGCATTTTTTATTCCTTCTAAAATCTTAAATATTAATTAATATTAAAATCTTCAATATTAATATTGAAGAAAAGGAAATGACTCCACACCCTAGTTAGAAAATGTTTTGATGAGAAGTTTTCAAGCATGCAGTACAGCCATTGAACTCTTGATACAATTTTTCATTTCATTTCAAGACAAGACTCAGTGCAGGTTCAATTTCTGTTCACAAAAATTTACCACACAGTTTCAGGCTAACGCTCACACTTGTAAAATGAGTCCATTTACTAATCCTTCCACTCCGTCAGGAACAAACTAAACACTGTAAACCTACAGATCTCTACAAACAAATACTCTGATTGCAATACAGCTGGAAAAACCTACATGTGTCCATGTATGTAGTAGAAGAATGCCCCAATTTTGTTATGTTGATTAGACTGATGGTGAAGTTAGCAGGACAAGAGAGCATGAATTATTTGGCAGTACTTGTAACTTTTTTATCTATGCCATGTAGTCTCAACTAATTGTTGAAAAGATTGCTCTTTTTACAATGGTTAATCACATTTTATTTGTTATAGTTTTTCCCTTTAGATAGGATGAATTTGATCTTTTGAATATAAACATGTAGTATAGACAAAAATTACTTAGTACCACAAACAGGGATTTACAAAGATTTTGGCAGTTTTCCTTTACTTGCTTTCACACTGCTGCTTTTCGTAATAGATGTTAACACATCTAAAATTAATCCGGTTATTTCATTGTAGCGTCTAGGAAACAGCAGTGGCAAATTAACCCTTATCGCATCTTTCCTCATCAGAAAGTGTCTCTGGGTCTGGTGCTAAAAGAAAATTCTTGCAGATTATAAGGGCTTGAATTGACATGCACTTGTCACAGACTAAGGCAATTCTAGAGGATGTGACTGCAAACAGCTCCACTGCTTTTAATGACCAGTGTCCCTAAAGTGATTCCTAACTGCTTCACTCAAGATTGCAGGACTGCCCTTAAACGAGTTTGGCAGAGAGTAAAATTAAAATCCATTAGGAGACCTCTGGCTAGAAAAGGCAGATTTTATAATAAAACCTCAATAATGTTCTTGGAAAGGAATCAAAGGGGAACTAGAGATCAGGGAAGGGGAGAGAGAGAGAAGGAAAAAGGACAAAAAGTTAGGGAAAGGCAGAAAGAGGGAAATGGAAGGAGAAAAGGAAATTCACAGTGATGCAAACTGTGAGCCATTGGTGCTATTTGTGTATGTCCCAAGCTACCGAATGTACCTGAAACTGCCAGGTGAACAAGAACTTTATAATTCTGCCCCACCAGTATGTACTGTACTATGTGTTAGTTGTACCACAAACAATTTGTACAAATATGAAATGCAAATTGATGCATTTCTAATTCTCTTCTGGAAAGAAAGAGGGAACAGGCTGCCCTGCAGATGCCTCTGCAATTATTGTGAAGTCAAAAAAGAATGGGAGTTGGGATGAGATAAAAAAATATACCATACTAGAAAAGCAAGATTTAAAAGCTGGTGATTGCCATGATGCCTCCTATAAAAAAGATGCCACCCATGTGACCTTTTGTGCAGCTCTAACATGGATTATCACTGTACTGGGGGAACATTTGTAATTCTACCCTTTGATGGAAAAGTTAATCTGTGCTAATTAAGCTTCATGGGAATCTCAAGGCATTACATATTACATATTACCATATTCTTATGCAGAAACATGATAAGTGGTGTACCCGCAAGAACTCTCTTGGACTGTCTCCATCAATACTCTCAGATTGTCCATCAGTTTTGCAAAGGAGTTCCTGGCTGCACTGATAAGTGAGTGTCCAGCAGGCCAGGAGTTTGGATCTTCAAGAAACAACAACAAAAAGGAAACATCAAGCAGGTTGTTAGTTGCGGTTTCTTACAAGATGCGGGTCTTTTTCAGTTCTATAGGATGGAAACTGTAAATATTCTGAAACACAGAATACTGAATCTGAAACACAGTTCAAACTTTGCTTTGTAAGGATATGACTTCAAGTTACTGAAAACAGCATCACCAAAGAAGTGCCTGAAACTGAATCCAAACGCATTTTGTTCAATGGCAACTTTTACATCAATTTAGTGTTTAACCTTCCGGAAAATGCATCACCTCATCTCTGCCCTGCTATTTCCCTTTATTCACATAAATTATCCCTCTTCTAATATCCTTTTTTTTGTGACAGAAATGTGGGGACTCTAAAACTACAGGATAACAAAGAACCAGGGATGGCTGCAATGCAGATGAACCAAGGGAGCCTAAATCAGTTCTCACTGCAAATAGACTCCAAAAACTTCTGCATCCATGGCCCTCTTTACTGAAAGGATAAAATATCCTATCAGACTTTAAAGAAAATTAATCTGTTCCAACAGCACAGAGACATGACCATTCAGAGATTGTACAAGTGGGTTATTATTTCCCCCTG
>JAVTVJ010011735.1:0-21731 GCA_034509425.1 Eopsaltria australis
CCACAAACCTGTAGGAAGTGAGGATCTCTCCCTCGCCTCCCACCAAGGAGCAGACCAGGCCTCCCCCGGCCGCTCCATGCCCAGACAGCTCCAGGCCCGCTTTCAATTCAAAACCCGCGCGTGCTAAATGTTTTAAATTTAATTTGAAAGGACTAAACAGAAGTCCAGGTCTGATTAAACAAGCAATAGGTTTATTTAGCAAGCGACAGCAAGCAAAACAGCGCTGGGCGGCCGGGGAGTTTTCGCTCCGCCAACGGCTCGCGCCTTTCCCCCGAACAGTCCCGGTCTTTTATGTGTCTCTGCTCCTGGGTCTGTGTGCTTCCCGATACATTCTGCGCCTGCGCGTCGTGTTGCTAGGGGGTCTTTTTCTGCCTCCCGGTGGTCGTGGGATGAAGGCCGGCCGTCTTCCTCAGTGTTCCCTGGATGATCTTTCTGTTTTTGGTTATACGATTCTTGCAGCGGATACCTTAGCTTTGTGCTGCCTCAGCAAGTCCTAATCGAAACATAACATCCTTCAAGGCGAGCACAGCATTCCCCCCTTACCTTTGAGTCAGTCTCCTCCTGTCCTTGAGCCAGTAAATGAACAAAACACTCTTTGTAACTCATCACAATCCCCCCTTTTTCTTTTCTACATTTTGTTCATTAAACCTCTGTAATTCTTGCTTGCTTAAGATCCGGGTTCTCTCAACGAATGGCTCTTCCTTGATTGACTCATATTTTGCTCGAATAAGCATCAAATGTGCTGCTTCTAATCTGCTTTTTACAATTGTGACGACTTTATTAAAGGTTAATCCTAATATTAACAATATCAGTGGTCCTGTTATGGTAGACAATAGAGTTGTTAACCAAGGGGAATAATTAGACCAGGACTCATACCAGCTTTGCTGCGCCTCTTGCTCTCATTTCTGTTTTACTATTCCCTTTCGTAATTCTTCCATGGTATTCCGGACTATCCCAGTGTGATCAGCATATACACAACATTCTTCCTTCAGGGCAGCACATAATCCTCCCTGCTGTAGAAGCAACAAATCTAATCCCCATCAATTTTATAGGACTACTTCTGACAGGGAGCGCAAGGACTTCTCTAGGGCATCAATTGATTTTTCTATCCTGGTTAAATCCTCATCTACTGCTACTCTAAGGGAATGGAACTCTTTGTGTTGATTTACCAAAGATGCAATCCCTGTGGCTGCCCCGGTTATCCCAACTGTAAGTAAAGTAGCAACAGTGAGGGCCGTGAAGGGTTCACGTTTCATCAGGTGGTATTCTTGTGTGGTTTGGTGATTATAGACAAAATCCTCTGGGTGATATATAATTTTCGGAACAATCATCACTTGAATACAATAGTCATGGGTCTGATCAAATAATTTTAAGGAAATACAGGGGGTCACTCCGACACTAGCACACACCCATCTAGTATTCCTAGCGGGCAACAACCAGTCAGCTGGCGCCTCCTCTCTTATAGCCGATGTGACAATTTTACATAAATGTTGTTTCTGTGCTGGTACGTTGCCTATGCACCTCCCTTTTCCTGTAACTTCTTCAAGGGTAATGCCTTCTTGTTTTTCTTTCCTCCTCTTCCAGTAGCATTGTGCTGGGTTAGTGCCATTCACCCGCTTGGCTTTTGCATCCACCCCTATAGCTTCATAAAAAGGAGCTTTAATATCATAGCACAACCAGCAATGTTCAGTTATGTTGGGATTGGTTTTGTTGAGCACCGTATAGCTTGCCTGCATTAATTTCCACAATGTGTTACCACCAGTTTCTCCACTAGGTGGGGTTGGAGTACCTTGAATCTCATCTTGGGGAGGGGTGATAGGGCTGCCATCCTCCCGTTTGTTTGTGATTACAGGGTTTGGTCCTATGGGTTCAGGATCATTGGGAATTGGTTCCTTTTTGATTGTTATCAAACCACCTGTGTCAGTTCCGGATTTATAGAATTGGACCCCCCAAGTTTTTCCTAGGACCCAGCCGGGGTCCTGGGGATTTGTAATGTTTATGTACACAAAGGTGCAGATGTCAACATTCCCTATGCCCAAAAGCGGGTAAGGAGGTCGACATCCGACAGGTCCCCATTCCACTGTGATGTATTTGTCTCACCCTCCTCCAGGTGACCAATGTGAAACGCTACTGTTTCACATCCCCAATGGGCACAATAATAATGATCAGGGTAATTACAATAGCTTCTCCCCGGATTTGAGCTGGGGCAAAAATAAAACCCCATGAGATTTAAACATGGGCACTAATTGGCATAATGTTACCCTAAAAGAGGGAGGACCAGGCCCTATTCTGGTCTGGATAAGGCGCTGACTTTCAAGTTGATAAAGACTCCATTTAAATGGTTGGTGTGATGTACCTCTTATGGCTACTGCTAATAGCAACAAATATAAAAAAGTTAAAGTGTGCCGGTTAGGTGGAGGGCCTCCTTGAGGTTTTAGTCCCATCATTTGCGTGGCTATTTTTCCCCATTCAATTTGGTAACCCAGCAGCTTAGACCCATATCTTTTGGTGATTCCTCAAATTTTGTAAGGATGAGTTGGGACTGGGGCAATTCATCCAGGACTTTGATGTTATCCCAGTGGATGGGTGTTTTCCTCCACAGTCTTTTATCTCTCTGTCTCGCCCGTCAATTTGGTTGCTTCGAACTACTGGGAGTTCCATCTTCTCGGCAGCAGGGACAGTCTTCAGGAGGTTTTGAAAGGTTTTTACGGGAGTGCCTGGTGATATATTGCACCCAATTTCTATCCTTTACGTGAGGACCAGAGCACCGTAAGTATTTTAGGGTCTTTCGACAGCGTACTTGGGTGAGTTCTGCTATAAAGGGTACTGGTTCATTCGGATGATAGCAGAACTTCTCGGGATTTATTCCCTTACTGTAGATTTCCCACCACTCCCGGGAGCCTCGTTGTAGCCTTCCCAGGGATTCCTCTAGATGGAGTACTTCAGCTGTTAACTTCCTTTCTCTGTTCCAGCACAATTTACAAATTCCCCTAGGCGGAAACCCTCTACGGCAATGAGTCCACCACCTTTCCTTGCACACCTTACATACAAAGCATACAAAAGGATAACAATCAGAGTTAAATATGCAACATTTAACAATAACGTCTCTAATACTTACAAAAGAGCATCCTGCCTTAATACCATAGTTGCTTATTTGAACCACATCTACCTCTGAATTCATCAGTCTTTAGTTATGTTCTTTTCAGTTTTGAGTTTCAGGTCTCCTGGAGAACTCGCAATTTCCCAGGTGCACTCTTGCAGTGGTCCTTTGACCCAGCTCGCGTGGGTCCACCCCTTCTTGGCGGTCCTAATAGCTGTTTCTGTAGTGAGCAAAGCAAGATAAGGACCTTCCCATCGTGGGGTCAAGGAGGTTTCCTTCCAACATTTAATTAGTACTTTATCTCCTGGTTTTACTTTGTGGATGGCTATGTCTAAGGGGGGCCGCTGTACTACTATTCCTTTATTTCTCAGTTGTTCCCTGCGGGCCGTTAATTGGGTTATATACATTTGGACCTGTGAATCTTCCAGCTGTGGATGATCCCTAGGGGCCTCTAGGTCATAGGGCATACCATATAGCATTTCAAAGGGGGAAATTCCCACATCTGTGCGAGGTTGTGTCCTTATATTCAGTAAGGCTAGGGGTAGGCACTTTACCCAAGACAGTCTAGTTTCTAGCATTAATTTGGTAAGTTGTTTCTTTATTTCCCCATTAATCCTCTCAGCCTTCCCTGAACTCTGGGGGTGCCAAGGGGTATGGTATTCCCATCTAGTCCCTATGGCCGAGAGAGTTTCTTTTATTATCTTTGATACAAAGTGGAGGCCCCTATCCAAATCAATCGCTTCAATGATCCCGTATCTCGGGATTATTTCTTCTAACAATGTTTTTACAACTACTGTTGTGCTGTTGTGCAGCAGTCGGGTATGCTTCTACAAAATGCGTCAGATGGTCTACGATGGCTAACAAGTATTTATATCTGCCTACCTTGGGTAATTTGGTAAAGTCAATTTGAATTCTTGCAAATGGTCTATGAGCTAATTCTCTCCCCCACCCCCCCCGCGGTCTCTCTCTGATTTGATGCTTGTTGATCTTTTGACATGTTAAGCAGTCACCTACTATTCTTTTAGCAATATTGTATATTCCAATGCACATATGTTTGGTGGCAAATTGATCAACCAAGGCTTGTGTTCCCCAGTGTGTTTTCTCATGAAATTGCTTCATGATCTTTAATGCCAGGGATTTTGGCAGGACTTCTCGTCCGTCAGGTAGCTTCCACCTTCCCTTATCTCCTTCTTTGATTCCCATTTTGTCAAACTTTTCCTTCTCTTGTATAGTAAAGCTTAAAATGGGGTAGCATTCTCCATGGAGGTAACAATATTTCATTCCTGGGGTATCACAGGCACATTGCACTGCCTCTATTCCCCAGTTCTCCCAGCAACTGTAGCAAGGGGGTTCCTTTAAATCACATCCACATGAGTGGCATTTTTTTCTAAATGCCCATGGATCATTTGCAGCTCTTTGGCGTAAGGCCAGTAGGGCATCCCTTTTTGCTTCTTGGTCAGCTACTTAGTCCCCCTCTACTCAGGGGATTAAGCCCCTTCTGGTGGCCCCTTAAATGTACCACTGCTATCCTAATGGGGTCCCTCAGTGCCTGTAAAACCTGGGTGATCAATTCCTGATGTACCAGTCCTCTTCCTTGAGAATTGATTAAACCTCTTTCCTCCCAGATTTTCCCAAAGGTGTGTATTACGCCGTAGGAATATTTTGAGTCTGTATAGATTGTTCCAATTCTACCTTTTAGCCGCTGTAAAGCCCGTAATACTGCATACAATTCACATGCTTGAGCTGACCAACTAGGGCTTAATGGTCCTGATTCTAATATGATAAAGTTTTTCCCATCTACAAAGCATATCCAGATTTTCTCTTTCCATCCACCATCCAGGAAGACCCATCTACAAATAGCCTTTCACCCTCTTCCAACTCTTCTTCTTCCAAATCTGGCCTAATTTTTGTTTGCTCTTCGATATTATACAGACAATCATGTGCTAATGAGTCGTCACCTGGTTCTCCATATAAAAATTGGGCTGGATTCTGCAAGGTTGTGATTTCTAGGGATAATTTAGGCGAGGAAATCAGAATGCCTTCATATTTTAATAGCCTGGAATCGGTAATCCATTGTTCCGCTTTTTGCTGCAGAATGCCTCTTATATTGTGAGGTGATAATATTTTCAATTCTTCCCCAAAGGTAATCTTATGTGCTTCTTCTGCTAGTAAAGCAGCTGCTACTATGGCCTGTAGGCATGCTGGCCATCCCCTACTTACAGGGTCTAGCAGTTAAGACAAATACCCTGTTGGTTTCTTTTTCCCTGCCCACTCTTGAGCTAGGACTCCAAAGGCTGTTCCTTCATCAATATTTACAAATGGGAAGAAGGGTCTCCTTAAGTCCGGTAGGCTTAACACAGGAGCATTGACTTAAATCAGTTTTCAAATTTTTCAATTTTAGCTCATCGTCTTGGGTCCATTTTAATAACCCATCTTGGGTGAGTTTAACATATAAAAACTTCACTTTTCTACTATAATCTTCAATCCATTGCCTGCAATACCCGACCAACCCTAATAGTTGTCGGACTTGTCTTTTGTTTTTCGGTGGGGGCAGCGGTAGGATCCCGTTTACTCTTTCTGAGTCTAATTTCTTAGTACCTTGACTCAAACGGTGTCCCAGGTATTTTACTTCCTTTTCAACAAACTGCAGCTTTGGCTTTGACACTCTCAACCCCTGCAGTCCCAAAAACTTTAACAGTTTAATGCTTTCCTGTCAGACAGCTTCCTCATCCTTTCCTGCTAAAAGCAAGTTGTCCACATATTGAACCAAAGTAACCCCCTCCCCCAATTCATAACCTTGTAAAATTTGCTCTAGTGCCTGCCCGAATAAATTTGGAGCTTCAGTGAACCCCTGCGGCAGGACCGCCTACCTTAGCTGCTGTTTTCTGTAAGTGTCGGGGTCCTCCCATGCAAAGGCAAAATAATCCCTACATTCTTCCTTTAAGGGACATGTCCAAAAGGCATCTTTTAGGTCAATTACACTATACCACTGATCCTCTGGACCCAATTGACTCAGGAGAGTATGTGGATTAGCTACAACAGGGAATCTGGCCACCGTTCTCTTACTGATTTCCCGCAAGTCATGTACAAGCCTGTATGTCCCATCAGCCTTTTTTACTGGCAAAATAGCTGTATTGAATGGAGACATACAAGGCTCTAACAGCCCCTTTGCTGTCAGTCTCTCTATCTCAGGTTTAAGACCTAACATCCCTTCTCTAGGTATAGGGTACTGTTTTATTTTGATAGGTATTTCCGGATTGTTTATGGTAATAGAAAACGGGTCAATATTCAATTTTCCTACTGTCTCAAGGGTATACCACACCTCCGGGTTAATCTTTTCCTCATCTTCGGTTCTCAGGGGACATAACTTAACCCATAACTTCTTATCTATAACCTCTAAATTGATTCCTAATTCTACTATTAAATCTCTTCCCAAAAGATTATAATCTGCTTCGGGTAGTAGTAACAAAGATCCTATTCCCAGCTTTGATTCAGTCTCAAAGAGTACATTTTTTATTACTTGCAATCCAAAGGGCTCCCCCTTTGCACCAATTACCTGTACCTTCTCTGAGGATATCTGACATCCTCGGGGCAAATTTTGGGCAGTGGATCTTTCTGCCCCCGAGTCCACAAGGAACTTGATTTCCTGTTGCTGAGGTCCCACCTTTAATTTTATCAAGGGCTCGGTTCGATCTTGACTCCTCAGCAAATAGAGCCCCTGACACCCCTAATCCTCCTTAAACATCCTCTCATCTTTCATCCTCTTTCTACAGTCCCTCTTCACATGGCCCCTCCCCCCACAATAAAAACCTGTCACGGTTTCATTGCCTGCTTTCGGGTTTCTCCTTGGGCCAGACTCCACTTGCCGTGGCCCAGACCCCTGCCTACCGGCTCCAGAGTTAGTCCCCTTTTGCCCTTCCCTAACCGCTGCCACCATCATCCTGACTTGTCTTTTTTGTACCTCATCTTCCCTCCTTACAAACACATTCTGAGCTTCTCTCAACAATTCATCTAAGCCCCTCTTTTGCCAATCCTCCATCTTCTCTAGCTTCTTTCCTGATTGTCGTGGGTTGACCCCGGCTAGGTGCCAGGTCACTCTCTCACTCCCTCTCCCACTGGGAGAGGAGAGAGGATAATATTGAAAAAGACTATCAGGGTAAGAAAAGGCAGTTTTATTACAGCGGGGAAAAAATAGAACAAGCAAGCTGAGAGTTGCGTGCACAAGAGCAGGGGGGAAAACAATCCATCTCTGCTTCCCATCAGTAGCGATGTCCGGACACTTTCTGGGAAGCAGGGCTTCAGCACGCGTGACGGTTGTTCAAGAAGGCAAACATGGACCAGCCCCGAGTGCCTCCTCCTCCTCCTCCTCTCTTCCTTCCCTTATAGATCTGAGCTGATGTCATTTGGTATGGAATATCCCTTTGGCTGACTGGGCTCAGCTGGCCTGCTGGTGTCCCCTCCCAGGATCTTGCCCACCCCCATCCCCTTCAGTGGGGGAAGGAATGTCAGAGGGACAGCACTGCTTGGCAGTAGCCAAAACACTGCTCTGTTATCAACGCCAGCTACCAAAGCAAAGCACTGTAAGGGCTGTGAGCTTTACCCCAGTCAGACCCAATACAATTTCCACCCCTTATTCCATACCATTTGCATCATGCTCAGAAATCCTTTCCTACTCACACATGCATTTTAAGCTACATCCTTAAACCATCCCCATAACATTAACTACTATCTCCTGTCCTTTCACATCCTTCCAGGTGGTCTCCATTTCCAGCAGAAAGTGGGGTCAGGGCAGGAGGAATAGTAAACTTGATTGTCAAGGACTTGCACCATCCCTGTTCATTGTGGCCTTTTTCTTGCTCCTTGCTGAAATTCGTTCTTCGTCAGCTCACGTCCCTTCTGCTACTTACATCCTGCAACATACAACTTCCAACATACGTTATTCTTACCCCGAGGTTAAATCACCTTGGGGTACACACTGGGTCTCCCCATCCTCCCGCATTACCCACCAAGTGCACCCAGGTCCTTGGGCAAAGATCATCCCACGAATGGGTTTGCCCTTCCCCATGGGGGACTCAACCCACACTGACTTCCCCAGCCACTTTCCTATATGTAGTGCAGGAACCTTGTCTCCCTCCACAATGTCTAAGGGTTTAGTTTGGGCGGGACCAGGGTGTTTAACAGATCCCCTAGTATTGACTAGCCAGGTGGCTTCTGCCAAGTTCACATCCCGATGCTTCCATGTCTCATTACCTAGTGCCCATAGCATAGTTTTTTGTTGCGTTCCCTGCTTCTTAATCCCGCTCTGATCCCAGCGGCAGAGCGCTAGCGCGACCCTGAGAAGCCGTTCGCCTTCCGATCGTGAAGGCTTCCCCGGGGAACCGGCGATGGGCTCCGCTAGTCTGCGTCGGGCTGAGGAGTTGATGCCCTCAGAGCACTGCAGGATAGCAAAGAACTACCCGAAGAAGGAGGACTCTTAGTATGAGGGTTCGGCAGGTTTATTACCCCCAAGGGAGCTCAGGGACTAAGAGCCCCGAATAGCTCATCACATGGGTATTTAAGGGAGGGATAACATCCAATAATCTGAGGGTGCAGGGGTAATACAAGGGAGGGTCCAGGGTGCGTAGTCGAATGAGGTTTAGGGAGGGGAGGGGGAGAAGAGAGAACAACGAATGAACAACCGCGTAACAGGGAATGTTCCAGAGCTGGGACACATAACAGACAAATCAAGGAACCAATAGCAGGAACTTGGGGTTTGTGGCTTGGTGGTCTAAACCATTGTCTCTGGCAGCTCCAGGGGGAAATTCTCTGTCTGTGGAACATGCCACCAGAAGTCTTCGTCCTCTGCAAGCCCATGGAGGGACTCTAATCCTTCCTGGTTCAGAACCACCGCTACAGTTTTTAACAGTCCATTATATCTTTCAATCTTCCCAGAGGCCTGTGGGTGATAAGGAATATGATATATCCACTTACTGCCATGCCTCTTTGCCCAGGAGTTAATAAGATTATTTCGAAAATGCGTCCCAACCTGGGAGTTGGCCTGGGACATGGGCATCTACATGGTGTACTTTCACAGTCATGTTTTCTGTCCGTGCAGCAATGTCTTGCCATAATGCAGCAGCCCAGATGGGTTTTCCCTTGCGCTGCCAGTTGGTTTTCTTCCACTGCTGCAGCCATCCCCATAGGGCATTAGCCACCATCCAGGAGTCGGTATAGAGTATAGGCCACTTTTCTCTCTCAGCAATCTCTAGGGCTAGTTGGATGGCTTTCACCTCTGCAAACTGGCTTGATTCGCCTTCCCCTTCAGCAGTCTCAATGACTTGTCGTGTGGGATTCCACATAGCAGCTTTCCACCTCCGATGGTTTCCTGTCACTCGACAGGATCCATCAGTAAATAAAGCATATTTTCTTTCGTTTTCTGGTAACTCGTTATATGGTGGTGCTTCTTGGGCACGAGTCACCTTCTCAGACAGTGCTCCAAAATCTCTGGCTTCTGGCCAACTCAAAATCTCTTCTAGGATTCCTGGGAAGTTGGGTTTTCCCATTCGGGCTCGTTGTGTAATTAAGGCCACCCACTTACTCCATGTAGCACTGGTTGCATGATGCATGGAGGGAATGTTTCCTTTGAACATCCAGTGTAGGACAGGCAATCATGGTGCCAAGAGGAGACATGCTTCTGTCCCAACAACTTCCGAGGCTGCTCGAACCCCCTCATAAGCTGCTAGTATTTCTTTTTCAGTTGGAGTATAGTGGGCTTCTGATCCTCAGTAACTCCTGCTCCAGAATCCTAATGGCCGACCTCGGGTTTCTCCTGCGGTCCTCTGCCAGAGGCTCCAGGTGAGACCCCGCTCCCCAGCTGCAGTGTAGAGTATATTTTGCACATCTGGTCCTGTCCGAACAGGCCCAAGAGCCACCGCACGAGCTATTTCCTGTTTGATTTGCTCAAAGGCCTGTTTCTGCTCAGGGCCCCACTTGAAGTCATTCTTCTTCCGGGTCACTCGATAGAGGGGGCTCACAAGTTGACTATAGCCTGGAATGTGCATTCTTCAGAATCCTACAAGGCCCAGGAAAGCTTGTGTTTCTTTCTCATTAACTGGTGGAGACATATTGGCAATTTTGTCAACCACCTCTGTAGGCACATGACGGCGCCCATCCTGCCATTTTATTCCTAGAAACTGGATTTCCTGTGCAGGTCCCTTCACCTTACTTTGTTTTATGGCAAGACCAGCTTTCAGAAGAATTTGGATTATTTTCTTCCCTTTTTCAAAAACTTCTCCTGCTGTATCACCCCACACAATGATGCCATCAATATATTGCAGGTGTTCCAGAGCTCCACCCTGTTCCAGGGCAGCCTGGATCAGGCCATGGCAGATGGTGGGGCTGTGTCTCCACCCCTGGGGCAGTCGGTTCCAGGTGTACTGGACATCCCTCCAAGTGAAAGCAAATTGTGGCCTGCACTCTGCTGCCAGAGGGATTGAGAAAAATGCATTAGCTATGTCAATCGTGGCATACCATTTGGCTGCTTTTGACTCTAGCTCATATTGGAGGTCCAACATGTCTGGTACGGCAGCACTTAGAGGTGGTGTGACTTCATTCAGGCCCCGATAGTCCACTGTCAGCCGCCATTCCCCATTTGACTTCCACACTGGCCATATGGGGCTGTTGAAGGGTGAGCAGGTCCTGCTGATAACTCCTTGGCTCTCCAGTCGATGAATTAGTTCATGGATAGGAGTCCCGGAGTCCCGGTTGGTGCGATACTGCCTCCGGTGCACTGTCCTGGTAGCAATCGGTACTTGCTGATCTTCCACCTGCAGCAATCCTACGATGAAGGGATCTTCTGAGAGGCCAGGCAGGGTGGATAACTGTTTGATCTTCTCTGTATTCACCACAGCTATGCCATCGATATCCCTTTGGATCCTTAAAATACCCTCTCCTGAGGTAGTCGATGCCAAGGATGCAAGGGGCCTCTGGGCCAGTCACAATGGGGTGCCTTTGCCATCTGTCCCCTGTTAAGCTCACCTCAGCTTTTACTACCGACAACTCCTGGCATCCCCCTGTCACTCCAGAGATCCAGATGGCTTCTGCACTCTTGTGCCTTGATGGCATCAGTGTACACTGTGCACCGGTGTCCACTAAAGCTTTGTACTTCTGTGGATCTGATGTGCCAGGCCATCGAATCCACACCGTCCAGTATACCCAGTCATCCCTTTCCTCCTCCTGGCCGGAGGCAGGGACCCTCTATTCCTGTTCTTGGTCAGAGTATTCACTGTCTGACCTTTGTGATGCCAAATCAGAAGTTCCCTCCTCAGGACTGTAGGAAACAGTTTTAGTTTTCTTATATCTGGGAAATCGCTGATTGTCTTCTGGTCTCTCTGTGGTAACTACACTGACAGTCTTCTTGGATGGCCCCTTCTTAACAGGTCTCTTCCCCCTCCGTTCACGGACCCGGGCGCTCAGCTTAGAGGTGGGTTCACCATCCCATTTCCTCATGTCCTCTCCATGCTCACGCAGAAAAAAACAGAGCTCGTTACGTGGCCTGTTCTTGGGGATTCCTTTCCCTCTGACTGGGGTTGGAGAGGAGCGATCTCTTGGGCTGCCTCTAAAAGTTGGGCTGGTGGCTCGCAGGGATGAGGGAGCACCCAGAGTTTCTTCTACATTTCGGAGCCAGGGGGACGCCAACTCTACAGTTGGTGTATCCATTTGTGGATAATAAAGTGCCACCAAGCTGCTGGAATATGATGCAGGGGTGCCTTGAACCACCTTCCTCCACATGGCATGTGTACAAGGGACATCCTCTGGATCTTTGGTGATGCTATCATCCTTTAGATCACTATAAACAATTTCCAGCACTGCTAATTCTCTCAAGTACTGGATACCTTCATCCACATTGGTCCACTTCCCTGGGGACTTTACAAGATCATCCTTAAAAGGATATCTTGCCTTCATACTTGAAAGAAGCCGTCTCCAGAGGCTACAAGTTGCTCCTTCCTTTGCAAGTCCTCTTTGAATTTCCCGATCCTTAGCAAGGGATCCCAGCTGTTGGGCTTCACGACCTTCTAACTGCTGACAATCGGCCCCATTATCCCAACATCGCAGCAGCCATGCAGGGATCCTCTCACCTGACTGGCGGCTGTAACCCTTTCGCAAGTCTCAAAGTTTGGATGGGGTCAGGGACCGAGTAACTTCGGTCTCCTGTTTAATCTGCTTCACTCCCTTCGATTCCTTTGCTGAGGGACGTGCCTCTTGATCTAGCCCCATCTCTTCTTCCTCTTCTCTTACTAATCAGCCTGAAACTTGTCTTGTCCATTTTTTTTTTTTCCACTACAGGGGCAATCACTGTAGTTGTTGTGGTTTGGGTTCCTATCTCAGACATAGTTGTTATGGTTTGTATCCGTGCCTCAGCCACAGTTGTAGTTTGTGTCCCTGTCTCAGCTATAGTGTCCTCAGACACAGTTTGGGTTCCTGCCTCAACCACAGTCCTCTGAGAGTATTGAACAGAGGCCCGGTAGGCCCAGGCCAGCCCCCAGTACAGGGCGAGAAGCTGCTGGCATTCCTGGGAGTAAACGAGGCACCCTTCTGTCAGCCGACCGGCCAGTTTGTTAGGGTTATTTACCTCTTCAGGAGTAAACTCCCAGGCAACGGGAGGTGATAACCGCCCTAGGAGCCTGCCCAAATCCCTCCATATACCTTTCCACCCAGGAACTGGGTACCTCAGGGCAGATTTTAACAGCTCCTCACCCAAGGGTCGTTTCCTTCTGTACCAGGGAGATGACAATTTCCATGAATTCCATAAGGTAACTACGGTGTTGGCTAATATTATTAATAATATCAGGAAGCTTATATAAGGATTGGCAATGACCATGGGAATCTGCAGTAAAAGATCATCCATACTCAAATTCACCCCGGGCAGAGAGAAGGAGTTATATTCATTCACAGTCATTGTTTGTTTCAACATGTTCCCAAACTTAGCAAAATAAAGATAAGCAGTGTGGCAGCCAAAGGCTGTGTGCCATGCAGGAGCTCATTACTTGAGAGCTGCTATTGATAATTACTAGAGCATGCAATACATATATATATGGATGTATATATATATATAAACTGCCTTTATCTCGCCCCACCTTTGGGCACCAAAAGAGACTGACGTGGGTTGCCCCCGGCTGGGTGCCAGGTGCCCACTCAGTCGCTCTATCACTCCCTTTCCCACTGGGACAGGGAGAGAATAATATGGGAAAAAATCTAGTAGGGTGAGATAAGGCAGTTGATTACAGCAGGAAAATAAAGAGAACAAGCAGAGATCTGCGAGCACAAGAGCTAAAGGGAAAAACAATCAGTCTCTACTTCCCATCAGCAGCGATGTCCGGACACTTCCTGGGAAGCAGGGCTTCAGCACGCGGAGTGGTTCTTCCAGAAGGCAAACATGGACAACTCATGAATGCCCCCCCTTCCTCCTCTCTTCCTTCCCTTAGATATCTGAGCTGATGTCATATGGGATGGAATATCCCTTTGGCTGACTGGGCTCAGCTGGCCTGCTGGTGTCCCCTCCCAGGATCTTGCCCACCCCCATCCCCTTGGCTGGGGGAAGGAATGTCAGAGGGACAGCACAGCTTGGCAGTAGCCAAAACACTGCTCTGTTATCAACACCAGCTACCAAAGCAAAGCCCAGCACTGTAAGGGCTGTGAGCTTTACCCCAGTCAGACCCAATACAGC
Organism: Eopsaltria australis; assembly: GCA_034509425.1. Lineage (NCBI taxonomy): Eukaryota > Metazoa > Chordata > Aves > Passeriformes > Petroicidae > Eopsaltria > Eopsaltria australis. The sequence goes on from JAVTVJ010011735.1 coordinate 13,806, forward strand.
CCTGACCAAAACCACCCAGCCAACCTGACAGATCTATCCATGCCCAGAAGGATGCTGGAGCTTTTGATGTCCCTGTGGATGACCTGGTGGCATGAAGGAAATCCAGGGCCTGCAGGCTCTGATAGAGGAAAAAGAAATATGAGGGTCAAAATTAAAGACTTGAATCCATCACACAAAGAAAGGAGAATGGCTCCAAGAGATTTCCTGTCTCAGGAAATGGTGAGGAATGGCAGGACACGGTGCAGCCAAGAGGAAGAGCTGCTGTCCAACACCATCAGAGCAGCATCTTTCTAAGGGAAGACAGATTAGGGTTTTTTTTTTTTGTTCTTATCACCTGCTTACCAGGACCAGCATGTCCAGGGCATGGGAAGCACCAGAGGGATCCCTCACCTCCTGACTGACAGCTGCCACCTCTCCTTCAGCCACAACATCCTCTAAAGTGCCTCCGTCCAGTATTCCATAACCAGCCACAGTTCCTCAAGGACAAGGTAGCTCCAAGAAGAAAACAGTGGCATGGAGATCAATGTGCACAGCTAAATCACCTCATGGAAACGACTACAGTTGAGTTTTGTTCCCAGGTGACTTGTAAAGGAAGACTGAATCAAATGGAGAGACATTCCTTTGAGGCCAAACAGTTCTTAGAATTTGCACAGCCTGAAGGAGAAAGGCACATCCCCGAAAAAGGAGATGTCTGATGGCAAGCAAGGGAAAGAGGCAGTTTAGCAAGAGCAGAGATAAATCTGGAAGCAGGACACAGCCCATCAGCTGCTTCACCATCCCAACTCACCAATGCCACCGGGAACTCCAGGAACAAGGCAATGCAACTTTCACAGTTACCCACGGGAGGAAGGGAGGGGCAGGCAAGGCAAGGCAAGGCAAGGCAGGGGGCAAGGCAAGGCAAGGCAGGCAAAGCAGGGGAGGGGGAGGCAGTGCAAGGAAAGGTAAGCAAGGGGCAGGCAGGGCCAGGCAAAGAAGTCAAGGCAAGGCAGGAGTAGGCAAGGCAAGGCAAGGGAGGTGTGTACAAGGCACGACAAGGCAGGGTTACGCCAGGCAAGGCAAGGAGACAAAGGCAAGGTCAGGCCAGGGACGGGGAGAGCAGGCAAGGAGAGCAAGGAGAGGGCAAGACAAGGGAAGTCAGTGGGGGCAGAGAGAGGGAGCGTCTGCAAGGGAAAAGAAGCGAGAGGTGAGCAAGGGAAGGCAAGGCAGGGGAGGGGCAGGGATAGGCAAGGCAGGGGATGGGTCTGCAAGGCGAGGTAAGGTGGGGGTAGGCAGTGGAAGGCAAGGCAGAGCAAGGAAGGTGCAGCAACTCAGGGCAAGCGATGGGATGGGATGGGATGGGATGGGATGGGATGGGATGGGATGGGATGGGATGGGATGGGTCAGGCATGGCAAGGAAATGCAGGGCTTAGAATACATGGTGCAGGGGAGGAGCTCTGGGCATTCCCCCTGACACACCAGCTAGCCTGGCACACATGAAAATTCCTGGAAGCACAAAGGAGCTCCAGCATGCTTTAGGATTACTGGGGTTTTGGAGGAGACACACTCCTGATTTTTCCATCATAGCCCAACCCTTATACAACTTAAGCAAGAAAAGAGCTTCTTGGGTCTGGGCACCGCTCCCTGAAGAGGCCCTAAAGCTGCTGGCTTTTGAGGCAGGAGTGGATCAAGCTCTTGGTCCCATTTATGCACAGGACCTTTTGCACACTGAGGAGGGTTTGCCATCCATGCCCTGTCAATTCCTGGGTGGCAGTGGCACCAGAGGGCCCCACTCGTCCAACCCAAATTCACTCACTCAGCTTGGAGGATGCTGAAAAGCCATATTCTGTATGGGAAAAGGGTTTGTTTTTGCTGTGTTCCAAAGCTCTTCAACAGAACAGGAGAAAACAGTCAGGGATCCCTTTGCTTCTGCTGCTGCAAGGACACTGACAGGAACTTTCTTTCAGCCTCCAAGGCTTTGCTCCCTTGGCTGCAACAGGCCAAGCTCAAAACTTGCTCCACAACTCTGAACACCAAAGGTTCCTTTCCCCTCCACAAAGGAGGAGCTTCTCAGTATCCACGTGTGACGTGACCTGCAGCGGGAGAGGGAACATGAACCAGATGCTGTAAGGAAAAAAACTGCCTGTGGTGGAAAATCCCACACAACAAATCAACGCCAGGAGAGAGCATTTTGCTTTCACAACATCGCTCCTGGAGCCACAGTCCTTTCACACAGCAAGCAAGAGAACAGCACAAAATACTGGGCTGTGTCCAGTTCTTGGCTGGAGCAGCAAACAGAGGGAGGTCCAGGCTCCACTGCCACAGACTCTCCTCTTGGGGGAACAGAACTCCCCAGGCTACATTGCAAATGCTGTGCACGCCCTGCTGGCTGCAGTCACCCCCTTTTTTAAGAAGCTCTTGACAGGAACTCTCACAAAGAAATGGCATCTTAAAGGCAATGTTGTTTCAAAATCAACTCCCTTCCAAAGGAAGAATATCAAGCACAAAGCAATCCCAAAGCCACGTATGCTGCACCTGGGGAAAACCTCCACTTACGTGCCAGGTGGGTTAAAAAATACCCATCAGAAGCCACAGAGTACAGAGTGCAAAGTGCAGCAGCCACTTGCTGGATGATTTTGGCCGTGCTGCACACGTCTGCAGACTGTCCCCCTGCAAGGACACAAGGACACCCGTCAGGGGCTGGGCTGGCAGCTGACAATGCCTCGGGCAGGAGGATCCTCTGGCAGTGAGCAGGCGCCCAGAGCTGCTCTGACACTGAGGCCTCTGTGCCCCACAGCAACGGGAACACCGCGAGGACGCGGCAACGTTCCTGTGACATCACAGCAGCAGCTCCCGCAAAAACCGCCTGCAAGGTTCTCCTGTGTCACCAAGGAGCACAAAGAATCCTCCCAGGGCACAGCCCATTGCTCAAAGGAGCCAAGAGGAACTCAGAAAATGCAGCAAACCAGGACACCCCACAGGCCAGCCTGAACACTGAGAAGGAACAAAGATGTGACCAAACCAAAGCAAACATCACCTTAGGTCACTGATGCTTCTGACTAAAACCAGCAAGGCTTGTTCCATCTGGCATCTTTGTTCTAGTTCTAAAAGCAAGCAAGGTTCTCTACTGCAAATCTACAGAAACCAGGAACTCGGGGAAAAGAAGGCTGAGAGTGCCAAAGCCTTGTGTGACTTCTTGCACATCTTGTGGGTGAGGGTGTCCAAGCCAAAGGACTCACAAGCGGGGTCCCTGCCCTCCTGACCGACAGCTGCCATCTCTCCTGCAGCCCCACGCGTGTCTCAACACAACCTCCTGTGAAGGGCCTCCATCCACACATTCCATCACCAGCCAGGGATCCTCACCAACGAGGTCATCCAGCAGCACTGAGTGCTCCTGGGATCTGCTAGAGCACTGCGGGTTTGCTGGGACCCTTTTGGTATCTCTGTCTCAGAGGAGTGGGGTGGATGGAATCAGGACGGTTCACAGATCACCAGCCCCACTCCAAGCAGTGCTTTCTGCTGCTGTGTGGGGACCGTGTGGTGACTGATCTTGGGACTCCTCCGGGAGTGGCTCCTCTGAGCACACAGTGGCTCAGACACGGGGCTGAGGGAAGGGCTCCCATGTAAAGCCAGCACAGGCATTTCTCTTGGAAGAGGGGGCTCTGCAGAGAGAAAGGAGAAGAAGAGACTTTCCTGGCTCCCGAGATTCCCCCTCCTCCTTCAGCAGCCATACCCCAATCAATCAATCAATCAATCAGCACCAGAGTTCGTACGATCACTTCCATGCCAGGGAGCACAAGGCACTCAAAACTGAACCCTGCCAGAGCCCAGCCCTGCCTGCCCATTTTGAGGGTGTGGGGGAATGGAATTTCAGTAGGAGTTGACCTGCAATGATACTTTGCCACTTCTGGGTTTCTCACAGCCTTAGGAGGAGTGTGAGATCTCTGTCCCCAACACCCGCTCACCCTTCAAATGCACACACGGGCCTGGGGGCGTTTCAGGATCCATGGAGCAGTGGCTGCTTCCATTTGAAACAGGAGCTGTTGCCTTTTTTGGTGAGCTTAACTCCTCCTAACCATTAGAAAGTGGGTGAGTAAAGGAAATTACCCTGCAGGAAGGGGACCAAACCCTTGGGAAAGGATGAAATACATCTGAATTACAAATGAAATCAGTTTCATTTATTTCTTCAGTACTAATCTATTCTTACAAACAAAACCATGTTTCTGAGCTGGAGCTGCTCACCCACTGTTAAGATTTTTCAGTTGCTCTGTTATTTAAAGGACGTGCAGGAGCCTGTGGAGCAGCCCGGCTCTCTGCCCCTCTGCCCACAGGGCTGCAGCTCTCCCAGCTGCCCCAGCAGCCACAGGAGCACTGGCAGAAGGGCAGGCATCCTCAGAGGAGCCAGCAGCACTGCACTGTTCTCCCCGCTCTGCTCCTGCGGACACTCGGCATGGCCAATCCCCCCAGGCTGCGCATTCCACAGCTCGGCCACCATTCCCTCGGCAGCAGCCACACCCAGCTGGGCTCTGCCATGGCTGATGAGTCCTGGCCCAGGCAGAGGCACCCAGGGCCGGGCTGCTGCCAGGGCTCTGCTGCAAGTGCCTCCTTCCAGCCGGGCTCTGGGGGTGCTCAGGCTGCTCTGGCCTCTGCCAGGGCTCTGCTGGGGCTCAGCTCTCGGCCAGCCTGGGCCCACTCCCCCTCACATTGCTCCGGGCACCTGAAGCACACCGGCAAAAAGGGAAACTCGCAAGGGAGCTGAGGTTTAACACAGTTCTTCAAAAACTCCCAACAAGCACACCAAAAAGCTGTCCTCAAGTGCTGCATCTCCACTGCACCCACGGGTCCTGCCTCCTCCGGGCCAGCTCTTGCTCTCCAGTTGCTCCTCGGGGACCACGAGAAGCCAGCAAAGACCCTGTGCAGGCACCATGGACAGGTTTGAAATGCTAAGTTCAATTTATCTTCAACTTCAGCTAGTTAATTTGGCAGTGGAATTAACCTCTCCTCAAAAAATAACCCCTGCTTGCCTGTTTTTAGGAAACTCAGACAGTGTGAATTGGCCATATCTTGTACATGTTACGTTTACCTGAAAAAGGTTTGGAAGAGAAAAACACATTCACTATGTATTATGTCTTTCAGCTTTCATTCGGAAATTTGGCAGGTTTGGTTTTGTTCTCTTCCTGCAGGCTTCAGAGCCATCACTTGCAGTCTCATTGAAGATGTGTTTCAAGGCACAGAACAGAAGAATCGACCACAGAGAATGAAGGGGAACCGTTGAAAATGAATCCAATTTGGCCTCTTCCTTGTGGTCCTTAGAAAGGCACTGTCCAAGGGCTGGCTTTGCAAGCTGGAGTGTGAAGTCGAGTGAGTTTCTCTGGATAATGCTGTAGCCCCATGTCAGCAGATGCAGAAAGGGGCCAGAATCCGGCATTTTGAGTGTGAATTTGGGGTCCTGGCCTTGCCCCAAGGCAGAGGCAGGATGTTCCCTGCAGTGTCTGCATGGGGCAGACAGAACAGATGGGGAAGTGTTTGCAGGGCCCCTGGCAGGGAATCTTGGGGCTCCTGTCAGCAGGATCCTTGTGCAGCTCAGGTTGGGCTGGGCAGCAGTTCCATCTGCAGCTTCCGTCTGCTGCTGCAGCAGCTCTGCTGGGGACCCTGAGGGGAGAGGCCACGGCAGGGATGGAAATGCTGCAAATGCTGCATGGACAGCACCAGCCAGGGCCACCAATGAGCTTTGCCTTCCTGCCTGGTGAAATGAGGCTCCTTGAGTGCAAGAGCAGGCAAAGACAAAGTCAAATTCAGCAGTTCAAGGATAAAAAACTAAACAAATTGAAGCCTCTCAGAAAGCCAAGTAATTTGTTACATCCATTTGTTAGCTCTTCAGTGACAGTCCTTGTAAAAAGCCGTTCCAGTTTTCCCTTGCATCTGAGATTCCAGGGCCCACAGCTGGGCTCCAGGGTTCAATTGATTTTGATTTTCCAGGTTTTTAAAGAGAGCTCTGAATTGGGCATCTCTTGTCATTTTTTCTGCTCTCCTGACCTTGAACAAGGTTCTGTGCCCCTGTGAGCCACACCTGGAGGGGTGGTTGGCAACCATGGAAGGCTCTGGGAAAGCACTTGATTGACTTCAGGGCGCGGCTGGAAAGCTCAGCCTGAGGGAAGAACTGGTCGGCTATGGGTTCTAGGGACAGGGCATGTGCTCCCATGGTGCTTCCCCCTCAGCAGGGACAATCCCAGCAGCAACAAAGGTCATTCCTAGGACATGGTGCAGGGGTCAAGACTCTGTGTCTTGGCTTCACACGGCAAAGTGAACCTGTTCTGACAGACTCAGGATCCAAAGCAGTTGGGTTTTCTAGCTGTGCCAATGAACAGCAGGAGAAATAAAGCAGCCAGCAGTTTGTTTGTAGAAAGGGCCTTTGCTGCAGGCTGAAAGTGCTGCATTGGCAGGGAGGAGGCAGACAGCTGAGAGCTGAGCTGCTCTATTGCACTGGCAGCCAAACTGGGCAAAAGCAGTGGTTTCATGCTTTGATTGTAATCCTCCTATCGGCAGTCTCCGAATTTCACCTGGAAGCGGAGAAGAAAACAGGAAGAGCCCTGGGGACGAGGGCAGCGGGCCGGGCACGGCCCCGCCGCTGCCGCTGGGCAGCCCGAGCGGCCGGGGAGCAGCGCTGCCCCGCAGGGGCTGCCTTTCTCCCTCCTCACGTTGTGCCCAGCCCTCCCGCGGGGCTGCCTCTGCCTGCCGCTGCCTGGCTCCTCGTTCAGCACTTTCCTCTGCCCCAGGGGAAAGTGCGGACAGCGCTGGGTTTGCCTGTGAGCAAGAGACCGCAGCGCGGGGCGAGCGGGCGGGATGGGGCCCGGGGCAGGCGAGCACGAGGGGCAAGGGGCAAGATTGCCGGGAAGAAAAGTTACAATGGAGTGAAAGCGAAGCTAAACGAGACGGTGCTTATGGCGTGGCTGCGGGAGGAAGAGATGCTCCGTGACTCCGGCTCGGCCCCGGAGCGCAGCGGCCCGTGCTGCCCCGGGGTGCGCGGGCTCGGCCCTGGGGCGCGCGGGGGGAACGGAGAACGGACACGTGGGGAACGGACACACGGACACGCGGACAAACGCTCCCGGCGCTTCAGCGGCAGCAGCGGCAGCAGCGGCAGCAGCGGCAGCAGCGGCAGCAGCGACTCTTCAGACCCTCTGCTTCCCTTCTCTTGTTCCTCTTCTCCCTCTCCCAGCGTCCCGCACCCCCTCCCTCTCTCCCTTTCGTGCTCCATCCCGCCCTTCCCCGTCTCCCTCTCCCCCTGCCTGGCCGGGCCAGGCCCCCGGCCCGCCCCCGGCCCCGGGCGGGGCTGCCCCGTCCCTGCCCCCGGCCGTCCCGCCGCGGTCTCGCCTCCGCCCGGCTCTCGCTGTGCTGGCGGTGGCGCTGCTGGGCGGGCATCAGTGCCTGCGGCTGGGGCAGCATCGCCGCCCTTCGGCTCCGCCTGTCCCGGCCCCGGCCTCGACGCGGGGTCCAGCCCCGATCCCGACCCCGACCCCGACCCCAGCCCCGGCCCCGGCCCCGGCCCCGGCCCCGGCTCCTCCCGGGGCCCGCGGAGGACACACGCGGCGCGGCCGCTCCCGCCGCCTCCGCTGCGGCTTCCCCGGCCCGGCCTCCCCCGCTCGGCAGCGCGGCCGCCGGCCCCGAGCCGCCGCTGCCCCGTTCCAAGGAGCGAACGGCTGGGGATGCCCGGCCCGGGGCGGTTGAGGGGCGCTCGGGGACCGGCGCTGGCACCGGGCCGAGCGCTGACAGCCGCGTCTCGCCCGCAGGGAGGGCGCAGGAGGCCCAGCAGGAGCGCTACCGGCTGGGTTCGCTGCTGGGGCGCGGCGGCTTCGGCAGAGTCTTCGCGGCCACGCGGCTCTCGGACGGCGCCCCGGTGAGTGGCGGGGCCGGCGGCGGGCGCAGGAGGAGGGGGCGCGGGAGGAGGGGGCG
>JAVTVJ010011736.1:0-13819 GCA_034509425.1 Eopsaltria australis
TCTCTGCCCCTCTGCCCACAGGGCTGCAGCTCTCCCAGCTGCCCCAGCAGCCACAGGAGCACTGGCAGAAGGGCAGGCATCCTCAGAGGAGCCAGCAGCACTGCACTGTTCTCCCCGCTCTGCTCCTGCGGAGACTCTGCATGGCCAATCCCCCCAGGCTGCGCATTCCACAGCTCGGCCACCATTCCCTCGGCAGCAGCCACACCCAGCTGGGCTCTGCCATGGCTGATGAGTCCTGGCCCAGGCAGAGGCACCCCGGGCCGGGCTGCTGCCAGGGCTCTGCTGCAAGTGCCTCCTTCCAGCCGGGCTCTGGGGGTGCTCAGGCTGCTCTGGCCTCTGCCATGGCTCTGCTGGGGCTCAGCTCTCGGCCAGCCTGGGCCCACTCCCCCTCACATTGCTCCGGGCACCTGAAGCACACCGGCAAAAAGGGAAACTCGCAAGGGAGTTGAGGTTTAACACAGTTCTTCAAAAACTCCCAACAAGCACACCAAAAAGCTGTCCTCAAGTGCTGCATCTCCACTGCACCCACGGGTCCTGCCTCCTCCGGGCCAGCTCTTGCTCTCCAGTTGCTCCTCGGGGACCACGAGAAGCCAGCAAAGACCCTGTGCAGGCACCATGGACAGGTTTGAACTGCTAAGTTCAATTTATCTTCAACTTCAGCTAGTTAATTTGGTAGTGGAATTAACCTCTCCTCAAAAAATAACCCCTGCTTGCCCGTTTTTAGGAAACTCAGTCAGTGTGAATTGGCCATATCTTGTACATGTTATGTTTACCTGAAAAAGGTTTGGAAGAGAAAAACACATTCACTATGTATGATGTCTTTCAGCTTTCATTCGGAAATTTGGCAGGTTTGGTTTTGTTCTCTTCCTGCAGGCTTCAGAGCCATCACTTGCAGTCTCATTGAAGATGTGTTTCAAGGCATAGAACAGAAGACTCGACCACAGAGAATGAAGGGGAACCGTTGAAAATGAATCCAATTTGGCCTCTTCCTTGTGGTCCTTAGAAAGGCACTGTCCAAGGGCTGGCTTTGCAAGCTGAAGTGTGAAGTCGAGTGAGTTTCTCTGGATAATGCTGTAGCCCCATGTCAGCAGATGCAGAAAGGGGCCAGAATCCGGCATTTTGAGTGTGAATTTGGGGTCCTGGCCTTGCCCCAAGGCAGAGGCAGGATGTTCCCTGCAGTGTCTGCTTGGGGCAGACAGAACAGATGGGGAAGTGTTTGCAGGGCCCCTGGCAGGGAATCTTGGGGCTCCTGTCAGCAGGATCCTTGTGCAGCTCAGGCTGGGCTGGGCAGCAGTTCCATCTGCAGCTTCCGTCTGCTGCTGCAGCAGCTCTGCTGGGGACCCTGAGGGGAGAGGCCACGGCAGGGATGGAAATGCTGGAAATGCTGCATGGACAGCACCAGCCAGGGCCACCAATGAGCTTTGCCTTCCTGCCTGGTGAAATGAGGCTCCTTGAGTGCAAGAGCAGGCAAAGACAAAGTCAAATTCAGCAGTTCAAGGATAAAAAACTAAACAAATTGAAGCCTCTCAGAAAGCCAAGGAATTTGTTACATCCATTTGTTAGCTCTTCAGTGTCAGTCCTTGTAAAAAGCCGTTCCGGTTTTCCCTTGGATCTGAGATTCCAGGGCCCACAGCTGGGCTTCAGGGTTCAATTGATTTTGATTTTCCAGGTTTTTAAAGAGAGCTCTGAATTGGGAATCTCTTGTCATTTTTTCTGCTCTCCTGACCTTGAACAAGGTTCTGTGCCCCTGTGAGCCACACCTTGAGGGGTGGTTGGCAACCATGGAAGGCTCTGGGAAAGCACTTGATGGACTTCAGGGCGCGGCTGGAAAGCTCAGCCTGAGGGAAGAACTGGTCAGCTATGGGTTCTAGGGACAGGGCATGTGCTCCCATGGTGCTTCCCCCTCAGCAGGGACAATCCCAGCAGCAACAAAGGTCATTCCTAGGACATGGTGCAGGGGTCAAGACTCTGGGTATTGGCTTCACACGGCAAAGTGAACCTGTTCTGACACACTCAGGATCCAAAGCAGTTGGGTTTTCTAGCTGTGCCAATGAACAGCAGGAGAAATAAAGCAGCCAGCAGTTTCTTTGTAGAAAGGGCCTTTGCTGCAGGCTGAAAGTGCTGCATTGGCAGGGAGGAGGCAGACAGCTGAGAGCTGAGCTGCCCTATTGCACTGGCAGCCAAACTGGGCAAAAGCAGTGGTTTCGTTCTTTGATTTTAATCCTCCTATCGGCAGTCTCCGAATTTCACCTGGAAGCGGAGCAGAAAACAGGAAGAGCCCTGGGGACGAGGGCAGCGGGCCGGGCACGGCCCCGCCGCTGCCGCTGGGCAGCCCGAGGGGCCGGGGAGCAGCGCTGCCCCGCAGGGGCTGCATTTCTCCCTCCTCACGTTGTGCCCAGCCCTCCCGCGGGACTGCCTCTGCCTGCCGCTGCCTGGCTCCTCGTTCAGCACTTTCCTCTGCTCCAGGGGAAAGTGCGGACAGCGCTGGGTTTGCCTGGGAGCAAGAGAGCGCAGCGTGGGGCGAGCGGGCGGGATGGGGCCCGGGGCAGGCGAGCACGAGGGGCAAGGGGCAAGATTGCCGGGAAGAAAAGTTACAATCGAGTGAAGACGAAGCAAAACGAGACGGTGCTTATGGCGTGGCTGCGGGAGGAAGAGATGCTCCGTGACTCCGGTTCGGCCCCGGAGCGGCGCGGCCCGTGCTGCCCCGGGGTGCGCGGGCTCGGCCCTGGGGCGCGCGGGGGGAACGGAGAACGGACACGCGGGGAACGGACACACGGACACGCGGACAAACGCTCCCGGCGCTTCAGCGGCAGCAGCGGCAGCAGCGGCAGCAGCGGCAGCAGCGGAGCAGCGACTCTACAGACCCCTCTGCTTCCCTTCTCTTGTTCCTCCTCTCCCTCTCCCAGCGTCCCGCACCCCCTCCCTCTCTCCTTTTCGTGCTCCATCCCGCCCTTCCCCGTCTCCCTCTCCCCCTGCCTGGCCGGGCCATGCCCCCGGCCCGCCTCCGGCCCCGGGCGGGGCTGCCCCGTCCCTGCCCCCGGCCGTCCCGCCGCGGTCTCGCCTCCGCCCGGCTCTCGCTGTGCTGGCGGTGGCGCTGCTGGGCGGGCATCAGTGCCTGGGGCTGGGGCAGCATCGCCGCCTTTCGGCTCCGCCTGGCCCGGCCCCGGCCTCGACGCGGGGTCCAGCCCCGATCCCGACCCCGACCCCGGCCCCGGCCCCGGCCCCGGCCCCGGCCCCGGCCCCGGCCCCGGCCCCGGCTCCTCCCGGGGCCCGCGGAGGACACCCGCGGCGCGGCCGCTCCCGCCGCCTCCGCTGCGGCTTCCCCGGCCCGGGCTCCCCCGCTCGGCAGCGCGGCCGCCGGCCCCGAGCCGCCGCTGCCCCGTTCCGAGGAGCGAACGGCTGGGGATGCCCGGCCCGGGGCGGGGGAGGGGCGCTCGGGGGCCGGCGCTGGCCCCGGGCCGAGCGCTGACAGCCGCGTCTCGCCCGCAGGGAGGGCGCAGGAGGCCTTGCAGGAGCGCTACCGGCTGGGTTCGCTGCTGGGGCGCGGCGGCTTCGGCAGAGTCTTCGCGGCCACGCGGCTCTCGGACGGCGCCCCGGTGAGTGGCGGGGCCGGCGGCGGGCGCAGGGGGAGGGGGCGCAGGAGGAGGGGGCGAAAGAGGAGGAGGGCGGAGGAGAAGGAGGACGGCGTTCGGCAGGGCGGGCGGCGAGCTCAGCCCGCTGCTCCCCTTGGCTTGCAGGTGGCCGTCACAAGGGTGCCACGGAACCGCATCCGGCACTGGGGCGAGCTGGTGAGTGAGCGGGTGGCCAGCGGCAGAAGCCGGGCCGTGCCGGGCGGGGAAGAGCCGAGGCTCGGCAGGGTGGCAGCCGCCGGGACGCCTGCAGGGAGAGCGGGCGTGGGGCCAGCGGAGGGCGCAGAGCATCCCGGGCTGGGTGAGGGCTTCCCGAGCCCCGGCCCGGCCTCAGCCCCACTGACGGCATTGTGCTCCTCCCGCAGCCCGACGGCACCAGCGCACCACTGGAGATCGTGCTGCTGGACAGGGTGTCCACTGGCTTCGCTGGTGTGGTCCAGCTGCTGGAGTGGTTTGAGCTCCCCAACGACATCGTGATGGTGCGGGAGCGCCCGGAGCGGTGTCAGGACCTCCAGCATTTCATTCGGGCACGGCGGTTCCTGGCCGAGGAGGTGGCGCGGGAGCTCTTCCGCCAGGTGCTGGAGGCCGTGTGGCACTGCACCAGCTGCGGGGTCCTGCACAGGGACATCAAACCAGAGAACATCCTGGTTGACCTGGCCAGCGGCCAGGCCAACTTGATTGACTTTGGCTGTGGCACCTACCTGCAAGACACAGCCTACACTCACTTTGCAGGTGAGCCCACACAGGGCTAGGGTCCCGCTCCCGGCATCTCATGGCCCAACATCTCCCAGCCCAAGCTGGCTGTGGCAGCAGGGATTCGCCCTTTTGCTGCCAGTCATGGCACTGAATCTTCAGCCCAGTTGCATTTGAGCAGGGGTGGCTAGGGGGCCAGCTTCCAGCCCTGCTGGCAGCCTTCTCCAGCCACTCTGCCCAGGACTGGTGCTGGGGCTGGGGCGGGGGCAGCCAGCCCGACAAACACACCCGTGGGTGGGGGTAGCAGAGAGGGGGGCCCAGAACCTGTGCAGCAGCCGGTCTGGTGAGCAGGCGAGAAAGGGCTTGGACTGCTCTGCTCCCCTTGTTTGCCTTGGCTTTTTTGGGGCAATGCAGGCAGGGAGGATGAAGGCATGGTTTTCCCCAGCACTGAGTGGGTTTTTTCTGGGCATGTCATGGTAGGTCCTCCCAGGGCTTCTGCTGCCCTCTTCGAACACCAGTGGCTCCTTCTCAACTCCAAGTTTGTGCACAAGTCCCAGGTGCAGGCCAGAGGGCAGCGGGTCACCCCATGTGCCACTGGTGCAGCCCCCGCATGCCCAGGGATGCTGGGGCGAGGTTCTGGGAGCAGCAGCATCCCCCTGATGAGCTCCATCTGGATTCCATAGGAACACCATCCTACAGCCCCCCGGAATGGACCCACTTTGGCTGGTACCTCGGCGAGGCAGCAACCATTTGGTCCCTGGGCATCCTGCTGCACCAGATGGTCTGCGGGGAGCACCCTTTCAGGAAGGGCCGGAACATCAGCTGGGGCCAGCTCTCGCTGCCACAACGGCTCTCTCAAGGTGGATCCTCATCTCTGGGCACGGGGGGAATGCCAGTGTTGGGGGACAGCAGCGGGCTCGTCAGCATCCTGCTCTGGCAGCTGCTGAGGAGGGGGCACATGTGCTGCTCTCCTGCTCTCCTCCAAAACAAAGAGCTGATGGGAAAGTTTAGGCCCAGCTCTGAAACATCCAGCATGGCCTGGGCACGGGAATAGTGGCCAGGAAGCCTCTCCAACTGACCGGCGGTTTGTGGTTTCTCTCCCCAGACTGCAAGGATCTTATCAGGTGGTGTTTATCCCTGAACTCCTTGGACAGGCCCTCATTAGAAGACGTGTTCTGTGATCCTTGGCTGCAGGATATTCATCAGCCATAGCAGAATGGAGAGAGCCACAGGCACACTTTGATCCAGGGCCCTGGTAAGTTACAGCTCCACACAAGCCTTGGCAATCAGAGGCAAAGAAACGCAGACTTTTTGTCCTGCCTGGATCACTGCCAGGGGTGATCAGATGGGAACAGGCAGCCCTTGTGCTGGAGCTGAGCTGCTCTGCCCCGCACTGGTGGCCACCACTGAAGCTGGTTGTGCTTGTCCTGGTTCACTGACAGCTGGGGCCCTGGGCAGAGCCCTGACAGCCTGTTCTCATCCCCAGGGAAGAAGGAGCCCCTGGAGAAGCTGTATCGGGTGGGGCTGCTGCTGCTGCTAGAGACAGGGAGGACACCATCAAGGATGACAACCTCTTCCTTGACCTGGCCACTGGCAGCTGAAGATGATGGACTTTGATTCTGGCACCTTCTTCAAAGGCAGGCTCCACAGAGAATTTGCAGATGAGTTCACAGCCAGGGGGATGCTCCCAGATTTGGGCATTGCACGGCCTGGCCGGGCACCAAAGGTTCCCCCCATTGCTGGGCTGGATGCAATGAATTTTTCAGTGGCTGCCAAGCTGCTTTTTGGCAGGGCTGGGGGCATGTGCTGGGGTGGGTGTGAAATGGGAGTCGGCTCCTGGCCCTGCCAACAGCCCCCAGCACCCACCGTGCCCCGGGCTGGGGCTGGGGCTGGGGCAGCCAGCCCGACACAAACAAACCCCCAGGGCAGGAGCAGAGGGTTGACTGCAGAACCTGTGTGGGGCTGCTTTGCTTTGCAGGCAAGGAAGGGCTTGGGCTGCTCCACTCCCCTTGTTTGCTTTGGGATCACCGTTGTTTTGGGGGCAGTGCAGGGGGAAGGGAGAAAGCGTGGCCTTCCCTCACCCGTGGGTGGGTTTTTCCCATGCATGTAGGGCTTGGGCCTTCCTCAAGGCCCTGACAGAGATCAGAGTTTTTACCTTTCCTCTTGTTTTCCTTTTTTGTCTGTAATCTGTTTTCAATAATTTGTTGTTTGTTTTTCTAAAGGAAGCGTTCTAGGTGGTGTCCAGTGTGGATGGGGAAGTGCTCGGGAGCAGCTGCGGCGTGGATGGGACGTGCCCTTGGAGAAGGCTGAGGACATGGTTTGGAAGCAGCTTTTCTCCCGGCGGCGGATGGCGTGAGGTGGGTCCCCGTGTGCTTGGCACGGGTGGGAGAAGGGCTTTTGGGAGATGGCAGCGAGCACAGGAGCATCCTGCTCTGGGCAGCTGCTGAGGAGGGGGATCTGCCGTGGCTGGCTGCAGGCTGGGCACATGTCCTGCCCTCCTGCTCTGCTCCCAAGGGCAGCAGGGATGGGGACGTTTGGGCCCAGCTCTGGGCATGGCCAGCATGGCCTGGGCACCGTGGCCACTTGGGACAAGGGGGACAGGAGCCTTCAGCTGACGGGTGCTCTCTGGTTTCTCTCCTCCCAGCCGGGCTCTGTGTATGCTGAGGCTGCTCTGGGCTCAGCCAGGGCTCTGCTGGGCTCAGCCCCGGCCACGGCTGGGCCCGCTCTGCCCTCACATGGCTCTGACAGCTTTGCATCAGTCGAGCCCGTTCCGAGCACACCGACTGAGCTTTCTGCTGCTGCAGGTGAGGGAGACTCTCCTGCAGGCCAGGAGATTGCAGTTGGCAAGAACCCAAACTCTCCACAGGCCCAGCTGACCACCTGTATGTCCCCAGGCTGTTTTGTCTGTCCCACTCTTCCTTCTTTTTTGGCTGGAATTGTGCAGTTGCCCTTTCTTCCTCCTCTAGAAGTGCCACGAGTGGGCCAAACCTGGCGAGTGGGCCGTGTTCCTAAGGCAGTGCAGTCTGGAGCTGAGGGATGAAGAATTGCCCTTCTGCACTTCCAAAGCAGAGCAAAAAGCTGTAAGTGGGACTTTCCATGCATAAGAAGCCCCTGACAATTTCCAAGGGAATGTGCAGCTCATTCACAGGATGAGAAGGAAGGGCATCTTCTCAAGGATTTGGGGTTTGGCAGAGTTTAGATTCCCAGTCGTGCTTGGAGCTGGAAGGGCACAAAGCAATTTCCTATTGCTTCAAACACAATTTAAAATAACCATCTTGGAAACACACCCCAAAGTCTTTCAAGAAAGGCTGCTGAGGTCTGTAAGATGGATCAATGACATCAGCACGTTTACAGAGAAAATAACTGAGTTGTCTTTTTCAAAAGATCAGTTCCCTCTTAATCCAGAGTTACAGAAGATATTCCACTGAAAACTTGGGGTTTGAGTTTACCTTTCACATTTTATGTATGACTTTTTTCTTTTTTTTTCTTCTTTTTTCTTTTCTTTTTTTTTGTTTTTTTGACAGAGATAACATATTCTTAAAAAGGAGTGTCCTTTGCTCCTGGTTCCCGTGTGGAGCAGCTCCCTTCTCGCTGGCTGAGCTGCTCAGGCAGAGCCCGGCAGCTCCTGGCCCTGCAGGGCTGAGGCTTTTCCCTGTTGCTGGGCACAGACTGATGGAGCAGCGCTGCTGAACACGGGGACACACAAGAGGGACCAGAAGCAGCTGCCTTTGTCCACCTGAAGCTCCAAGGCCGCAACTCTGAGCACACGGGGCTGCAAGAGACTCGCAGGCTCCCTGTTTGCTGTGCTGGCCCACTTTGTGCCCGGCCCAGCTTTGCGTGGGGCTGGCAGGGAGAACAAGGGGCAGCTCCCTCCCAGCCCCCAGCCCAGGGACCCCTCCGGCCCCGGGGCTTGGGGCACGCTCAGCACCCGCTGCTGCAGCGACCGCTTCTGCTGGCACTGACAGCAACAAGCAAATTGTGGCTGATGCCGAGGGAGCAGCAGCAGTGCCTGGATCTGATCCCTGAGCCTGGGCCCGGGCTGCACAAGTGACCCCCACGGCAGCAGCAGCAGCAGCAGCAAATGGCACTGACAGCAAAACCCAGCGGTAACCGAGCCCCGGGTGAACAGAGAGCACAGCAAGAGGGACAACAGCAGTCGAGTGCAGAGACTGGAGAGAAGGAGAGCTGGCAGCAGGAACAGCTGCTTCATTGCACTCTTGGAGAAAGCTCCTGCCTGTTTCAAAGCACTGAAAGGCGTGAAGGGCAGAGAGGAGATGACACCAAGCAATGCTCCTGTTTTCACACCCTCCCCTCTCAGTGTCCCAGAAGGAATTGGATGACCTGTATTCTTCTCTCCGAGTCGTCTCGTTCAGCATGAGCACCTCAGCTCCAGGGGCTGAAGGAGCTGGAGCCTCAGGCCACAGGAGCCGAGCAAGAGGAAACTTCATTGCCATCCTAATGCTGCCAACATGGACCTGACTGAATGCAGCAGATGGAATCATGGAATCATCGAATCCTTTCTGTTGGAAAAGACCTCTGAGCTCATCCAGTCCAGCTGTTCACCCAGCGGTGTCAAGCCCACCACTGAACTACGTCCCTGAAGTGCCAAGGCCTGGACAAGAGGCCCTGAGTGAGGCCTGAAGAGCAGGCCCTGAGCCAAAGGTGGCCTCTGGATGAGCCTTCCAGCCAAAGGTTATCTTTGTATCTGCTCGTTAACGAAATATGCACGGTCATTAGTGCTGTGATAGATGTATCCACTCATTAGTCAAACATGGATTGACCTTTCTGAATTTAGAAGCTGGACAAGGCCATGAAATCCGACATCTGCCCTTGTTTGGGGCTGAGTGGTCAGAGTCAACTCCTTTGGTTCCTCCTTGGGCCCTGGCCAGGCTTTGGGAGGAAGCAAAGAGGAGAATGAAAGCAGATGTTGCCACACTAGAAGTGCTGTCAGTTTGTTCATTCAGCACTATCAAAGCTGGGCCCTCTCACAGCCAGGGTGGAAGCCTCACCTGTGGCTGGAGGCACCTGCAGCAATTCCCAGTGTCTGGGAGTGGCTCTGCAGTTCTGGGCTGGGACAGCTTCCCCAGCTGATGTGTGGATGTGGCTGATGGTAAAGTCTGAGGGGAACTGGTGCTGGATCTTTCTAAATCACTGCAGGCAGTCTTTGGTGGTGATGATTGGGTGTGTTGCTGAGCTTCTCCTTTTGGAATTCTTTGCTGCTTTGAAGTGCAGTAGATGACACTGCTTCCTTCAGTTGGTGTCTGTGCCTTTGGTGCTGACCCTGCCCACTGGCAAAACAGAATTGGCATAGTCTGGCCAGATCACAACAAAATGTCGCTTTTTAAATGTAAATGTAAGGAATCAGTCCCATCAGGAATGCCCAGATGGGAAGGCCTTTCCTAGAGTTGGCTGGCTCTGGAGTGGGCTGAGGTCAGAGCAATGGGGAAGTCAGTGAAAAGAAGATGAACTGCTGGATGTCTTCAAATGCATCCAAAAATTGCAATTTAGAAAAGGAAAAGAACTGGTGGGTTTGGGAAGATGAGGATGGATTTTGTTAACAGCATGTGGCAAACAGCACCAAGAGAAGGAACGATTGTTGGAACACTCCCACATGGAGTGACAGAAGAAGGTTTAAGTCTTGAGCTCAGGTTCATTTGTGCAAGTGATAAAATAATGATAATTTTAAACAATATTAATAATAACAGTAGTTCTATATAATGTTAGATGATAATATATATTAATATATCTATTTAAAAATGGATCATGTGAAATAAGGCTGACAATGCTAATTTGTTAGTTTTGGCTGCTCACTGTAGCACTAACTACCCTCCAGAAAAGGACTGGCCAAGACCCAAACGTCAGTGGTAAACTTTGCGAGATTGTACACAACAAATAAAGGAGGAAGGGATGAAATTGGCTGTTTTTATAGGATTTGCTGATGCTGTGATGCAGAAAGTTTTGTCTGTTACTGTGAGAAACAAAGTGATTAAGACTTCTGGGTTTTTCATATCCCAGACAATGCACAAGCTGCAGGATTGGTTAAAGGAATGAAGGGGTTGTTAAAAGAGCAGTTGAAAAAATGAGGAGAAGGGAACCTGTCCCCATGGAGAACCCATCTCCCAGATGTGCTCCACACCCTTAACAAGGGGCCCAGTGGGGGAAGGGAAACGCCCTGGGTGTGCAGGGCTGCAGCCAATTTGCAAATACAGCCATGGACAGGGAGACTTGGACTTGCTGGGAAATTGTTCTGGGTGCCATGGCCCCTGACAGGGCCACCCCAGAGGCTGCAGGGCTGGGCCTTGATGCATTAGAATTAATTAGGATAAATCAGAAGCAAATGAGAGTTTTCAATACCGGAACAGGAATTCAGATTCCTCCAGGACACTTTGATTTGCCAACTGCTCCCTTGGAGCTTGGCCTTGCAAAGTGTTCATGTCTTGGGAGGAGGAAGTGATGCAGATTATCAAGGAGAAATTAAAGTAATCCTGCTAAATAACAGTGAACAAGATTTGATTCTTCAACCCCATGGCAGGGTAGCACAATTATTGAAATTGCAGTTTTAAAAACAATTGTGGAAAAAGGAGATTCACCTCAAATCACCACTGTTGGTGGAGATAAAGGGTTTGGATCCAGCAGTCCTAATAATGGAGCCAAAGTGTGGGTGCAGAGGCCAAAGGGCCCTCCCGAGCCAGGTGAAGGAACAGCTCTGGGGAAAGACAGCACTGTCTGAATCCTGAAAGCTGGGCAGGATCGATGGGAATGTGTCCCTGCAGCCAAGTGTTCTATGGCAGAAGGAGTGGATGTTATGGGATATTGTTTTACAGATCCTGCCAGACCAAATCTCCCTGTTTGCCCCCACGGTGCCTTTGGAAAATGCTCTGATCCAGGGGGCTCCATGGGCAGGCTGATGTGACACTGAGGGACTTCCATACCAATTCCAAGGCAGAGCCAGGTGCCCCTCAGGGACTGGGACCCGGCACCTCTGCAGCCAAAGGGGAAAGGACCCCACCAAGCCTTGTTAGCCACAGACACCGCGGTAAAGCTGAACAGCAAAGGACCTTGGGGGCATTATTCTGGAACTGAAAAGGTGCCAGCTCCATGGACAGCAGAATTATTGTTGCTACCCTGAATGAGACTGAGGAGAAAGAATGAATTACTGTGTCACCAAAGTACTGCTGATGTCTGTAAGTTGTACCTTGAGAGTCAACCAGAATCTTTGTTCACCAAAGGCACCTCTAGAGTTTCACCAAGGGATTAGACATGAAAATTCTCCTGAAAATCTAAAGATCAACGCAGCCAAAATACTAAATATAATTAATAATTGCTGGATGTGTTCGGAACTGATGTTGGGAGGAATGGGATTCCCTTGGAGGGCCCACCCCACAGGATGGGCTGAGCTCTGTCAATGGGCTCTGACTCACAATGGAGTCAGTGCAGGGACAGTTCAAGGAAACTGTGCTGTGGACCAAAGGAATGCAATTATCAATTGGACAGGATTCAGGAAGATTTCCCTGCAGGAGAAACTGAGCCCTGTTGTAGTTAGAGGCCACGATGTGAGAGGGTTTCTGTGCTTTGCCATCACTCCAAATGTCACTAGAACTCGGAGTGCTGGAGCTGCTCAGTGCCACTGTCACAGCACTCCCAGCCACAGGGCCACTGCTTAGGCTCCTTCAGCAACAAGCACAGGGAAGAGCTGGGGCCAAGAGAACATTTGCCACCCAAAGAGTGCCTTTGGTGTCAGAAAGGCAAAGTTTCTGGTTCAGCCTGTGCCCTGGGTGTGCTGCCTCCTTCTATGGAGTTTACATTAATGAGCTAAATTGATTATTAGAAGCAGCAGCAAATGATGCCATTAAATATCCAACAGCACATCCTGTGAGCTCCAACAAACACCAGTGGGGGCTCTACAGAACCACATGGCCTTGGATTATCTGCTTGCTGGCCAAGGAGGAACCTGGGCCATTCTAGGACAGGAATGTTATACTTCTATCAGTGCTGGGTTTGAATTCCAGCAATCAGGAATCACCTCGATAGAAAGAGCAGCAGAAGGAAGAGTGGCAGAAAGAAGAAAATCCTTCTTGGTGGCATTGGCTCCATGGCTGCCAAATTGGAGGCTGCTGTGCAATGCATTTGTGGCAGTCCCTGCAATCATTGCAGTGAGAGCACTTGGTGTGTTATGATTCCATGTTAGAGTTGTTGTGACACTGTGCTGGGAAATGGTGCATTGAGACTTGTCTAAAAAGAGACACAACCTCAAGAAAGAAATGGGGATTTGATCAATACCATAGAGAACAGCAACTGATTTGGCCTGGCTTCAAAGGAATGCAAATTATAGCTCTGAGGAGTGAACTTGAACAGCTCTCAATTGAAGAACAAGAGGTGATTCATTTATGCCTAATACCTACATCTAAGCCTCTGTTATTGAAAGACTTGTTGTGAAGGTTGGAATTCATCTCTAGGTCAAAGCACTGATGGAAGTACCGAGGCCTGACCAGCAGCCCTGAGCCAAAGCTGTCCTCTAGATGAACTTTGCAACCAAATGTTGTATTTGTATCTGCTCATTAATGAATCATTATTAGCAATATGGACTCTGTATCTGTGCATTGGTGAAATATGGATTGACCTTTCTGTATTTAGAAGCTGGACAAGGCCCCATCTGGCTTTGTTTGGGGCTGTAGGATCAAAGGCAACTCCTTTGGTTCCTCCTTGGGCCCTGGCCAGGCTTTGGGAGGAAGCAGACAGGAGAATGAAAGCAGATGTTGCCACACTAGAAGTGCTGTCAGTTTGTTCATTCAGCACTATCAAAGCTGGGCCCTCTCACAGCCAGGGTGGACGCCTCACCTGTGGCTGGAGGCACCTGCAGCAATTCCCAGTGTCCGGGAGTGGCTCTGCAGTCCTGGGCTGGGACAGCTTCCCCAGCTGATGTGTGGATGTGGCTGTTGGTAAAGTCTGAGGGGAACTGGTGCTGGATCTTTCTAAATCACTGCAGGCAGTCTTTGGTGGTGATGATTGGGTGCATTGCTGAGCTGCTTTTGTCATTCTTTGCCAATGATTATGTCCTTTGTTGAGCTTATCCTTTTGTAATTCTTTGCACTTGTGCATCATAAAAATCCCACAATCCCTTCAGTTGGTGTCTCTGTCTTTGGTGCTGAGCGTGCCCACCCGCAGAACTGACAGTGCAGCCCCACAGAACCAAGGGGACATTGTGACACTGTGGGGCCCCGTGTAACCAGGGGACATTGTGATACTGTGGGGCCCCGTGTAACCAGGGGGACATTGTGACACTGCGGGGCCCCGTGTAACCAGGGGGACATTGTGACACTGTGGGGCTCCATGGAACGCAGGGCACATTGTGACACTGTGGGGCTCCATGGAACCCAGGGGGACATTGTGACACTGCGGGGCTCCATGGAACCCAGGGGGACATTTTGACACTGCAGGGCTCTATGGAACCCAGGGCACATTGTGACACTGCAGGGCCTCATGGAACCGTGGAGAGC
>JAVTVJ010011737.1:0-13121 GCA_034509425.1 Eopsaltria australis
CCGCGCGTGGCCCGGCAGCGCCCGCAGCCCGTGGCCAGCCTCAGCCGTGCCCGGCTCCCCCTGCTCGCCGAACGCGCTCGCTGCCCCCGCGCAGCCTCCTCCTCTCCCGGCCCCGCCACCGCCACCCGCGCCTGAGGGCCCCGGGCGGCGGCGGGAAAAGTCTTTCCCGTGATGCTCCGCGCCACCGCCGGGCCCGAGCGGGGAGGGCGGGGCGGCCTCGGCCGCGCGCGGGCCCTGAAAGGCGGCGCGGGCAGCGAGGGCAAAACTGAGACCAAACAAGAAATGCTGAATGTTAAACACGAGCTCCGGGCTCCTGGTAAAATTTAAAGGGTTAATAAAAGGACAAGAAGGGACAAGGTATAGGGTAAAAGGTTACAACGTCCAGGTGACGCCGGGAACCCTTGGCACGCAGGCAAGAGCACGCCTGACATGGTGAGAGACTCTCTTTCTATACTTTTCTTATTGCATCAGCCTGTTCCATATTCATAGACAAGTATACATATTCAAACTTTCCTCCAAACTATTTTACATTTCCCAAGTACTCGTTAGCATGGCTCCTCCTTGGGTCCGCCTTTTTAGAGCATTTGGAGTTTCTTTGGAGACTCCAAGATCTTCTTTTGTCCATGGGTGTCCAGCAGATGGTTATTGTCGATAGAGATGTCCAGCAGATGGTTATTGTCGATAGAGATGTCCTGGGGCAGAAGCCTGTTACACCCATGCTTATCCAACTAAGCAGGTGCTTTAATTCTTTTAAGCTAGGTCCATTTTAACACAGCTACATTAGCCACTCCATCTAAGCTAGAACAAAAAGGCATTAAAGCATTTAAAAGTGATTATATTTCTATAACAAAAGCCACCTCCACAAGGACCAACATCATACACACAGCATTCATTATTTGTGAAAAGCCAGCACTATAATATGCATTTATAACAGCAGTAACCCACTCCTGGGTCAAACTATTGGAGTTGGTCCAAGGGCTCCTTACCCCACTTTATGTTATGTTTGAGGGTTCCTTCTGCACAAATCCATCTTCAGAAGTCACCAAGTGTATGATGACTGCAAAAAGCTCTTAAACACTGTGCTGGTTTTAAGTGGTGGGATATTTTGGGAGTCCTTGATGGTCTCAGTCCTTGCAGCTGCCCATTGTGCTGGTGCCATTGAGCCCATGCTGGCCCATTAGCAGAGATGATCCCCCCAGGCTGGGTGGGACTGTGCTGGTGCTTCCCTGGAGAGAGTTATCACAGCTGAGTCATTGGTGTGAAGGAAAAGAAACACTGCCCTGCCTCCCAGGGTTTGCCTCTCCTTCCTTATCTCTTTTAACACTCAGCTGTAGCCTGAGGGGTCTGGGGAGAGCTGGGCAGCTCCTGCAAACGACCCATCATGAACAGCTCATCAGAAATGAGATAAGGGGAGTAGAATGCACAGTTGGGTTACACCCACAGAGTGCTAAACTGGCGCCCTGCTGCTGTCACCAGCACAGGCTGGCAGGGAAATGTCATTGTAAGAGCTGGCTGCACTTGGCTTTCAGCCAAGTCACCCATGGGCAGGGTCTCCTCCCACCCCAATCATTTCATGATTCTGTCAGGGACTCGCTTCTCTTTCCTTCTTCCCTCTGCTTCCAGCTGGGAATGTGCTGGAAAATGTCCAGCAAAGCCACCTTTGCACTCTGCTCTGGGAGCCCCCACGGCTGCTGGACCTTGTGCCCTGGCCCTGCACAGCTCCCTTGGGAGGCACGACAGGACCAGCCTCGGGAATGCCCCTCTGGGATCCATGGCACACACTCCAAGGCTCTGGAATGCCAGTTCCCAGCAAGGAAAAGATGTTCCTGCCCTTGAAGGCAAAGCTCTCAAGAAGGAGCCAAAAGTCAATTGCAGCAAGATCTTACAGGGACATTTCAGTGCCAGCCTTCAGAGCTTCATCCATGGTAGTTTTAGCTCCTGGATTGGGAATTAAATGAGGGGAGGATCTCTGGTGGGAGCTGTGTCAGGAGAGACACTGAGAGAGAAAGAGAGCAGGCAAAGAAAGGCAGGAGAGAAAGGAGGACACAGACACAATCAGCTGAGAAGGTGGCACTCTGAAAACAGACCTGGAACTGACTGAAAATGAATGGGACAGAAATCAATCCTTCTGAAACTTTCATTTCCTATCAAAATACACTTTCCTCCCTTTCTCACAAATCTCTTCCTGATGTCATTCCGCAGGGCTTTCAGAAAGTGCTTTGTTCTGAGTGGATGTTCCAGGCTGCAGACACAAGGAAAGAGGGAATGGGGATTGTCCTGCTCCTGGTGAGTTTGACATCCTCAGGGGAGGAGATGAGGAGGCACCAGAAGAAAAGGGCAGCTGGGCTTCACCCTTCCTTAAAAATGGACATTTTGTTGCAACAAGACACATTTTGAAGAAAACCAGGAAATTTTGGGATGAAAAGGACAATTTGGAGTGAATTTCAGATTCTTGGGGTGAAAAAATGAGGTTTTGGAGCTAAACTGAGGATTTTGGTGTTGACTTGTGCAGTTTGGAGTCAAAAAGGGATAATTTGGGGGGGAAACAGGAAATTTTGGACTGAAATAAGTGATTTTTGAGGTAAAAAAGGGTATTTTGTGGCAAAGTGGACAATTTTGTGCCAAAATCAAGATTTTGGAACAAAAATAGAGATTGGGGGATTAAAATAAGGGTTTGAGGGATAAAAGACGATTTTGGATGATTTGGGGCTGCAAAATGGGAGTTTTTGGGTGGAATGTTCTGGTTTAGGAGGAAAATGGAATTTTGGTGTGAAAATGGGTAATCTGTTGGGAAAAGTGGGGATTACAGGTTAAAACTGGGAATTTTAGGATTCAAATGAGCGATTTGGGGATGAAAATGGGGAATTTGGGATTGAAATGGATAGGAAGCCGGTGGGGGAGGGATGGAAATCTGTCCGTGTCTCTGTAGCTGCCCCCACAGGGTTGTGATGGCTGATCCCAGATCCCCAAGGGTCACAGGCAGGGCTGCCTTCACGGAATGCTCGCCTGGTATTGAGGGGCAGCATGGGAGCCCCTGGATCTTGCAGCACCCAGCTGCCCCCCATGTTTGGAGGTGCCTGAGGAGGGCTGGGACCATGCCAGGGACATCCTGCAGTGACATCTCAGCTGTCCCACCCTGCATGCGCTCAGTGCCAAAGCTAACCCTGATCCTGATCTCAATCTCACTCTACATTTAGACACACTCACAGTCCCATATTTAATCTCATCCCAGCCCCAGACTTGTCTGGCCCCAGACCCTATCTCAACCCCAGACCCTATCTCAAGCCAATCCTATGTTTAGCCTTAACCTCAATCCCAGCTCCAAAGTAAATCTCAGCTCTAACTCCAACCCCAGCCCCAGTTCCAACCCCTTCCTAAATCCTCAGTCCCAACCCAAACCCCACATTTAGCCCTTCTGGGGGTTTCGGGGTGTCTCTGTCCCTCTCACCCTAAAGATGTTTGGGTGGGGTCACACCAGGGGTGAGAGGGACAGAGACACCCCAGCCTTCCCAGGTGTGAGAAGGTCAGAGAGCCCCCCCAGCCCCCGAGCACTCTCAGCGGTGAGAGGGACACAGAGGCCCTGGTCCCCAGCCCTGCACAAGCATTCCCTGAGGCGAGAGGGATGGAGACTGTCCGAGCATCCTCCAGGGCGAGAGGGACAGGGACTCCCCTGAGCATCCCCTGGGGTGAGAAAGATTGAGACCTCCTGGGAATGGCCTGGGGTGAGAGGGACAGGGACAACCCCTCCAAATCCCCTCCTAAGATTCCCCCCGGGTGAAAGGCACAGAGACCCCTCGGGCATCCCCTGGGCAGCAGACAAAATAAACTTGGCAGAAATCAAATCTAACTCTACATAAAAAGCTTTGAGCAATATTTGCTCTTCCTACAAGTCACTTGTGATGAAACACAGACAAATCCCAGACATTAATACAAGCATTAAACTGACAATACAAGCAATTATGGTGGCAGTTCACAGTTTCATCAGTTCCCGCACAGCTCCAGCTCAGCTGCTGGCAGGTTCCAATAATGGAAAAATGAAAATTTTACAAAATCCAATTATTAAAAGGGAGGGAAAACACTTTTTATCTGTCACAAAGGGGATGTGCCCACCCACGACAGCCGTTTCCCCCACAAGTTCTCTCACACTCCTCTCAGAGGAAGCTGCGTCCAAACTTCTAAGAAAGATGCACAACCTCCCCAGAGGAGGAACAGTGCTGTCAAAGGTACTTGGGGTCAGATATCAGAGCCCTGCACCCACTGTGCCAAAATATTGTCACAGTCTGGTTATTAAAATTTTTAGAGGGACATCTCTGCCCCAATTAAGGTGCTAACGAGACCAAATCAAAAGTAATTGGTGTGGATTTGATTGATCAGTAAATGTGAGGTAGAGAGAGAGATGGAAAGAAAGAGAAAAGAGGGGGAGAGCAAGAGAGTAACAAGGACAGAGACCTCTCCTGGGGAGGGGCTGGTGTGACACTGTCCCCTGTGTGTGTCTGGCCTTCTCGGGGTGGGGGTTTCACACCTGAGCCAGTCTGGGTAAGGGGGGTGGTGTTCACTCCCCCTGAGCAGGGGTTACCCCACAGTCTTAGGTTACCAAAAGTATGTATTCCATCACCATCTTTAGAAGTTGTTAGAAACAGGTGGGGCAGTGTTCTTTATCTCTTCCATGAGTCATCCCTGATAACTCCCTGCAGGGGCAATCTTCTGCTAATGGCCCATCAAACCTCACTGCATGACTCACAAAATGACATCATCCCATTGTGAGATGCTCCAGCCAGGGGGAGGAACCAAGCATTCCTACCTGGATATAAGGTGAGGTTTGCAACACCATGGGCAGCACTATCCACTGGATTCCCAGAGGACAAGAGCTCCATAATCACCACTGGACCTCCAGAACAGGACCAGACTTCACTACAGGATCACCGCTGTGATAGAATCACATTTGTCACTCCAAGAGGACTGCAGCCACCATCGGACTGCTACCACCACCCTGACCAACAGCGTGTCAGGTCATACCCTAACTCTGCCAGTTTAAGCCAGAGTTTTCTGTCTTTATTTTAATTTTCCTATTAGGTTTTTGTTCTGTCTTGGAATCTCTCACTGGTTTGCTTTCAAACTAGTACAGAACCCCAGATGCCTGGTGACTTCTAGAGAGGGACTAAACAGAGGGACCTTCAAACTCAACTTGCTCATCCCTTGTTTTCTCCCCAAAGCAGGATTTCTCATTCCCAAATCTTGGCCAGATGGAGAAGGAGGCTGTGAGGAAGATGTCTCAGGACATCCAGGCAGGTGAGGAGGAAGTCAGTGCCACTTTCCCCCTCTCTCCTGCTTCATCTCCCAGCCCAGCATCACCCCTGGCTGCAGGACAACCCCGCTGCCGATGCCGTCCTGCCGGGGACGCATTGGGGGTTTCTCCTTCCCCTTCCCTCTGGCACAGAGGCAAATCCCATTCTCTCCTTGTTGTTCCTCCCCCAGATACTGAGCTGAGGATGGAGACCAGGGAGGACAAATCCCCGCAGCAGAACCTCATGGAAGAGGCCATTTTGAGCGGCTCCACGGTGCAGGAATCCAGCATAGATGAAAAGCTCCAGAGATCCCACAGGCAGATGGGCTCCAAAGCCAGCCCAGGTTGTTCCAAGGAGGAAGGAGCCACCTTGTGCCAGGAAGGCGACCGGAGATCGAGCCAGAGCTCAGAGCTGGTGGTCCATGAACAGCTTCACACTGGGGAGAAACCCTACAAGTGCTTACAGTGTGAGAAGAGCTTCAGATGGAGATCTACCCTGATTCGCCACCAGATGATCCACACTGGGGAACGGCCCTATGAGTGTGGGGAATGTGGGAAGGGCTGCAGAGACAGCTCTGACCTGATTCGCCACCTGATAATCCACACTGGAGAACGGCCCTATGAGTGCCTAGAATGTGGGAAGAGCTTCAATGGTGCCTCCAACCTTACCCGCCATCAGCGCATCCATGCGGGGGAGAGGCCCTACGAGTGTTCTGAGTGTGGGAAGCGGTTTCATAGCAGCTCAGACCTCCTCAAGCACCAGCGGATTCACACAGAGGAGAGGCCCTTCCGCTGCCCTGACTGTGGGAAGGGCTTCAATCGCAACACCATCCTCCTCACCCACAGGCGCATCCACACTGGGGAGAAGCCCTACAAGTGTCCCCAGTGTGGAAAGAGCTTCTCACAGAGCTCTATCTTGACCAGACACCAAAGGAGGCACCAGTAAGGAAGGCCCTGTGAATGCCATGACTGCAGGAAAAGCTACATCTGCTGCTTCAACTTCATCTCCCATCAGAGGACCACGATTTGGCAGAGCCTTGGTGACCAACATTCCCTGTGCTCCACATTGGAAAGACGCCTGTCCCTTTCTCTGCCCCTGGCAGTGGTTTGAGGTGGAATCAAAGCACATGAGGATCTGGCCATGCCCTCATCATTATATTCAATCCCACCTCAGGTCATTTGCAGGGACAGGGAAAGGGACTCTCCCAAGGAGAAGGGTTTCCTTTCTGGATGGAAGAATATGCAGGGTCCGGAAGAGTCGGTCGGTGTTTCCCCAGTTTTGCCTGTAAATCATTTGTTTGTCTTGTCCCTTCTGTTATCAATATTGTTGCTGTTCCTCTTTGTTCCTTATCCCGTTGCAGTTCCCAGTAAATTGTTTTTATCCCAGCCTGGGATATTTGCTATTTGTGCTTTCCATAGGAAGGGGAAGGGAGCGAGCGGCAGTGCAGTTTTAGCGAGAGCAGAAAATTGGCGAATCCCATTCCTGAACCCCAGCCGTTGGAATCCGAGCATCACAGCTGTTTCCAGCCCTGGCTGCCATGGCAACAGCCTTGGGAGCGGGTCTGTGGCTGGGGCTGTGGGAACCTCTTCACTCCGGTGCCCAGGGACAGGACTGGAGGGAACAGCTGGAGCTGAGTTGGGGCAGGTTTAGGTTGGCTCTCAGGAAAAGGTTTTTCCCCAGAGGCTGCTCAGGTACTGCCCAGGCTCCCCAGGGAAGGGATCACAGTTCCAAGGCTGTTGTACCTCAAGCAGTGTTTGGTCACCACTGCCAGGCCCAGGCTGGGATTGTTGGGATGTCCTGTGCAGGGCCAGGGTTTGGACTCGAGGATCCTGATGGGTCCCTCCCAGCTCAGCCAATTCTGGGGTTCTGTGATCCCATGACCCTCGGGATGGGACCGCAAATGGTTTCCATGGCAATGGATTCTGACTCCAGGCCTGAGCTGATGTCCATGGCAACCACCCCTGGCATTGGGTCCCCATGGAGCTGCCAAGGGAGTGACCATGGCAAAGGGGCCTGGTGATGGTTGCCATGGAAACTGACCATGCAATGGAGCCTGGTGATGGTTGCCTGATGAGGAGCCAATTTGTCACAGGCTCTCAGAGGGGTTCCATGGGGACATTCCAGGAGTCTCCAGGCTGCCAAAGACCTGGGATGTCACAGACACTCACAGGGGTTCCTGTCATGGGCACAGTGGGAGCTTCAGGCAAAGTTGATTAGAGAAGCTCCCATTGGGTCTCGAAGTGTAGAAAGGACCCCCAACACTCCCCATAGATCCCAAATCCCCAGGCTTTCCAAACTCCTGTGAGAGGAGCCTGGGAGTGGCTGGACCCAATCCCAGCCCCAGACTTTGTCAAAGGTTCATGTGTAAAAGACTGGACAGGTGGAACTGATCCTTAATGCAAATTGTCCCACAGGATTAACGATGGAAGATATATTTATATAAATACAGCTATGATTGATTCTGATCATGGTTAGACAAAATGATCTTAACCAGAGTTATTTACTCCACAATATAGGAGCAATAACAAGTATTATTAGAATATAGTGCTCTAGGAAGAAATTTTGAAGCAAACAGGGCCTTGTTGGAGTTGTTTGAGCCCACTGAAGGCAGAGCCTCCTGCTCCAGCAGGAATGGCCTTTCCTGTGCCAGGACCAGGGCAGATCCCACTGCAGGAAAAGCCCCAGGCCAGCCCCAACACAGTGAAGGCGTCGGGCACAAGTGCAGAGTGCCGTGGTGGGAGCTGTGCTGGGGAGAGCCTGAGACACCAAAGGCACCTTGGCAGCAGCAGCTGCTGCCAGGGCATGGCCAGAAGCCTCCCTTGGCAAGCCGGCCTGGTGGCCAGCACTGCAGAGCTGCTGCTTCAGGGGGTGATTTCTGGCTGGGCTCTGCCCCACCCCACTGAGTGACCTCAGCACTGACTCTTTCACAGCCCTTGTGCCTGAGCCCTGCAAAGCCCAAAGATCACCTGTGCCACCCACCCTCTGTCAGCCCCTGGGGCAGGGGGAGGGCAAGGTCAGAGAAGGGGCTGCCTTTGGCTGCTGAATGTGGGGCCCAGCAGAGACCAGGAGTCAAGGGAGTGCATGGAGTCCACTGAGCAGCCCCTTCTCCCCACACGGTCCTAGAATGGTTTGGACTGGAAGAGCTCTGCAGTGCTCATCTCATCCAAACCCCTGCCAGAAGCAGGGACATCTTTCACCAGACCAGGCTGTTCAGAGTCCTCTCCCACCTGGACTTGAATGGTTCCAGCTTCCCTGGGAACCTGTCCTGGTGTGTCACCACCCTCATCATCAACAATTTCTTCCCTATCTCTTCTTACTTGAACGTCCCTTCTTTTAGTTTAAAACCACCACCCTTTTTCCTATTGTGATAGGCCCTACTAAAACCTTTGTCCTGGTATTCCCAATGAGCCGGGTTTCCATGGCAACTGCCATGCCAGGTGACCCAGGTGTCCTGTCCCAGTGACGGCTGCCATGGAAACAGTGCCCAGCACTGCCCCTTTCTGTCTGCCTGAGCTGGCCTTTGGCCCTGGCACTGGCCTTTGCTGCTGCTTCCTTGGGGGCTGCCCAGCCAGCGCGGCACAGGGCAGGTGGCCGTGGCACCAGCCCCCAGCAAGGGATCCCCTGTGGCTCTGGGCAGTGACAGCAGCCCTGAGCAAGGGGCTGGAGCAGTGGGGTCAGTGCAGTGTCCATGGCCACAGCCCCTTGCAATGGCCCAGGGCAGGTTGGGATGAGGATCCCCCCTCACAGCCAGCCCAGGGCAGGTTGGGATGAGGATCCCCCCTCACAGCCAGCCCAGGGCAGGTTGGGATGAGGATCCCCCCTCACAGCCAGCCCAGGGCAGGTTGGGATGAGGATCCCCCCTCACAGCCAGCCCAGGGCAGGTTGGGATGAGGATCCCCCCTCACAGCCAGCCCAGGGCAGGTTGGGATGAGGATCCCCCCTCACAGCCAGCCCAGGGCAGGTTGGGATGAGGATCCCCCCTCACACCCAGACCAGGGCAGGTTGGGATGAGGATCCCCCCTCACACCCAGTCCAGGCCAGGGCTGCACTGCCATTCCCCACAGCCTGTCTGCACACAGGCACTTCCCGGGCTCTCTGCATTTCCCTTCCCCTCACTCTTGGCTCACTCACACACCTCCCAACAACCCACTGGGTGCTTTGAGCTGCTTTGAGGAGTTCAAAGGCTGTCTGTCCTTCAGGAGCTGGTCGAATTCTGCTTTCAGCAACTCTGGATTTGTGTTCACTGTAGAACTTCCACTGTGTCTAAAACATTCCTTGCATGGCTCTGTCTTGGGGAAGGGGAACCTCCTTGGAGGCACCTTGGGCTTGGCACACACTTGAGGAGGGTGTCTGTTTTCAGTGGGGAAACTCAGGAGTTTTAGAGTGCTTAAGAAATAAAAGGAAAGCCCTCTTTGCCTGAATGCAGGCAGCTCTGTGAGCAAAGCAGATGCGAGGTGAGTGAGGAGAGACAGGATGGGGTTGAGGAATGTGGAGCAAGGTTGTCCACACTGGCTCAGACCTCAAGTCAAAGCTTCTCTGAGCAGGCCACACCTCCTGAGGAGAGATCCTGGATCAGTAGCAGTCCCAGAATGCTGCAATTACCTCTTCTCTACAGAGAAAAATACACCCTTTAAAATAGGAAGATGGATTTATCAGAAGCTCTTTGAAATATTTCTCCTCAACAAAGCGAAAAAAGCTTCCTAATGAACAGCACCAGAGCAGAGGGAAATCAAGGCAGAGCCATGGTTTGTCAGGAGTGGCTTGATCCTAATGAGCCCCATGGTGCATTTGGAGCTGAGCCCTTGAAGCTCAGGGCCTGAGAGGAGATTGCACGAACCTTTCCAGGAGTCAAAGTCAGAGGAAAAACCCAAAGTGTCTCGAGGCATTAATGGGTCCCACTGAGGTCCATCCCCAGCACAGGCCCCTCATGCACCCCTTGGAGGAGAGAATTGGAGGCCAGGATTGCACAGAAACCTCTCAGAGCCTCAGTGTGGGAAGGAAAATCCAAAGTACCTTAAAACCTTGAGTATCTCAAAGCATGAATGAGCCCCACTGAGTGTCAATGCAAAGCTCTCAAGGGACTCGTTAAGGTAAATAATTGAAGGCCAGGATTGCACAAACCTCTCTGACACTCCATGGCAAAAAGAAGAACTTAAATTAACCTGAGTACCTTGGAGCATTCATGAACCCCACTGACAAAGCCTCTCAAGGGCCGAGTTACAGCAGAGAATTGGAGCCATGATTGCACAAACCTCTCAGAGACTCCCAGGCAAAAGCAAAAGCCAAAGTCCTTTGAAAAACCTGCAGTCCCTGGGAGCCCCCCCAGGGCCATTCCTGACCAAGGCTCCCCAGGGACTCCTTGCAGCAGATCCTTGAGGCCACTGGGGTGTGGGGGGGATGCTGAGGGCAGGACAAGGGGGTGACAGTGGCCAGCCTTGCTGGGGCTGTGCCAGGAGGCCCCAGGGCCTCAGGACAAGGTGTCTCCTCACAGCCCTTGCTGGCACAGATGCTGCTGTGCCCCAGGGCACCAAGACTTGCCTTCACTTTGTCCCCACCTGTCATCACTGCCTCCAATTTCCTGCTCTCCCTGGGGCCTGGGGACACTTTCTCAGTCCTGTCCCTTCCTGGGATCCATTAATGGTATCAGGAACTTTGGAGTTTGACTGTGACTTGGAGTTCTGGACAGGTTTCTCCAGCTCCCTCTCAGGGACTGATGTTCAGGGCTCAGCAGAGAGCCCCAGAGGGTCATTGCAGTGCTTGTGCTGTGTCTGCTGCTGAGCTGGGCCGGGCTCCTGGCACAGAGGCAGCTCCTGGCAAGGGCAGCGCTGCAGAGAGACAGCTCTGGCCAGGAGCAGCTCCTGTGCACAGCCCAGCAGGGCTGGGGCACTGCCTGCAGCCAGCCCGGGCACAGCACAGAGGCACCGAGGGCTTAAACTCAGCCTGGCCTGGGAGCACAGAGCAGAGCTCCCAGAGGGCTCAGCAGAGCAGAAATCATCCCAGTGCTGGAAACAGTCATTGTCTGGCTGTGGGAAGAGAAGCTGCAGTTGCTGCAGGCATCTCCTGAAGCTGCCACATGCCACAGCTTTCAGGAGCTTCCAGGAGCAGTCTCAGAGCTGCTGCAGTTTGGGGGATGTGGCCCTAGGGCAGAGCTGGCTTTCCTGCTGCAGCATGCCAGGCACAGCCCAAGGCAGCTCCCTGTGCCAGGCTCTGCTGCAGGGCTGAGCAGCCGGGGCTGCAGCCAGGGCTGCCCAGGGCTGTCCTGCAGAGCAGGCTCCTGCAGCCCAGGCCGCTGTGCTGGGCCAGGGACTCTGCTGCCTGCCAGGGGCAGCTCTCAGCCGGCCCGGGGAGCTGCTGCCAGCGCTGGCGGAGAAGCTCTGGGGGGAAGGAGCCACCCTGAGCAGGGCAGCTGCTGCTGCTGCTGCTGCTGCTGAGAGGGGCTGTGTGGGGCAGGGCTGCTCCCTGCTCCACACCAGCCTGGGCACAGCTCTGCAGGACACTTCCCAAAAGAAGGGAAGCCAGGGATTGCTGTCAAGGTCAGCAGCTTTCCTCAGACTGTTTTCAATTTCCTACTTGGAGCAAGGTCAGAAGGTTGGGGGATGACAAAAATTTTTCCTTTATATACATTTTTCATACATTCCTACCTCTGTAAATTACTACGATATAGTTCTATAACTATAATCCTTCATTAACTCTAGTACATTTCCAACCCTTTCTCTTCAATTTTAGAACAATGAAATGACCATCTCAACACTTTCCTGAAATATTGTATAGTCTCATTGTCTGGAAGAGGACTTACAAGAAGAACATTTTGTTTTGCAAGCAGAATCTGAGCAGTCATAACATAAAGTGAGGTGAAGAAGCCCTTGGACCAAGTCCAATAGTTTGAGCCAGGAGTGGGTGACTGGGGCAACTGAATCTGCTATTGGATTTTCCTGTTAGATATCCTAATTAATCAACCTTATTCAATGGTTGAAATCAGGGCCTGGGTGTTCCCCATCACCATCAGGACACCTGGAAGCTTCCAATAAAGGTTTGTGTTTTACTTTACTCTTCTATCACTGTTGCAAGAGGTTTTTTTCTCTTTTGATTAGAGGCAAGAGCCAAATGAGAGAAGCAGAACAGGAGTTGCAATCAGATCCTCACAGAACATTGTGAGTTGAAAGGGACACACCAGGATCACCAAAGTCATGTTGGAACATTTGCTCCAACTCCAGATCTGCACCTTTGGGTGGTCAGTCTCTCTGCTGCGAGCCTCCTAAAGCTCCTTCAGCCCCTCCTCAGCCCATGCACAGCAGCAGCAGCACCTCTGCAGGCCCAGCAGGGCTCTCCTGAGCTGCCCTTGCCCACCTGCACACAGAGCCTGCCCCAGCCAGGGCCCTGCACACAGGCAGGTTTCTGTAGGGCTGGGCCGAGGGCACACAGGGTGGGATGGGCTCTGTGAGCGCTGGCAGGGACAAGGCAGCTGTCAGGAGGAAATGTCCAGGCCCAGGGAGATGCTGAGGGAAGGAGAGGGAGCTGAAGAGAGCAGTGCTGGGGGCACGAGGGCACTGTTGGTGTGTGGGAGGTGCTGTGCACAGCTGGGCACAGGAACAGTGTCCTGAGTGCCCGGCTGTCCCTGCCCTGCCCTCTCAGGCAGGCACAGCACCACAACATCTTCTCTTGTTTCTGCACTCCCCTGATATTGTCACTGTGATCTGGGGCTCTCAGGGAGGCTCTGGCATTTGCAGCAGCTGAGTCAGGCAGTGGCCTTGGGATTCCTGCCAGGCAGGGCTGTCCATGGCAATGGGGTGTCCAAGCTTCCCTGGCACCTGTGGGGCTGTGGGCAAAGCAGTCCAT
>JAVTVJ010011738.1:0-20790 GCA_034509425.1 Eopsaltria australis
GACTGAGTGGCTTTCTTTTTGGCAGCAAAAAGCATGGACAGCCTCTGATGCCCTAGGAAAGGAGCATCGGACAAATACACGCTGGATAATTTCATCATTTTAACCTTTTCTGCCCCTTGGTGGCAGGCTCTGTTGTGTTTACTTTTCACAGGGGAACTCCGAGGGACATGAAGAATTTATAGATATAAAATAAATGCCATAGCAAAGCCCATACTGAGTGCAGTAGCTACATACCATGGTATAAGCACCCCCCTTGTGCTGGATGACAAGAATAATGCTTTTTCCCTCCCTTTATGGTAACATGAGGTGATGATTGCTGAACTTTTTGTTAAACTTAGCTGTTGTACAATTTTCCCATAAAATCATGTGTGGTAAAAACAATACAAGATACTGCGGGGGGGGGACTTGAAGTTGATGTTGTAATACCTATCACCCAACCATCGGTTATGCTAAGCCTGAAAATTTTTGAAATTGGACCAATTATAATCAGGACCAGCTATGGTCTCTCAAACAAGTTAAATTGCTAATGCACAGAAATTCAGCCACCTTGTTCATCTTTTAACACAAAGAGACATAACCAGGGTTGTGGGAACAGGATTGGGAATCTTGAATAGCATTGATTCAGAAGTACTAAAGAATAAATTGGCTGTCACAATTAGAGATTTAACCAAATTACAGCGACCACTGCAGTTGTCATTAACCCACCAGTGGTTGTTATCAAACATATTAACTCAGTGAATGTTAACCATATGTCATGCTTCAGTGCATTCAATATTCCCTATCATTGCATTGGGGCTGAATTGGGGTGGAACTATTCTTTATCCTTTTGAGCATAAGCAATGGACCTGTCGAATTGATAAGAAATGGCAAACTGTGGATTTAGAAACTTGTGTTGCCCGGGAACAACTAGGGTTCATCTGTTAAAGTAATGCAATCAGAGCTCAGGACATTTGCTTAGACACGGAACAGAATATCTGTCATTTTGAAATTCATCTTAAAGAGAATCCTGAAACAGTGCTTGTGTATATAGGCAATGGATGTGCATGCTTGAGAACTGCTTGTGACCAAGTAGTTGTAGAAAATTTGGTGATGGACACTAAAAATCATTCGAATTTTTGTGTTTGTAATTTTACTAAAATCGTAGGATGTGATTTTTCTTATTCAGCTCCAGTTACTTCTTATCACCTTTTGCAATCCAATTACTCGCTGATACACCAAGTTGTGCCTACCCCCATTGGGATGAACCTTACCTTGGTAAAGCAATTGTTGCTTCATCAGGATTTAATCGAAATTTTGGAGAAGATCAAGAAGAATGGACAGAAAACCTTGGTAACTGTTCATCACAATGTAAACAAAATACATCGTGTTCTGGAAAGGGTAAGAAAAGATGCTGACCACAGTTGGTGGGATACCCTTTTTGGGTGGTCACCTACTGCCACAGGGGTCCTGAATAAGCTGTGTCATCCCATCATTGTTCTCCTGATTCTAGTCTTAGTAGGTTTTGTCTTGTCAGCGATTTTGTATATCATGAACTGGAGAATGATGAAACGAATAGCATACTTGACATCCATAATGAATATGCATAATCTGGTTGATGTTTCATCCTCTGTGGACACCCCCGACATTATTGATGCAAGGCGAGCTAAGGTGTAATAAGAAATTGGATAAATACTTTACTGCTCGTTGTAATTTAATCAATTATTAATGAAATTTTAAGATATTTTTATTGTTTGTGATTTAATCAATTAATGTAATTTTAAGGTGTAACGATGTATTAATGTAATTTTGAAGTATAATGATTTAAATAATTATTAATATGATTTTAAGTTACAATAAGAAATTGAACTGGTTTATTTGAATAATTATTAATGAAATTTTAAATTTTATGTGATTAAAATTGCTTATTCTTTTGCTTTCTTTTCCCTTTTCTTTTCCTTTCTCTCTTTCTCTTTTGTCTCTGTTTTCCGGGGTATGCTACTGGCACGGACGAGTCCTGAAGACATCGTGACAACACTACAGACTCCAGAAGGCATCGAGACAACGCTACAGGTTCCTGATGACGATCGTGAGCCACGGGGTGGTGTAAGAGTCTGGACGGAAATCCCTATCTGCCTCACGACCATCGACAGAAGCAGAGGCCGAAAACCCAGAGACCCTAAGAGGGGGAAAAGGACTTTTGCACAATGAGGTCCAGCCAGATCTTGGTGGGATGCCTGCCAGGTGCCTGGGTGTGCTGCAGAGCTGTGCTGCTGAGCTGTGCTGCAGAGAACCGTGCCGCTCGGCTAACAGGGCGGAAAGGACTGCACAAGAACAATCTGTCCGGTACAGCTGCACCTGTACCCTAAAACAATGGGCCCTATTTCCCCACCTGCTGGCTACTTGCCCCTCATCTCTGGAGGGATTGCCTCATCTCTTGGTTACCTGCCCCTCGCTTTCGAAAAGACTATAAAGAGACTCTCAAAAAGTACCCCTACGAGATCTCCCTACGGACGAGACGGAGTCCATCGGATCCGGACAACGAGGACCTCGTCGTGCCGTGGTAGCTATGCCCCTCCTTTCCTTTTCTCTCTCTCTTTCTTCTCTCTCTCTCTCCTCTATCGCATAAGCGTGTTGTTGGCACTCAATAAAGTGCTTTTTGATTTTGATTTAAGCAAAAATACTTGTCCCTATTTTCTTTTGCACTCTGAGATTCAAAGTAACGAACCATCACGACCCCTGCTCCTACGAGCGGATCGTGACACCTGGCTGCTTCGCATCTGGGACGCTGCAGCCAATGACACCATTCTAGATGGAAGTGAGGCCAGGCAACTTGGATCCCTGACCCAGGATGTGGTCATTGCCGTGGGGGTCGGGAGAACCCAAGAAACTCTCAGCCTCTGGCGGCAACTGCTGGCAAGTGTAAGGGACAGATACCTTTGTAAAGAAGACCTCCAGGTGCACCAAGGAAAATGGAGCACAATGGAACAAGGTATCCGATGTCTGAGAGAATTGGCCGTGCTGGAGATCATTTTCTCAGAAGATGAGAGATTCCCTAAGAACCCAGATGATATCCAGTGCAGCTCAGATGTGGTTGAGATTTGCACAGCTTGGACCAGAGATATACTCCTGTTACCTAGCAACACTGCAATGGAGGGAAGGAGCGGACAAGGTGGGAGTACTGGTCAACAAACTAAGAATTTATGAGGACACTGTGACTGCCCCGTTACGCACCCATGTCTCATCAGTGGAAACAAAGGTGGCTGAGCACGTCCGGAGCTTGGAAGAGAAACTCAGAAAGGAGCTGAAGCAAGAAATTCACCACATCTCACCAGAACCAACAAGAGTTTCTGCTATTAGGAGCCCCAGCCAGAGAAAGAAGATACACTCCACAAGGTAACCTCTGGTTTTTCCTTCAGGAGCATGGAGAAGACATGAGGAAGTGGGATAGAAAACCCACCTCTTCCTTAGCAGCCCGTGTACGTGAACTGAAAAGAGGAACAGCTACCACAAGAAGCCCACCTAGAGTCAACGCTGCTCCGGTCTCTTGTGGACAGAACTCTGGAGAGTATAGGAATGATGATATGACCAATCCTCTAGAAGGGACCTCAAGAACATATTTACAGGAAGAGAGCAACGTGTACCATGATCAGGAATAGAGGGGCCCGGCCTCTAGCCAGGTAGAGGAAAGGGATAACCGGATCTATTGGACTGTGTGGATCCGATGGCCTGGCACGTCTGACCCACAAAGATAAATGGCTTTGGTTGACACCGGCGCTCAATGTACCCTGATGCCATCAAGGTACGTGGGAACAGAATCTATTTCTATTTCTGGGGTGACAGGAGGATCCCAGCAGCTGACTGTATTGGAAGCTGAAGTGAGTTGAACTGGGAACGAGTGGCAGAAACACCCCATCGTGACCGGCCCAGAGGCCCCATGCATCCTGGGCATAGACTAACTTAGAAATGGGTATTTCAGAGACCCAAAAGGACATCGTTGTGCTTTCGGGGTAGCCGCTGTAGAAACAGAAGACATCCGGCAGCTGCATACCTTGCCTGGTCTCTCAGTTGACCCCTCTGCTGTGAGACTGCTGGAAGTTGAAGAACAGCAGGTACCAATCGCCACGGCGACAGTGCACCGACGGCAGTACAACACAGACAGAGACTCTATGGTTCCCATCCATGAGATGATTCGTGAACTGCAGAGCCAAGGGGTGGTCAGCAAGGCTCATTCACCCTTTAACAGCCCTATATGGCCAGTGCGTAAGTCCAGTGGAGAATGGAGACTGACAGTGGATTATCGTGGCCTGAATGAGGTCACACCACCGAGTGCTGCTGTGCCAAACATGTTGGAACTTCAGTATGAACTAAAATCCAAGGCAGCAAAGTGGTATGTGACCATCGATATTGCCAATGCCTTTTTCTCCATTCCTCTGGCAGCAGAGTGCAGGCCTCAGTTTGCTTTCACCTGGAGAGGCGTGCAGTACACCTGGAACAGACTCCCCCAGGGGTGGAAGCACAGCCCCACCATCTGCCATGGACTGATCCAGGCTGCACTGGAAAAGGGTGAGGCTCCGGAACATTTGCAGTACATCGACGACATTATCGTATGGGGGAACACAGCAGAGGAAGTCTTTGAGAAAGGAAAGAAGATCATCCAGATTCTCCTAAGAGCTGGTTTTGTCATCAAGCCAAGTAAGGTTAAGGGACTCGCTCAAGAAATCCAGTTTTTATGAGTCAAGTGTCAAGATGGACATCGCCAGATCCCGACAGAAGTAATCAACAAGATCACTGCCATGTCCCCACCTACGAGCAAGAAGGAAACCCAGGCTTTTCTAGGAGCTCTTGGGTTTTGGAGGATGCATATCCCGGAATACAGCACGATTGTAAGCCCTCTTTACCTCGTGACACGAAAAAGAAATGATTTCCAGTGAAGTCCTGAGCAACAACAAGCATTTGAACAAATTAAGCAGGAGATTGCCCACGCAGTAGCCCTTGGGCCAGTGTCACGATCCGCTCGTAGGAGCAGGGGTCATGATGGTTCGTTACTTTGAATCGCAGAGTGCAAAAGAAAACAGGGACAAGTATTTTTGCTTCAATCAAAATCAAAAGCACTTTATTGAGTGCCAACAACACGCTTATGCGATAGAGGAGAGAGAGAGAGAAGAAAGAGAGAGAGAGAAGGAAAGGGGGGCATAGCTACCACGGCACGACGAAGTCCTCGTTGTCCGGATCCGATGGATTCGTCTCGTCCGTAGGGAGATCTCGTAGGGGTGCTTTTTGAGAGTCTCTTTATAGTCTTTTCAAAAGCAGGGGGGCAGGTAAGCAAGAGATGAGGCAATCCCTCCAGAGATGAGGGGCAAGTAGCCAGCAGGTGGGGAGTAAGGCCCATTGTTTTAGAGTACAGGTGCAGCTGTACAGGACATATAGTTCGGTTCTTTCCGTCCCGGTAGCCGGGCGGATGCGGTTCCCACGGGCATGTACCAACACGCCTCTGCAGCACAGCTCAGCAGCACAGCTCTGCTGTACACCTGGGCACCTGGCAGGCACCCCATCAAGATCTGGCTGGACTTCATTGTACAAAAGTCCTTTTCCCCTCTTAGGGTCTCTGGGTTTTTGGCCTCTGCTTCTGTCGATGGTCGTGAGGCAGACAAGGGATTTCCGTCCAGACTCTTACAGCCAGTCAGAACAGGGCAGGATGTGAAAAATGTGCTCTACTCTGCGGCCGGGGAGAATGGTCCATCCTGGAGCCTGTGGCAGAAGGGACCTGAAGAGACTCGAAGACAACCGTTCACTTTCTGGAGTCGGGGATACAAAAGATCTGAAACCAGCTATACCCCAACCAAGAAAGAGATTCTTGCGGCTTATGAAGGAGATCGAGCTGCCTCAGAAGTAATTGGCACCAAAGCACAGCTGCTTCTGGCACCTCGACTACCAGTGCTGGGTTGGATGTTCAAGGGAAGGGTTCTTTCCACACACCATGCTACCGACGCCACGTAGAGCAAGTGGATTGTGCTGATTACATAGCGAGCCCGGATAGTAAACCCTAATCGCCCTGAGATTCTGGAAATTATAACAAACTGGCCTAAAGGTGAGGCTTTTGGGTTATCTTCTGAAGAAGAGGAGAGGCAAGTGACACGTGCTGAGGAAGCCCCACCATATAGCGAACTACCAGAGAGCAAAAGACGATATGCCCTCTTCACTGATGGTTCCTGCCAAATTGGGGGCGCTAACTGGAAGCGGAAAGCTGCTGTATGGAGCCCCACATGACGAGTCGCACAGGCTACTGAGGGAGAAGGCGGATCAAGTCAGGTCGCAGAGCTTAAAGCCGTCCAGCTGGCTTTGGATATTGCTGAGTGAGGGAAGTGGCCTCGGCTCTATCTCTACACGGACTCCTGGATGGTAGCTAACGCTCTGTGGGGATGGTTGGATGGCTGGAGAAAGGCCAACTGGCAGCGCAGAGGGAAACCCACCTGGGCCGCTGAGATTTGGCAGGACATCACTACCCGTGTAGAGAGGCTGACTGTGAATGTTCGACACGTGGATGCACACATACCCAAGAGTCGGGCCAACGAAGAACACCGTAGCAACGAGCAGGTGAACCGAGCTGCCAAATTATGAGTATCACAAGTAAATCTGGACTAGCAGCACAAGGGAGAATTCTTTCTAGCTCGTTGGGCCCATGATGCCTGTGGTCATCAGGGACGAAATGCAACGTACCCATGGGCTCGTGACTGAGGGGTGGACTTGACCATAGACAGCATCTCACAGGTCATCCATGGCTGTGAGACCTGTGCTATGATCAAGCAGGCCAAGCGGGTGAAGCCTCTGTGGTACGGTGGACAATGGTCGAAGTATAGGTATGGGGAAGCCTGGCAAGTTGACTACATCACGCTTTCCCAAACCCGCCAAGGCAAGCGCTACGTGCTGACCGTGGTGGAAGCAACCACTGGATGGTTGGAGACCTATGCTGTGCCTCATGCTACTGCCCGAAACACCATCCTAGGCCTGGAAAAGCAAGTCCTGTGGAGACATGGCACCCCTGAGAGAACTGAGTCGCACAACAGGACCCATTTCAAGAATAGCCTTATAAACAGCTGGGCCAGAGAACATGGCATCGAGTGGATATATCATATCCCTTATCATGCACCAGCTGCCGGGAAAGTTGGACAGTAAAACAGACTGCTTAAGATCACCCTAAAAGCACTTGGCAGGGGGACCTTCAAAAATTAAGAAATGGACTTAGCAAAAGCCACCTAGATAGTCAACACACAAGGCTCCATCAATCGAGCTGGTCCTGCCCATTCTGAACCCTTGCACACAGTAGACGGAGATAGAGTCCCTGTGGTACACATGAAAGGTATTTTAGGAAATACTTTGGATTAGTCCCACCTCAGACAAAGGCAAAGCCATCCGCAGGGTTGTTTTTGCTCAAGGACCTGGTTACACTTGGAGGGCAATGCAGAAAGATGGGGAAACCCATTGTGTACCACAAGGAAACTTGAAATTAAGTGAGAACTGTGTGTAAAGTTTCATTGTAGATGTATATATATAGATGTAAAATTTAAAGGGGATATTGGTTTGGGTATCACATAGATGGTGATAGAATAAGGGGTGGATAATGTCTTAGGTTACAATGGTATGTATTCTATCACCATCTTCATGGGATGTTGGGGCCAGGTGGGGCAGTGTTCCTGGCTCATCCCTGATGGCCCCAGGGCATGTCTTCTCATGGGCCAGCTCTTGGAGCCAGGTGGGGCACTTTGCTTTGCTCATTCCTAATGGCTGCAGTTAATGGCCATTGAGTCCCACTGATAAACTCCATCATCCCATTGTGAGATGCCCCGCCCAGGGGGAGGAACCAGTGTATCCCGATCTGCATATAATCTGGAATTGGAAACACCACAAGGCAGCTTTTCCACTGCATTCCCAGAGGAAGAGCAGACCCTTCTACACCACCACTGGACCTTCAGAGGAGAACTGCACCTTTCACAGGATCACTGCTTCAACAGAACCACATCTATCACTCCCAGAGGACTGCAGCCATCATCTAAGTGGACACCTGACCAACAGGGTGACAGGTTGTATTCTGACTCTGTCAGTGTTTTTGTACTATTGCATTTTTCTATTAAATTGTAGTTCTGACTTTGAGTCTCTGACTGATTTGCTTTCAAACTACCACACCAGGTTTGGGCTGAGTTTGGCTGTGGCCCAGCTCCATCCTCCTGCAGGGCTCAGGGCCTGTTGCCGGCAATGGCCGGCCTGCCCGGCCTCTCTGCTGGCCCAGAGGCCGGCAGAGCCCGGGGCAGGGCTGTCTGTGCAGCCCCACAGGTGCCACGGGCTCTGCAGGAGCTGGCAGAGGCTGCCCAGCAGGGAGGCCATGGGGCACAGAGCCCCAAGGCTGCTGTGGGCACCAGGGCACAGGGGCCATTCCCAGCCGCAATGCTCCTGTCCTGGGCTGGGCTGCACGGGGGCTGTGCCACCATGGCTGGGCCAGCACAGGGCCACAAAGGGGCCACGGAGCCGCTGCCGGGGCTGGCAGCAAGGCCAGGCACACACAAGGAATTGCTGGGCATGGCCTGGGCTGGGCAGGGCTGCCTGTGGCAAAGGCAGAGCTCGGCTGGCCTCGGTGGCTGCAGGGAAAGTCAAGAGGCCAAAGAGCCTCCATGGCTGTGCTGGAGAGCAAGGCTGGAGGAGGGAAATGCAGGGCTGCTGCGGGATGGGGAGGGGGATTGAATTCCTGCAGACACCTCAGTTCTCTGATGATCCCGGGACAATGCTGCTCCCTGTTTCAGACTGGAGCAGAGCAATGTTTGTGGCACAGGAGCCCTCCGGGGCTCTCAGGGACCTGCAGCTTGCCAGGTGCTCTGCTCTCCTCAGCTCCTCTCTGAGAGCTGCCAATCCCAGGTGGGCACCTCAGGACACTGGGGCCCTACAAGTGGCACTGCCCGTTCATGGGCAGACAGCTG
The DNA here is from genome assembly GCA_034509425.1 of Eopsaltria australis. Taxonomy (NCBI): domain Eukaryota; kingdom Metazoa; phylum Chordata; class Aves; order Passeriformes; family Petroicidae; genus Eopsaltria; species Eopsaltria australis. The sequence continues at coordinate 8,946 of JAVTVJ010011738.1, forward strand.
ATGGCTGCCTGGAAAGGGGCACAGGCTTTAATACTTCTACATTCCATAATACACAAGCATCTTTTTATTATCTGGGTTGTTGCCTTTCCCCCAGCCTGGAAAAGAAACTCAAGATCATTTTAGAAAGCAGGTAGTATAAAAGGGGATCTTTATTTGGAAGATCTTCAGGAGCAGTTATGGAAAGGTGTCCATAGAAGCCCACCCCCTCCAGGGGTGAGTACATATTTCTAGCTTTTAGGAAACTAGCAGAATTGATTAAAAGCACCAATAAGGAGAAGAAGTGGTGATTCAAGTCCCCCCAGGTCCAGTCTCTCTTCTGGAGCCGCCGTCTCAGCACCGGCTCTACTTTGTTTCTGAAAATGAAGCTCAGAGTTGTTGTGGGCCTTGGTTCCCAGCAAGAACCGAGATAGGACAGGGCCTTGCACCCCCCGGGGCTTGGAGCTCTGGAATTTGTTTTGTCTTTCTGCTTGGGGAAAGAGCATGGAAAAGCACTGGAAAAAGCAGCTCTGAATACAATAGGAACAGAGCTGCAAATATATGTGCAAAGAGTACAGAGAAGATAGAAAAGGAAACAGGCAGAGAGCAAACGGCATCACACTGACCACACCTTACAGAACATACCTTACAGACCACACCCACTGACCACACCCATTGACCACACCCATTGACCACACCCACTGACCACACCTTACTGACCACACCTTACTGACCACACCTTACTGACCACACCTTACTGACCAGACCCACTGACCACACCTTACTGACCACACCTTAATGACCACACCCACTGACCACACCCTACTGAGCACACCCACCGACCACACCCACTGACTACACCCACTGACCACACCTCACTGACCACACCCACTGACCACGCCTTACTGACCACACCTGACCACACCCACTGACCACACCTTACTGACCACACCTTACTGACCACACCTTACTGACCACACCTGACTGACCACACCTACTGACCACACCTTACTGACCACACCTACTGACCACACCTGCTGACCACACCCCACTGACCACACCTTACTGACCACACCTTGCTGACCACACCCACTGACCACACCCACTGACCACACCTTACTGACCCCACCCACTGACCACACCATACTGACTACACCTTACTGACCACATCCACTGACCACATCCACTGACCACACCCACTGACCTCACCTTACTGACCACACCCCACTGACCACACCCACTGAACACACCCCCTGAACACACCCATTGACCACATCAAACTGGCCACACCTTACTGACCACACCTTAATGACCACACCCACTGACCACACCCACTGTCCACACCCCACTGACCACACCCCACTGACCACATCCTCTTACCACACCCACTGACCACACCCTACTGACCACACCCTACTGACCAGACCCACTGACCACACCCACTGACCACACCTATCATACCACAGCCACAAACCACACCCAGTGACCACATTCACTGACCACACCCCACTGACCAGATCCGTTGACCACACGCGCTGACCAGACCCACTGACCACACCCACTGTCCACATCCATGGACCACACCCTACAGACCACAGCCACTGACCACACCTACAGACCACACCCCACTGGCCAAACACCACTAACCACATCTCACTGACCACGCGCACCTAATGACCACACCACACTGACCACACCACTGACCACACTACACTGACAGCACCACACTAACGACATCACACCACACCCACCCAGAGACCACACCACACTGACCACACCACTGACCACACCCCACTGAGCACCCCCTACTGAACATACTGTGATGACCAACACCACTGACCGCTCCACTGACCAGCACCAATGACTGGGGAGGGCTGTGAGCTCTTGGCTCAAGAGCCCTCTGCACTCCCTTGCAGAAAAGCCTGAGGGCAAAACGACTCAGAGTTAAGAAACCTACCTCTGGGTCTTGGTGACCAGCGAATCACCCCCAGCATGCCTTGCTCCTCCATGGCCATGCCTTGTACCCAGCTGGCTAACTGGTTCTTAGCCCACCCGCTGCCTTCCCCATAGAAAGACCCCTGTCCCAGCCTCAGGCTGGGAGCAGCCGTCCCTGGCTTCCCTTCACAGCAGCTTCTGGACAATAAAGCGACCCTGTGGAGCTGCCATATGGATCCCTTGAATCTCTGTCCCCAGGTCTGCCTCGGGCCATTTCACAAAGAGGTGAATCACACGAGCTGAAATCACTTGTAGCACAGAAGCGGCTGCACTTGCTGGAATCACCCCTCTCTTAGGGGGTTGCTACAGCCCCTGGAGAAGCCGTTCTCTGACGGGACACTTCCTCCAGGAAGGCTGCAACACACTGGGCCACCCCCGGTACCCTGAAAGCGACAGCCCAGAATGGGTTTTTGCTTGTTTTATTTTTCAGCTCCTCAGCCCTGCGTGGCACTCGCTAAGTGGGTGTTGCAGAGGCTCGGTGTTGCAAGGCATCAAAGACGCCTGCCCCGCACCCAAGGGTGGAGCAAGATCTCCTCCAGCAGGGGCCGGTCCGCGGGGTGCTTGGACAAACACCAGCGGATCAGATGTTGGCACTCTGGGGAGAGAAGGCAGAAAGCGCCGGGCACTTGCAGAAGGCTCCTGCCCAGCTGCTCCCAGCGCCCGCAGGGCCCGGGCCGCGCTGTGTGTGCTCAGAGCTGCGCCGGCCTCCCGGCCCAGCCTGCCCTTTGCGGGAGAGCGGCACGGCAGGACACGGCCACCTCCTTCAGCCAAGCGTGCCACAGCCAGCCCGTCACAGAGCACCTCCTGCGGCCAGCCCTTGAGCTCCATCCAGCCTGGCCTTGAGCACCGTCAGGGATGGGCCATGCACAGCTTCTCTGGGCAACCTGCTCCAGGAGAGTCTTTTTCTGCATCCCTCATCTAAACCTCCTCTCTTTCCGTTTGGATCCCTTCTCCCAAGTGCTGTCCCTGCCTGCCCGTGTACAAAGTCCCTCTGCAGCTTGCTTGGAGGTTGCTGTCAGGTACTGGAAGGCCACAGTTGGCTCAAGCCTAAGCCTAAGGCTCTTTTCCAGGCTGAACAAGGCCAGCTGTCTCAGCCTTTCCTTGCACGAGTGGTGCTCCAGCCCTGGGATCATCTCGGGGTCCCTCCTGGGCACCTGCTCCAGCGCATCCATGTCCTTGCTGTCCATACTGGGGAGCCCGGCAGAGCCGGACGCAGCACTGCAGGTGCGGTGTCAGCGGCGTGAAGGGGACACGGCCCTGCCAGCGGCTCCGGGAGCCAGCAATTGGCGATGGGCCGCCCGCTTGGCACAGAGCCGGGGCCTTTCTGCCTGCCCTTCTCCCCGGGGGCGCCTTTCCCCGCCCGCCCGGCCGCTGGCTCGCTCGCTGCTCGGGGGAAATGCACCCTGTGCCGCCCCTCAGGGCCGCCCCTCAGGGCCGCTGCCCCGGGGGCTCCCTGCTGCCATCTCGAGGGCCCCAGGCCTCGGCCCTCACCGTGCTCAGCCCAAGGCCCTGCAAAAGCACATTGTAAAAACACACACACACAAAGTGCCCTAGGATTACAAGGTCAGGCCTTTGTCTCCAGTGTCAGTTTGCTTGAAGAGTCTGGAGGAGCTTATAAAATCACCATGAGAAAAGAGCATGAACAAGTTCTGCTTTGGCACTACCTCAAGGCTTTGAGGGAGAGGCTTTGTGGTGCATGCTCGCTCACAGGGACGCACAGAAAGCGTTGAAATGGTCAAAAGAGTCAAAAGCCCTTAGGAATTGGAAGGAAAACCTGAGGAAGTGGCAGCTGGCACCTCAGAAACATGAGGAGCAAAAGCCAATCTTCTACCCGAGAGCTGCCTGGCCAGGGGCAATTCTTCCAATTGCATCAGCGTGGCCACGGCTAGAAAGGGCAGCGAGCAGATGAATTTAGCTTCTCCTGCCAGCCCCTGAAATGCCAGTTGGCATTTGTGTGCACAGGGGATTCTGCTCCAAACTCGGAACTTGCGCAGCTGCTCCTTGGGCGCTGCTTGCACGCGGGGAGGGTCCCTGGGGAGCAGACTGCAACACCCTTGGAATGCAGACACCGGCCCCTGGGTGCAGTGGTTCCAGTGCGCCTATTCGAGTTTCTGGCCAAATGCCAGCACACTTACTAAAATTCACCTGATGTTTGCTGTGAGATGAGGATTAGGAGTAGGCAAAGCAGCCTCAATCTTTATAAAGTATAAAGAAAGTTTATTAACACACCTAAGACAAAGAAAAAAAATAAGAAAAACCAGAACCAACTCCTCAGACCACCCCTCCTTCCCCCACCTCTCCATTTCTTTCTCCCTGACAACACACAAAAGACAACACTTTGACCTCCAGTCAGTTTACCATCTCTGAAATAGTTCTTCTTTCAGTTCATTTAGGGAGAGAAGTCTCTTTTGTTTACACCATGGATTTTCTGTAGGAAGAAGTACAGTTTTTTATGGCTCTTCAGCCTCACCATCAGCTGCCACCTGGAAGAAAGATCTGCTGAATGGTGGATCCCCTCCCACACCAGCAGCCTTCCCACAGCCACTATGGTGGGTCATGAACAGCCCATGGGGTTCCTTTTTAAGGATGCACAGTTCAATTGCAGCAACAAAGAAAATCCCTTCTTCTGTGCTGAGCAACACAGGCTCTCCTGACAACTCAGGTTCTCTGGCATTCCCCTGGGACCAGGGCTCTGGGTCACAGCCTCTCCTCTCTCTCGGTTCACGTTTCTCATCAGGCTGTACTTCTTTCAACACCTACTTGTCTTTACCCAGGTATTTCAGTTCACTGGCTGCAATTAGAACCTCACATCCCACCCTTGGGCTATTTCTTCCTATATTACAGGGAATTTATTAGCTCAATCCCCAACCATGGTTCTCCAAAAGAGTTTTCAGCTTCCCTCTCGAAGCACTTCTCATACACCTCCCTCTAGGCATCCGTTCTGCTTTCCTCACTGACTGTAAAGTCTCTATGCTGTATTTGTGTAGATGTCCTCACTCGTTCCTCTCTCTGTGCAAGGAAGGATGGGTGTCTCCAAGTTCAGTCCAGGCATGGAGAGTTAATCTCTCTCTCTGGCAGTGTGAGGATCCCGTGCTCTCTGCCGGGCTGTTTGAAAAGGTCCGAGCTGGATGGCAGAAGCTCTCAGAGTCTCTGTGCCTGGCTCTGTGAAGCTGGCTCAGCCTGGTAGGGCCGGCCGGGTCCGGGGTGACAGGGCAGGGCCTGGCCCGAGCTGGATGGAGTCCGGCCCGGTCCTTGCCTGGCCCGGAGCAGGGGCCTGGCCCTGTCTGGTGGAGCTGACCTGTCGGCTGAACTGCATCTGCCGAAAATTCCATCTGGTTCCTCACCCACGCCCAGCTGCAGCTGCACGGCCGCCCTAAACCTCCCTTCCCTCTCCCTCCTTTGGAAGGACTGGGGGGGACAGCGCCTTCCCGGGGAGAGAAGCAGGGAGATGCTCCTCCCTACACTGCAGCAGGCAAAAAGAGGAAGAGGCTCAGAGGCTCTCTGATTATAGATGGTTTTTCCTCGAAGGTGGATCAACTTTTGAATTGGTTTACCTCCATATCAATCCTTAAAACTCCCTGGTTATTGGCTCTCTCTCTCGGAAGGAAGTTGTATCACCTCCTGCAGCATCGGTCACTTCCTAGATTGTGACCCCTTCTGACTAACCCAGGACAGGGGAAAAATGGGGTAAAAATGGAGATTTTTGGGGTAACAAGGCCAGAATTAGGGGGTCCAGAGTTTGGGGTCACCATGACAATTTTAAGAGCATTTTGGGTGTTTTAGGAAGGTTTTGGGGGGATTTTAGGGAGGTTTTTGGGGTCTGTCCCCTCCCAGCACCACTGTCGATGTCTCCAGCCCAGGTGAGCCCCAAAATCAGGGTCCAAAATGGGGTAAAAAATGGAGATTTTGCAGTATGGGGGTGGGGTGTCCAGAATTTTAGGTCTCTACAAGGGGTTTGGGGGCATTTTAGGGACATTTTGGGGATTTCTGGGGGGCTGTCCCTGCCCAGCGTGGCCACTGATGTCCCCAGCCCAGGTGAGACCCAAAATTTGGGTCCAAAATTGGGAGAAATTGGAGATTTTGGTGTGTGGGTGGAGTGTCCAGAATCTGGGGTCCCCATGAAGGATTTGGGGGAATTTTGGGGTTTTTGGGGGCATTTTGGGGTTTTTGGTGGCTGTCCCCTCCCAGCACTGCCGCTGCGGTCAGCCCCATCCCAGGTCAACCCCAAAACTGAGGAAAAAATTGGGGGGAAATGGTGGGTTTGGGGTGTGGGTGGGATGTCCTGAATTTGGGGTCACCATGATGGATTTGGGGGCATTTTGGGGGCATTTTTGGGGTTTTGGGGGGGCTGTCCCTGCCCAGCGCTGCCATCGATGTCCTCAGCCCAAGTGAGCCCCAAAACTGGCGTCCAAAATTGGGGAAAAATCAGAGATTTTGGCGTGGGGGGTGGGGTGTGCAGAATTTGGGGTCACCATGAGAGTTTGGGGGGATTTTGGGGGCATTTTGGGGGCATTTGGGGGCATTTTTGGGGTTTTTGGGCACTGTCCCCACCCAAGATCAGCCCCAAAATCAGGGTCCAAAATGGGGTAAAAATGAAGATTTTTGGGGTAATGGGGCCAGAATTTGGGTGTCCAGAATTTGCTGTCCCCACGAGGGATTTGGGGCATTTTGGGGCTGTTTTGGGGGCGTTTTGGGGTTTTTTGGGGAGGTTTTTTTGGCATTTAAGGGGGTTTTAGGGAGGCTTTTCAGGGCTGTCCCCAACCCAGGTCAGCCCGAAAATCAGGGTCCAAAATGGTGAAAAATTGAGATTGTTGGGGTAATGGGGTCAGAATTGGGGTGTCAAGAATTTGGGGTCACCATGAGCCATTTGGGGGGATTTGGGGAATTTTTAGGGAGGTTTCTGGGGGCATTTGGGGGGTTTTAAGGGAGGTTTTTGGGCACTGTCCTCGCCCCAGGTCAGTCCCAAAATTAGGGCCCAAAACTGGGGAAAAGCGGGGATTTTTGGAGTAATGAGGGAAGAACTGGAGTGTCCAGAATTTGGGGTCGCCACGAGGGATTTGTGGGGATTATTGGGGGCATTTTAGGGTTTTTAGGGAGGTTTTGGGGGCATTTTGGGGTTTTTAAGGAGGTTTTTCAGGGCTATCCCCAATCCAGATCAGCCCCAAACCCGAGGTCTGAAATGGGGTCAAAATGGAGATTTTTGGGGTAATGAGGGAAGAACTGGGGTGTCCAGAATTTAGGGTCACCATGAGGACATAGTGTGGAGGATTTTTGTGTTGTGGGAGGATTTGAGGGAGTGTTGTCTCTTTGCACTCTGAAAGCCAAGAAAGAATGATCTATCACCTCAAAACAACTAATCCCACTAAAACCAACAAAGCCTTAAACCAAAATGGTTCAATTCCACCTCCAAAAATCCCAATCCCACCCAAAAATTACTCAATTCCAATCTTCTTCCCCTTCTCTACTCTCCCTGTGTTTAATGCTTTTACTCTGTCTTTATTCAGTCTTTATTCTCTCGATTCTCTCTTTACTTTTTCTCTTGACTCCCTCTCTTTACTCTCTTTACTCTCCCTTTATTATCTCTTTCTCTCTTTACTCTCTCTTTATTCTCTCTTTACTCTTTATTATCTCTTTACTGTCTTACTTCTCTATTCCCTGTTCTCTCTCTTTATTCTCTTTACTGTCTCTCTTTACTCTTTCTCTTTACTCTGCCTCTTTACTCTCTCTTTATTCTCTCTTTATTCTCTATATTGTCTCTTTGCTCTCTCTATTCTCTCTTTCCTCTCTCTATTCTTTCTTTACTCTCTTTACTCTCTCTATCCCGTCTCTACTCTCTCTATTCTCTTTACTCTCTCTGTTCTCTCTTTCTCTATTCTCTCTTTCCACTCTCTATCCTCTCTTTCCTCTCTCTATTCTCTCTTTACTCTCTCTATTCTCTCTCTATTCTCGCTTTATTCTCTCTGTTCTCTCTTTACTCTTACTTTTCTCTATTTACTCTCGCTATCCCCTCTCTACTCTCTCTATTCTCTTTACTCTCTCTGTTCTCTCTTTCCTCTCTCTATCCTCTCTGTACTCTCTCTATTCTCTTTACTCTCTCTGTTCTCTCTTTACTCTCTCTATCCTCTCTTTCCTCTCTTTACTCTCTCTATCCTCTCTACTCTCTCTATCCTCTTTCCTCTCTATCCTCTCTTTCCTCTCTCTATCCTCTCCTTCCTCTCTCTATTCTCTCTTTCCTCTCTCTATTCTCTCTTTCCTCTCTCTATTCTCTCTCTCCTCTCTCTATTCTCTCTTTCCTCTCTCTATTCTCTCTTTCCTCTCTCTGTTCTCTCTTTCCTCTCTCTATTCTCTTTTTCCTCTCTCTGTTCTCTCTTTCCTCTCTCTATTCTCTCTTTCCTCTCTCTGTTCTCTCTTTCCTCTCTCTATTCTCTCTTTCCTCTCTCTGTTCTCTCTTTCCTCTCTCTGTTCTCTCTTTCCTCTCTCGCTCTCTCCCCGCAGCCGAGCGGGGCTGGCGGGAGCCGCGCTCCCCTCAGAGCCCCTGAGGGCGGCAGCAATGGCGGCGCCGCTCCCTCAGCGCCGCCCCGGCCCCGGCTCAAGGGCGGCGAGCCCTCGGCAGCGCCCTTGTGGCAGCAGGGCCCGAGCCCCGGCCCCGGCCTCTGGCCCCGTGGCGCCGCAGAGCCCAGGGGGACACGGGCAGGCCACTCGGCGCCATCGCCGCCAGCCCCGAAGCCCCTTTGGAAGCCGGCCCGGGGCTCGGCCCCGCTCCTCCAAGGCCCTGCTGGGCTCCAGCTGCTGCTCGCCGCTGCCTGCGGATCTTGTGCTCGGCCCGAGCGGCCTTTCTTTGCAGCCGGGCTGCTGAGGAGCGCTCGGCAAATGGCACTGCCAGCCCAGTGCTTCAAGGCATCGGCCCGCTGCTTCCTTTGTGCTCTGCCTCACGCCGCTCTTTGCTTGCGCTTTTAGAGCCGGCCTGGCAAGAGAAGCCCCCCAGGAGAGCGCAGCCTGCTCCAAGATCCCACATCCTGGCCCTGAGCAAGGCATGCAACAGCTCACACTGCTGAAAAGATTCCAGCTCTTCTCAGGCCACACACAAAGCTGAAACTGTTTCACCTGCTCTTTGCTGGTCCATCTCTGTCTAAAAGAATTGCCTGAAATGTCAGCTGTCAAGAAAATGTCCTGCACGGATGTTTCCTGTGCTGCTGAGAGCCTTTGAAAGCCAGCCTTGTGCCTGCCCTCTCTGCTGCTGTAGTTCCATGGCCCGAGGTTGTTGTCTCTTGCCCTTGCCATGGGCAGGCCGGTGTTCAGCCATCTCCAGGACAGCAGGGCCCCACGCCACGTCCCTGTCACCTGGGAAGGCAAAATCCATCCCTGCAAATGTCCCCCCTTGCTCCTCCTTGCCAGGCATTTGGCCCTGGCAGTGGGGTTTGCTGCTGCTTGCTGCAGGAAAAAGGAGAGCCCTGAGACACTTGGGGCCAAATGGAACCAAGGAAACCCCAGTGACACCGTGGGGCCTGATGGAACCAAATATCAATTGTGACACAGCAGGGCCACCTGGAGCCAAGGAGTCCAAAGGTCTGAAACATTCCTTGCATGGCTCTGCCTTGGGGAAGGGAACCTCCTTGGAGGCACCTTGGGCTTGGCACACACTTGAGGAGGGTGTCTGTTTTCAGTGGGGAAACTTAGGAGCTGTGGATTGCGAAAAAAAAAAAAAAAAAGAAAAAGAAAAGCCCTCTTTGCCTGAGTGCAGCCAGCTCTCCGAGCAAAGCAGGTCCCAGGTGAGTGAGCAGAGATCTCCTGAGGAGAGACCCTGGGTCAATATCAATCACTGAATGCTGCAATCACCTCTTCTCTAAAGAGAAAAATACACCCGTTAAAAGAGGAACGTCGATTTATTAGAGACTCTTTGAAATATTTCTCCATAAGTGTAGTAGGAAACCTTCCTAATGAAGTGCACTGGAGCAGAGGGAAATCAAGGCAGAGCCATGGTTTGTCAGGACTGGCTTTGCCCTAATGAGCCCCGTGGTGCATTTGGAGCTGAGGCCTTGAACCTCAGGGCCTGAGAGGAGATTGCACAAACCTTTCCAGGAGTCAAAGTCAGAGGAAAAACCCAAATTGTCTCAAAGCATTAATGGGTCCCACTGAGGTCCATGCCCAGCACCGGCTCCTCATGGAGCCCTTGGAGGAGAGAACTGGAGGCCAGGATTGCACAGAAACCTCTCAGAGACTCAGTGTGGGAAGGGAAATCCAAAGTACCTTAAACACCTTGAGTATCTCAAAGCATTAATGAGCCCCACTGTGTGTCAATGCAAAGCTCTCAAGGGACACATTAAAGCAGATAATTGGAGGCCATGATTGCACAAACCCCTCCCAGAGTCGGTATCAAAAGGGAAACACCCAGTACCTTAAAAAACGGAAATTCCTTGAAGCATTAATGAGCCCCTCTGAGTGTTGGTACTGACAAAGCCTCTCAAGGGACTCATTACAGCAGATAATTGGAGGCATGATTGCACAACGTCTCAGGGACTCTAAGGTAAAAGCAAAAGCCAAAGTCCTTTGAAAACCTGCAGTCCCTGGGAGCCCCCCAGGGCCATTCCTGACCAAGGCTCCCCAGGGACTCCTTCCAGCAGATCCGTGAGGCCACGGGGATGTGGGGGGATGCTGAGGGCAGGACAAGGGGGTGACAGTGGCCAGCCTTGCTGGGGCTGTGCCAGGAGGCCCCAGTGCCTCAGGACAAGGTGTCTCCTCACAGCCCTTGGTGGCACAGATGCTGCTGTGCCCCAGGGCACCAAGACTTGGCTTCTCTTTGACCCCACCTGTCTTCACTGCCTCCAATTTCCTGCTCTCACTGGGGCCTGGGGACACTTTCTCACTTGTGTCCCTCACTGGGACCCATTAAAGGTGTCAGGAACTTTGGAGTTTGATTGTGACTTTGAATTCTTGAGAGGTTTCTTCAGGTCCCTCTGAGGGTCTGATGTTCAGGGCTCAGCAGAGAGCCCCAGAGGGTCATTCAAGTCTTTGTGCTGTGTCTGTGCTGCTGAGCTGGGCCGGGCTCCTGGCACAGAGGCAGCTCCTGGCAAGGGCAGCGCTGCAGAGAGACAGCTCTGGCCAGGAGCCGCTCCTGTGCACAGCCCAGCAGGGCTGGGGCACTGCCTGCAGCCAGCCCGGGCACAGCACAGAGGCACCGAGGGCTTAAACTCAGCCTGGCCTGGGAAGGTGCTGAGAAGTGCCTGGGGGACAATCACTGCCAGCCCCTGACCCAGGAAGCCTCTGGCTGCAGGACAAGGCAGCTGCAGCTCCTGGAGGGATCTCCTAGAGCTGGAGCATCCCAATGTCTGCAGACTCTGTGAGTACAGCTCTCTGAGTATTTCTGGTGTAGGGGAGCGGAAATGCTCATGAAGCTCTGACCCACTGAGAGCTTCTGTTCCCTCCCAAAGCATTTCCAAGACAAGGATTTCTTTTATATTGAGGACATTTGCTGAGAGTTTGTTTTCATTTCCTAATATTAGATAATGGGGGAGAGGGAGAACAAATCATAAAGGTATCCTTAATTTTAACAAGTCCCTGGGACCTCTGAACTCTTAGTGACCAGGAGGTTCAGAGGAGATTCCTAATGTGCTTTGAGCCACTCCTGTGCCCATGGACAGCACCAGCATCACCTTTGCTGAAGCCCTGAGGCTCAGTCTGAGCTGTCCTTTCTGCAAGCTGCAACCAGAAGCTGTCCCCAGGCAGTGCCCTGCAAACAGGCAGGTTTCTGTAGGGCCAAGGAGAGTGCAGAGAGATTTGGGGCCTGTGAGTGCTGGCAGGGAGAGCTCAGGCCCAGGGAAAAACGGCCAGGAGGAAAATCTCCAGGAAGCAGAGATAAGATCAGGCAATGAGAGAA
>JAVTVJ010011739.1:0-24405 GCA_034509425.1 Eopsaltria australis
CCCCGGGCCCCGGCGGCTCGAGGCCGGCGGCTGCGCTGCCGCGCGGCGGAGCTCGGGCCGGGGAAGCCGCAGCGGAGGCGGCGGGAGCGGCCGCGCCGCGTGTGTCCTCCGCGGGCCCCGGGAGGAGCCGGAGCCGGGCTCGGGACTGGAGCCGGGCTCGGAGCCGGGCTCGGGGTCGGGGTCGGAGCCGGGCTCGGGACTGGAGCCGGGCTCGGAGCCGGGCTCGGGGTCGGGGTCGGGGTCGGGGTCGGGGTCGGGGTCGGGGTCGGCACAGGCGGAGCCAAAGGGTGGCGATGCCGCCCCAGCCCCAGGCACTGATGCCCGCCCAGCAGCGCCACCGCCAGCACGGCGAGAGCCGGGCGGAGGCGAGACCGCGGCGGGACGCCCGGCGGCGGGGAGGGGGCGGCACCGCCCGGCGCCGGGGGCGGGCCTGGGGCATGGCCCGGCCCGGCAGGGGGACAGGGCGAGAGGGAGAGGCGGGGGACACCGGGAAAGGGAGACCGGGAGAGGGTGCGGGACAGCGGGAGAGGGAGACGAGGAGCAATAGAAAGAGACGCCGAGTGTCGTAGAGTCGCTGCCGCTGCTGCCGCTGCTGCCGCTGCTGCCGCTGCAACTGAAGCGCCGGGGCCGTTTGTCCGCGTGTCCGCGTGTCCGCGTGTCCCTTTGTCCGCGTGTCCGTTCCACGCTCGCCCCACACGCCCCACGCCCGAGCCCCGCGCGCCCCGGGGGCAGCCCCCGAGTCTGTCCGAACACGGGAACTTTGCCGTGCTGAGCCCACATCCAGAGTCCTGACTCCTGCACAGGGGCAGAGGAGTCCCCTCGGTCGCTGCTGTGCACTGTCCCTGCTGAGGGTCACACACGCTCGGGCCACATTCCCTGCCTCTAGGATTCGTACCCGGCCCAAGCACTGCACTTACGTTTCCAGCATTGCTTTCTGACAAAAATGCAAAGGCAAACTGTGTGTAGCTCATGGTATTTTAGTGTCTAAAACTCTCAAGTCATAGATCTCAGAGGTGAGATCCACTTGGAATTAATGCCATGGAGAAATAGTGCAACACAGAAAAAGGGAACATAGAAACGAATGGAAGAAAACATCTTGGATTGTTTCTTTCCATTTTCATTTCACTTCTGGAAAGCTGTGTCAGTTTTCCAGGAATCTTCTCCACACTCCTGTCTGCTCTTTTCAAGAACCTTTCCTGGAGAAGGAGGTGCAGCTTCTGTCACAAGGTGTGCCACCAAGTGCAGCTTCTCTTGCCTTTCCACACTGTGAGTGCAGCACAGTGACTTTTGCAGCAAAGCAGGACAAATGTTTGGAGAACCTTACAACTTGTCCTTTCTTTTCCTTCTGGGCTGGGGAGCTGTGCCATTGGTAAGGGTTTCATTGTGACTGTTGTAAGCTAAGAAAACAGGAGGTGGTACCAGGACTTGTCAGGGAATGCAACTGTGACTGAATTCAGAGAAAGAATCTCCAGAGGCTGCAGCCAGAAATGGAGAATGGCGTGATAATCATTCACACATCTCCACGGGCACCTGGAAATTGATGTAGAACATGAAAATGGGCTGGCAGAGGTGGTTTGCTTCTGTGCTCAGTTTAGATCATTCTACATCTCTTGCACTCGTATAAATCAAGAGCCCAATCAGTTCATGATAAGCACCAGAACAAGCTGGACCTCCCAGAGCAGATGACAGAAAGACTCTGAAAAAAACAAATGCGGGGAATGACTTGGTGAACTTTGCCTGGACGGAGGGCAATTTTTTCTAATCATTTCTAGTCCTTTCCCTCTGCTTTTGTCCTTCCTAACAAGGCCATTTGCATCCCAGATTCCTCATGAAATGAGAATCCTGAGCTTGTGGAACTGCATGAAAGACACGCTGTTCCTCTGCAGGGACCCTCGGGGTGAAAGAGGAAGCAATTTTGAAGCAATTGTATTAAAGCAAAACCAGTTCTTAAGCAGAGATTGATGTCACTCCCCCAGAGCAATGACCGTGGGCAAATCCCTTTGGCTCAGCCTCCAGCAGTGACCTTAAGGGGTGTCCCCACTCCAGGGAGGAATCTCTACCTTCCCCTCCAAGAAGGGAAATGTCAGGAGAAGCTGCTGTTCAAATTTGGGATGGGGCTTTTCTAGCCTGAATGCTGCCCTGTCAGTCAGATATGCCCAGGCTGTGCCAGCTCAGCAGCTCTGCAGAAGTTCTCAGTGGTGTCACTGGGTTGTTCCTTTCTCTGGGGATTTTCCCAGCTCTGCCACAGCTGCAGCTCCCTCTCAGGATGTTGAACTTTGGGATGGAGGAGTCAGGCTGTGCCCATCGGGGACCCGGCCTTTGGGGGAACGCCCTGGTCCTGCTGTGCCCATCGGGGAGCTGGCCTTTGGGGGCAGCCCCGGGTCCTGCTGTGGCCATCGAGGACATCTCCTCAAACACCCCCAGGTTTGGAAGGGCCTTGGTGTCCTCACTCCTCACCTCCATCCTGAGGCTCTGATGGTCTCAGGGTGTCCTTGTCCCCCATCTCTGTGCTCCGGGTGATGTCAGGGTGTTCTCCAGGATGGGAAGATTTGGGACGTGGGCTCTGAAGGAAGTTTTGTGTCTCCACTTTGGTGCCAGCTCTGGGATTTGGGGTCCTTAGCATGCACAATTTCCCAGAGTCGGTGGTGGGAAAAGCCAGGCTGAGGAGGGAAAAGCCAGGTTGAGGAAGGAAAAGCTGAGTTTAGGAAGGAAAAGCCGGGTTGAGGAGTTGCCTTGGGACAGTGGATGGATCATTGGGAATTTCGGTGCTCACAGCGGTTCTGCAGCTTCCAGAGAAATTCCCCTTTGCTCGGCCCTCGGTGAATCCCAAAGAGCTGGAGTCAGTTTGAGGAGAGCCCAAGATATGAGAGAGACCTAAAAAGGTGTGGGGGGAGCCAGGGGGTGACCCTGGGAGAACTGGCAGTGAACTGGGAGCACTAAGGAGAGTCTGGGAGTGACGTGGGGATGGTAAATTTTGGGAAGTGTGCTGGCGTTTAGCCAGAAACTGAAATAGGCAAACTGACACCACTCCATGAATTGATGTTTCTGCCTGGTTTCCCAAACCTCAAACCACAAAAACGAGTGACTTTGCAGTGGAGCAAAGTCCCTCATTCCCTCATTTTCCAGAAAGCAGGAAAGACAGTCAGAAGAGCACAAGGAAACAGGACAGTGTCTTTGTACAATCTAATTGTGCTGTGAAACTCAGCAGCTGATGGTGTTTTTGTGCTACTGCCAATCCCTTCCGTGAAAACAATTCATTCCAGGAAGGAGCAACATCAATGGACAGATACCAAGCGTTGCCAGCAGGTGCTCCAGGTGCTCCTGCCAACAGCCCCTGTAGGAAGGAGCACAACCCCCAATGCACCTGGGCTTTGGCTGCCCTTGGGAAGAGAAGCCCCCTGGGGGCACAGGTCTCTGGGGCAGGAGACGGGCACCAGGGCTGGTCCTTTGTGACATGGTGCAGCATGGTCACCATGGCATGGAATGGAACAGGGTATCCAAGGGCCCTTCGTGACATGGTGCAGCATGGTCACCATGGCATGGAATGGACAGGGTGTCCAAGGGCCCTTCGTGACACGGTGCAGCATGGTCACCATGGCATGGAATGGACAGGGTGTCCAAGGGCCCTTTGTGACACGGTGCAGCATGGTCACCATGGCATGGAATGGAACAGGGTGTCCAAGGGCCCTTTGTGACATATGGTGACATAGGTGCTGGAGGTGACACGGCCACGCCACAGTGCTCAGTGCACACGACGGGAGAGGACGCGCCAGAGCGGTGCTGTGAGGAGCCCCTGCACAGCGCACTCGTTTGTGTCCGACCCAGAGCTTTTCCCAGGCGTTTTTCCTGCAGGAGACCTCGAGGTCACACCACAGAACTTGGTGACCCGTGGCCATCCCCAGGCTTCTCTTCTGCAGGTGCCCTCGAGGGCAGAGTGAAGGACTTGCTTTCCTGCAGCCTTCCTGGGGCTTCTGTCTTGCACGTGCCTTCCAGGCACTTGCTGACTCGGAGTTTTTCCGAGTCATCTCTCCTGCAAGTAGCCCTAAATCCAATCACTGCCATGGAGCAGAGACCCCCAAGAGTGCCCAAGCTGGCCTGGGTGAAGGGGGAGGACGAAGGCGCTGGAGATGCCCCAGCACAGGAGACTGAAGAGGTGCTGCAGTTCCAGGCAGCACAGGATGGTGAGTGCCAGAGCTGGGCCACACGGCTGGTACCTGCAGCCAGTATAGCCCCATCCCATCCCATCCCATCCCATCCCATCCCATCCCATCCCATCCCATCCCATCCCATCCCATCCCATCCCATTCCATCACATCCCATCCCATTCCATCCCATCCCATCCCATCCTATTCCATCCCATCCCATCCCATCCCATCCCATCCCATCCCATCCCATCCCATCCCATCCCATCCCCTGGGGACATGCCCATGGACAGGATGGAACAGGGGCCGGGCAGACACCCCCAGCCGTGCTCCATCCCCTGGGGCATCCCGGGGCTGTCCCTTCCTGGGGAGTGCAGGGCTGGGCTGTGTTCTCCGGCCTCTCCCGCAGCCCCTCAGCTCTGGCTGCGCTCGCTCTTTGCCAGATGCAGCCATGGACCGCACACAAGAGCAGGACCCCGCCCGTGGCCGCTTCCGCACAACAGCGCAGGTACCTGCAGCCATCCCCACCTGGGCTGGGCCTGCTGTCACTGCTCAGCCCAGCACCACGCTTGGAGCACTCCAAGGAACATCCCTCTCTTCCCTGTCCTTTGTTCTCCTGCCGGACTTGCAAATTCATCAAGTGCATTTGGCAGGAAGAGACCAGTGTCATGGCTGCTGGGTCCATGGAGAACTGTGACGTGTCCACCACCGACACCAGTGCTGCCCTGCTGGATTTGCTTATGGAGAAGGGTGTTTCCAGTCCAGAGCAAGTAAGCAGCCTGTGGCCAGGGTTTGATCCTCCAGGAATGGCTTGGCCTCCAAAGCCACACCCGCTGGTCACTGGAAGCCGCTGAGGCCATGGCAGTGTGCTGGGAAGGGAAGCACTCCTCTGGGGAAGCTGGGGACATGACTCCCTCTGGCAGCTTTCCAAGTCTCCCCGTGCCTTCTCCAGGTGCCCGCCATGGTCAGGTACATCCACCAGTGGCTCATGGCCAATGACTCTGCTAAGGACAAGCTGGACAGGACCCTTCTGGAGCTGACTGAGACCCACCCCGCTGATGTGGTCATTTCTCTGCTACGTGTGGCCCCAACGTGTGACAGGTATGGGGCCCTCCTGCGCAGAGTGCTCAGGGCTCCCCAGCCCATCACCCTGGACAGCCTGTCCCAGGTATCTGACTATCGTGGTTTGATACTGGCCAAATGCCAGGGCTATGATATAGTCGTTTGCTCACCCTCTTCTTCTATTGTTGGGCAAAGGAGAGAAAAAAAATAATGAAAGGCTCATGAGTTGAGATAAGGGGACAGAGAGAAAAACACTCGAAGGGCAAAGCAGGTTCAAATCTAAAGTTATAAGGTAAGTTTATTCTTAACAGAGTCAGAGGAGGCTCATGAGAAGTAAAATAAGCCTTTAAAACATCCTCCCTCCCCCAAGCCTCTCCCTCTTTCCCACTGACAGCACAGGGAGACTGAGTGGGGGGGTTTTGGTCACTTTGTCACTCGAGATCTTGTTCTCTTTGCTCAGGGAGAGGAGTCTTTTCTCTGCTATGCTGTGTGGGGTCCCTCCCACGGGCAAGCAATCTTCCCAAAACCACTGTGGCATGGGTCACTCATCCACGGGGTGCAGTCCTCTAAGGATAGGCTGCTCTAGTTTGGAAGCAAGGGCTCTCTATCTCCATGTCTGGAAGCAGGGGCCCTCTCTCTGTATTCAGGCCTCAAACTGCGTCACAGCTTTCTCTGCCATCCACCCACTGTGGCCTGAGCAGTTTTCTCATGGGCTGCAAGTGGCTATCTGCACCTGGACCTCATGGACTACAGGGCAACAGCCTGCTTCACCATAGTCCTCACCACAGTCTGCAGAGGAATCTCAGCTCCGGCGCTTGCAGCCCGTTCTTATTCTGCTGACCTTGGTGTCACCACATTGTTTTCCCTCGCATCTCCTCACTTCCCCCTCCTCTCTGACTAGAAGAAAACCTGGTGCCCATAGGTACTACTGCCAGCAAGCTCCACCAGTGCAAAGATTTTTGCAGGATCTCGCAGTGGCGAGAGGTTGATCTTGTCTAGGTCCCACATCAGGGAATTGCTTGCCATGTTTTTGTTGCCAGCCAGGCAGCCCCGTAGCCACTGTGTGGGCAGTGGCAGCCACCGCGGCGCTGGAGCTCTTTAAGGCCTCTCCTCATGTGGGGCACCAGGAAGGAGAAGCCAGCGCCGCTGCCCGTGCCCTTCTGCCCGTGGCATGGCTGGCTAGGGGCGGCCAGGCAGGCAAGGCTTGCCAGGGGCCACGCCGAGATGGCGGTGACCGTAGCAGCGCATCAGCGCCGGCTGCGCTGAGATGCCCCCGGTGGTGGTTCCTCGCCACCCCTGGAAAAAACTGCGCTTGGGCTCTTTTGATTTTCTTCTTCAATGGCATCACAGAGGTGTTACAGCCTCTCTAACTGGGCCAGCACATTGTCCATCTTCAGAGCCATCAGAGATTAGCTCTGTCGGATATGGTGGAAGCTCCCAGCTGCTTCTCATAGAAGCCGCATCTGTGGCCCTCCCCCGCTACCAAAAACCAGGCGGTGCCAAATCAACTCACTGACAAACAGAGAGTCCCAGGGCCCTCTGGCTCCTCCATTTCCCAGCCCTGGAATGTCAGCCCCTGAGCCTGCTGCTGTGCTCCATCCCTGCCCCTCAGGGGCCTGTCCCCACAGGGCTGGGCTGTCTGGGTGCTGCAGGCAAGGGGCAGTGGGCAGAGGCAGAGTTAGAGGCTGACTCTGCCTTTGAAACAAAGCGCTTACCCCACAGAGCTGCAATGACCATGTGGAGTACGATCCTGTCCTCGCCCAGAACTGCAGAGCCAGCAATGCTGACACTTGTAGATGTGCTGCAGAACTGGCCAGAGCACAGCACGTGCACCTCAGATGGGGACAGCAGTGATGTCTTTGCCCTGGCTGTGAGTTTCTGCAAGTGGCCTTTGCTCACCCCAAGGCTGCCTCTCCAGCAGCTCTCCATGCTCCTTCCCCCACTGCATCTCCCTGCCTCAGGCGCTGGGCTGAAGCCTGGCCTAGGGGCACGCTCAGGGCCACCAGGCCCGGTGCTCCCCCTGCGTCTGCCCTGGCCTCTCCCTCCCACGCTCGGGCCCTGCCACAGGGACACCTCGGCACTGAGCGCTGTCTCGGGGTGCTTTGTCCTTTGCAGGCAACGGTGGTGATGTGGAAGATCCTCCAGGTGCCCCGTGTCCCACATGTAGTGACGGTCTATTTCCCCCGCCTATTTGTGCATCTGCTCTGCCAAGTGTTCTTCAGCACCTTGGATACGCCAGAGGAGGTCGATACCTTCTGGAAGGGATGCCAGGAAGAACATGGCCTTGCCACCAGCCCCGACAGGTGCTCCATGCCAGTCCTGCTGTCCCTGCCATGTCCCCAGGACAGGAGCCAGTGCTCCCAGTGTGACCTGGGCTTTGCTCTGCACACAGGTTTGCAGTGCAGACACTGAAGGCCCTGCTCTGCCAAATGCGGTATGAGCATGTGGTGCTGGTGATGGAACGCAAGTGTGGCTGGGACACTGTCCTGGGTTAGGCCAGAGGGGTCAAAATCTAGGAAGTGATCTGTGCTGCAGGAATGCAGGAAGGCATACAACTTCCTTCCTGCGAGAGAGAGAGCCAATAATCAGGTAGTTTTAAGAATTGATAGGTAGGTAAACTAATTAAAAAGTTGGTCCGCCTTCAAGGAAGAAAACATATATAAGCAGAGGCTCTCTGACGCTCTTCCTGTTTGGACCTGCTGCTGCTGTGTAGAGAGGAGCAGCTCCTGCTTCTCTCACTAGTAAAGCCCAAGCCCTCCCCCCCCTCCAAAGGAGGGATGGGGGGGGGAAGGGAGGTTTTACGGCAGCCGTGCCGCTGCAGCCGGGCAGGCATGGGGGAGGAAACGATTGGAATTTTCAGCAGATCCAGCTCAGCTGGTGTGTCAGCTACACGAGAGAGAGAGCCGGGCCAGGCAAGGACCGGGCCGGACTCCATCCAGCTCGGGCCAGGCCCTGCCCTGTCACCCCGGGCCCAGATGGCCCTACCAGGCCGAGCCAGCTTGGCAGAGCCAAGCAGAGACTCTGAGAGCGTCTGGCATCCAGCTCGGACCTGTTCAAGCAGCCCGGCAAAGAGCACGTGATCCTCACACTGCCGGAGAGAGAGAGACAGAGATTAACTCTCTCCATGCCTGGACTAAACTCACAGACACCCATCCTTCCTCGCAGAGAGAGGAACGAGTGAGGACATCTACATAGTGCAGCGCAGAGACTTTACAGTCAGTGAGGAAAGCAGAACTGATACTACAAGGGAGGTGCATGGGAAGTTGCTTCAAGAGTGAAGCTGAAAACTCTTTTGGAGAACCATGGTTGGGGACTGAGCTAATAAATTCTCTGTAATATATGAAGATATAGTCCAAAGGGGGATGTGAGGTTCTAATTGCAGCCAATGAACTGAAATACCTAAGTACAGACAAGTAAGTGTTGAAAAAGTACAGCCTGATGAGAAACTAGAACCAAGAGAGAGGAGAGGCTGTGATCCAGAGCCCTGGTCCCGGGGAGAATGCTAGAGAACCTGAGTTGTCAAGAGAACCTGTGTTGCTAAGCACAGAAGAAGGGATTTTCTTTGTTGCTGCAATTGAACTGGGCATCCTTAAAACAGGTACCCTGTGGACTGTTCATAACCCACCATAGTGGCTGTGGGAAGGCTACTGGTGTGGGAGGGATCCACCATTAAGCTGGACTTTACTCCGGGCGGCGGTTAATGGTGAGGCAGAAGACCCATAAAAACTGTATTTTTCTTACAGAAGATCCATGGTGTAAGCAAAAGAAACTTCTCTCCCTAAATGAACTGGAACAAGAGCTGTTTCTGAGGTGGTAAACTGACTGGAGGTCAAAGTGTTGTCTTTTGTATGTTGTCAGGGAGAATGAAATGGAGAGTGGGGAAAGAGGGGTAGTCTGAAGAGTTTGTTCTAGTTTTTTCTTGAGTTTTTTTTTCTTTTTTCCCTTTGTCTTAGATATATTAATAAAACTTCTTTGTACTTTATAAAGTTTGAGCCTGCTTTGCCTACTCCTAATCCTTATCTCACAACAAGCAATCAAGTAAATTTAAGTAAGTGTGCTAGCATTTAGCCACAAACCTGAATAAGCAAACTAAAACCACGACAGACACGCTGCTCTCTGCTGACACCCACCACTATGCCGTGGGTCTGCTGGCCAGGTGAGACCCCCTTCTCCACAGCTGCCCCCGACATTTTGCTCTGTGCCATGGGTGCCCCACAGAGTCCCCATGATTGTGGGCCATAGGGCCTTGTCACCAAGGGGACACGAATGAGACTGGCAAAGGCTGGGAGAGGAGGGTGCCCACAAGGAGCCGCTGTCCAAACGGCCCAGGTCCCCTCCAAGGTAGTGGTGAAAGACCAGACATCTGTGAGTCAGTCCTGGGAGTGCTTTGCCTCCCTGGCTCACAATCTTGGTTACTTTTTCTCCTACCAGGGAGATGTCCTGTGTCTCCATATCCTCGTGTTCCCGGATCGTTCGCCACCTGCTCAAGCTGCTCAGCACACAGGAGCCACGCTGGGATCTGCCTGCCCTGGCATTCCTTGTGGAGGTGAGCCTGAAGGCCAGCGCTGCCTCGCTCAGCTGCCTCCCAGCTCTCTGCCCTCTCGTAGCCACAGCTGCCTGGGACGGTGCCCATGCCCTGTGCTGCTGCCTGGGCTCAGCCCTGTGTGGTTCCAGGCTCCTGACAGCCGGGTCTCTGTCACTGCCCTGTGCCTTTCAGGTCCTCAAGTGCCTGGACTTGAGTGAACGTGGTGGCAACAAAGTCCTGAAAATCTTGCCAAGGTATCTGCAGAGCGAGTGCAGGGAGAGGCGTCGCCTGGCACTCAGGGCCCTTCTCGAGCTCATGGACGATCTCCCAGTGGTGAGAAGGGGGCAGTGGCTGAAGCCGTGCGGGCAGCGTGGGGCTGGGGAACGCAGTCCCTTGGGCTTGGCTGGGCTTTGGGTGCTGAGGCAGCTGCTCCCAGCTCTCCTGCCTCCCAGCTCTGCTGCCCCAGTGCTTCAGGACAGGCCTTTGGCCTCTGGGTCCTGCAGCAGCAGGGTGGCGTTTCACAGACTTGTGTTCCACACAGGCTGAAAGACTGTGGAGCCTGACAGAAAGTCTTATGGAGCTCTTGCGGGATGCAGATGCAGAGATAGTTAGGATGACAGTCATGGTACTCAGCTTTCTGGTCTTGGACAAGGACAAGCTGATACCCAGCCCCATCGCGCTGATGCTGGTTGAGGCGCTCCTGCCACTCTTTGACAAAGTAAAGCTCTGTGCCCCAGCCACGGCCACTTTGTGCCCTGTGGATTTGCAGGCCTGCACCCAGCTGAGGCATGAGCAGCCGATACTGAGGTCTTTCTTCCTTCCTTTCATACAGGACAATAGCCAGGTGCAGCTGCTCTCCATACTGCTCTTTCGAACACTGCTGACTCTTGTAGTGGAAAAGGAAAGAAAGGCACTGAAGACACATGTGCGTCAGAGCCTGCTCCCACTCTTCTTCCACTACCACGATGAGAATCGGAATGTGACAGAGGTGAGGACTCATGAGCTGCTGCTGTTCCCCTGGGAGAGGGCTCAGCTGCCTCCTGCCCTGGTGCCTCGCGGGCTGCAGCCTCCTCCAGGCCTTGGCCCAGGGATGTGGGTCCTGTGCCCTGGGCTGTGGTGCCATCTCCGGGTCTCTGCTGCTCTCCAGGCCTCTCGGAAAACACTGATTTGTGTGGCCAAGTTCCTGAAGAGGAAGGATCTTGAAAAACTGGTGAAGGAAAAGCTTTGGAAGTTCAGCGAGTGCCTGGTAAGGACAGGCTGGAAGCGGCAGGTGCAGCCTGGAGAAGCCAGCCCCCTGTCTGCTGTGCTCAGGGTGTGGGGCTGGCAGCTGTGGCCCCTGCCCAGTGCTGCACCCAGGGCCGCCAGCCTGCGCCCCACACGCCGCTCCCTTGCCGTGCTGCGCGGGCTCTTCTGCAGGCTCCTGTGGCCCCGAGCCGGGTGCCGATGCAGCCCCGGCCCAGCGGGGCTGCGGGGCGGGGCGGCAGCGCGGCTCCCCGGGCAGCAGCCGGCCCTGGGGCCCCTGCAGAGCCCGGCGCCAGCGGCTGCTGGCCGGGCCTCAGGGCTGTGCGGGCAGGGGAGGCCGGCGCTGGGCGCAGGGAGCGCCCGGCCAAGGGGCAGAGCCCGCGCCAAGCCTTCCCTGCTGCCGCTCTCTGCAGCTGGCAGAGGACGGGAGCCGAGCAGCCGAGCACCTGCGCCAGGCCCTGCCCTACCTGGAGAGCCCTCAGGAGCCCCTGCGAGAGGCGGCCATCAGGTTCATTGGTGAGCCAGCAGCCCGGCGTCCCTCCCCGGCCCGCCGCAGCTCGGCCCCAGCCCCGGCTGCTGCCCCGGCAGCGCCATCCGGGCCCGGCGCCCTGGAGCCCCCCCTGGCCTCAGGGCTGCTGCCGCCCTCTCGCAGCCGTGCCTTCCTTGGGCGTCAGGCTGCGGCAAGGGCCCGGGCTGAGCCCTGCCGGGGCAGGAGGCCGTGTGGCCACAGGGCTGGCAGCGCCGCTGGCAGGGAGCTGTGCCGCTGGGGCCGTGACAGGCTCTGTGTTCCCAGGGATGGCCGGGCGGCGCTTGAGGGGGCAGCAGGAAAAGCTCCAGCTCGTCTACAAAGGTGAGTGCGGGCAGCGGGCTGTCAGCGGGGGCTGCTGGGGGCAGCAGCAAGCCCTGCCCCGGCTGCGGAGGGCTCTGCTCCCTGTGCGGACGAGGGGCGGCGTGGGGAGAGCACACAGAGATTTCAGGGCTGCCAGGGGGATTCGTGGCCAGCAGCTTCGGGCTGATCCCGTTGCTCACAGCTCACTCCTGGCCATGGCACGAGCGGGCTGGGATGGCCCTGGCTCGGGGCTCTCATCGGGTCCCTGTTGATCCAGGATCTGACTGGGCCTGGCTTCCTCTCTCTTCCAGCCCTTGCAGATGTGGCAGATGACATCAGCCCTGCCATCAGAACCCTGGCGATTCAAACACTGTATGTCCTCCAGGCAGCAGAGACAGCTCGATATTCAGTGTTGCAGAACCTTCAAGATCAGCTCCGCAGGGCGTGGAAGGCACGGCCTCGTCTGTCAGGCCGTGCCTGGCTGTGCTGCTGGAGCTCTGCAGAGAGCTGATCTGGGAAGCTCTGTCTCCTGGGGGTACTTGAGCCAGCAGGGATTTTTCTTTTCTTCAAGATTGTTCTTTTCTGCTTTTTGTTTTTCTTTAGTAAGTAAATATAGAATGTGTTATGTATAATACACAGACTCCCAGGAGCTTTCTTTTGCTGCCCATGGTCTGCAGGGCATGGAGAAAAGAGAGCTTGTGCTCAGCAAGCTGCCCAGGCATGCAGTGTTGCAGGGAAAAGGGCCAGAAGCCCCTTGGCCTTTGGTGGTTCTGCTGAAGCCTTAGCGTTTCTGGGGAGGTCCAGACTGGGCACAAAGAGAAAGGAATTTCTCTCCCGTGTGGTGCAACACGTCCCCCAGGAGGAGCCTGGAGCAGCCCAAGGCTTTGTGTGGCCAGGCAGAGGCAGGCAGGACGCAGAGCTGTCAGCAAAGGAAGGGGCCAGCGAGGTGGGGCAGCCAGGGCATGACGACAGCCTGCAGGGACAGAGGGGCAGGGCAGGGACACCGTAGGACAGCCTGGGCTGCAGAGGCCACAGGCATGGGCAGCAGCTGAAAGGCCCTGCCAGAGGCAACTCCTGCAGCACTTTGGCCATGGCTGCTGGCCCTGGGCCTGAGGCCAGGAGGGGACAAGTGACCCTTGCTGTGCTGGGGCCTCATTGCCTCCTTGTCCCTGCTCAGCAGCCTGGCAGGGGCCGTCCCATGGTGCTGCCCTTGGCATTGCACATCCCCATATGCCAGTGGCCCGGGAAGAGCCCTGAGCAATGAGGGAGGGACAGGATGTGCCTTGCCAGGGGCTGGGGCTCAGGCCTGGGCCCTTTGCATTCCTGAAACACATCCAGCTTTGTTCAGCATCAGAGACACCTTTCCCTTGTTTGTCCCTCCCTGTCATCACTGCCTCCAGTGTTCTGCTCTAACTGGAACCTGGGGACACTTTCGCAGTCTTGTCCCCCAGAGGGACACATTAAAACTTCAACAAACTTCAGAGTTTCAATTTAACTTGGAGTTCTTGAGGAGCTTTTTGAGCACACTGTGAGGGACTGAGTCTGATGGAAACAGCACCAAAGCCCCAAGAGGGTCAGTCAAGTCCTTTTGCTGTGTCTGTGCTGCTGAGCTGGGCCGGGCTCCTGGCACAGAGGCAGCTCCTGGAAACCAAGAAGATCTTCAAAAAGACATTTCTCCTGAGGAGCAGCTCCTGTGCACAGCCCAGCAGGGCTGAGGGCACTGCCTGCAGGTACCTGAGAGGGATGAAGCAAAGAGAGGCTTAAAGCAGCTGGAAGGACAACTCTGAACTGATTGGTGGAGAAATCTTCACAGCTTCTGACGCAGTCAGTCTCTGGCTGCAGGGATCATCTGAAGCTGCCGCAGGACACGACTGATGTGGCTGTAAGGATGGCTCTGCAGCCGTTTCTGCTTTGGGGGAGGATGTGCTGCAGAGCGGGGCTGCCCTGGGCACCGTCAGAGGGACAGGGCAGGACGGCTCCTGCTGCCAGTGATGGCTGCAGGGGCTGAAGGTGGGGGTGCAGCCAGGGCTGCCCAGGGCTGTCCTGCACAGCAGCTCCTGCAGCCCTGAGGGCTCTTGGCCAGCCCAGGGGATCTGCCACTTGCCAGGGGCAGCTCTCAGCTGGCGTGGGAGCTCCCCATGGATGGTAGAGGGGAGCTGGGGGTGCAAGGAGTGACTCCTGGCAGGGCAGGGTCCTGCTGCTGTGGAGAGGGTGCTGTGTGGGCCAGGGCTGCTCAGAGCTCCAGCTCATGCCCAGGTCATTTCTGCGGGCACTTTTCATGAGCACATTCAGGGCAGGGCTTTCCTGCTTGAGTCTCTGCTTTCCTGAATCTGTGCTTCCACTTTTCCCTGCCTCAGTTTGCTCTGTTGTGGGTCCCTCTGCTCTCAGCTGGATCAGTCTGATTTTCAGGGGAACACAATGACTGCCCTCAATCTCAGAATGGGCACCTGGGGACAGATGGAGTGACAGAGCAGCTCCCCTCACTCTTCACTCAGTTACAGCCAATGCTCTTTCACTGCACACTTCTCTCTGTTCTCCCTGGGAACAGCAGGAAATGCTCTCAAACTGCCTTTGGCCATCACTGTTCCTTAGCCCTGGCACAGGAGATGCTGCCAAGCTCACCTGCCTCAGGAGCAGTTTGGGCTGATGAATTCCAAGCCCAGGACTGGTCCCTGTCCCCCATTCCCATGACCCCCACTTCTGCAGAGCAGAGCTGACCCCTCGGTATCCACGGGCAGAGCTCCTGCTCGTCACAGCAACGGGGCCAGATCCCAGCAGAGCTCCGGGCATGGGAGGAAAGGCTCTGAGAAAAGGAAAATTGGGTGGCACAAAGTGGCAAGGGCAGGGCTGGGAGAAAGGGATTGGACATTGCTCAACAAAATCTCCCCTGACTTCTCACTGTCTCCTCCTTGAACAGGTGCCCATGGCCAGAGACAGCAAATGTCCAACAGCAGCTCCATCAGCCCCTTCCTCCTGCTGCCATTGGCAGCCACGCGGCAGCTGCAGCTCCTGCACTTCTGCCTCTTCCTGGCCATCTCCCTGGCTGCCCTCCTGGGCAACGGCCTCATCATCAGCGCCGTAGCCTGCGGCCACCACCTGCACACCCCCATGTTCTTCTTCCTGCTCAACCTGGCCCTCAGTGACCTGGGCTCCATCTGCACCACTGTCCCCAAAGCCATGCACAATTCCCTCTGGGCCACCAGGCACATCTCCTATGCAGGGTGTGCTGCACAGGTTTTTGTGTTTTCCTTCTTTATTGGAGTAGAGGTTTCCCTCCTGACTGTCATGTGCTACGACCGCTACGTGTCCATCTGCAAACCCCTGCACTACGGGACCCTCCTGGGCAGCAGAGCTTGTGCCCACATGGCAGCAGCTGCCTGGGCCAGGGCCTTTCTCAACTCTCTCCTACATACAATCAGTACATTTTCTCTACCCCTGTGCCAGGGCAATGCCCTGGGGCAGTTCTTCTGTGAAATCCTGCAGATCCTCAAGCTCTCCTGCTCATACTCCAACCTCAGGGAACTTGGGGGCATTGTGTTTTCCGTCTCTTTAGCATTTGGCTGTTTTGTGTTCATTGTTTTCTCCTATGTGCAGATCTTCAGGGCTGTGCTGAGGATCCCCTCTGGGCAGGGCGGCACAAAGCCTTTTCCACGTGCCTCCCTCACCTGGCCGTGGTCTCCCTGTTTATCAGCACGATCATGTTTGCCTACCTGAAGCCCCTCTCCATCTCCTCCCCATCCCAGGATACGGCTGTGTCAGTTCTGTACTCGGTGGTGCCTCCAGCACTGAAGCCCCTCATCTACAGCCTGAGGAACCAGGAGCTCAAGGATGCCCTGAGGAAAATGATGACTGAATGCAGGACCATCCAGTCAGTTTTCCTCTGTACAACTATCATAATGTAACTCGTGACAAGCCCAGCCTGTCTTCTCAGGTCAGTGGGTTCTTCTTGTCTTAATATTGTGCTCAATTAAATTTTGTATTTATGCATTGTCTGCCTCTTGAGTTTGCCCCAACAGAAGCTCTGTTAACCAGGATTTGTGCTATCCCTATTCCTGAACAAAATAAACTACCTTGCAGTGCCTTGTTTATCTGGGATCCCAACTCAGACCTGCATGAAGCTATAGGGGAAGAGGGGAAAGAAGTCCCAGCACAGCAGCACTGCCAACGAGTGGCTGGGCCAATTAGAAATGATGGGAACACTTCTGTGATAACAGATTTAAGAGAAGAAGAAAAAAAGGTTAATGGGCAGATGTAATTGAGTGCAGAGGAGAGCAGAGTGTAAATGTGTGAGAGGAACATCTCTGCAGACACCCAGGGCAGGGCAGGAGAAGGGGCAGGAGCTGCTCCAGGTGCAGGAGCTGAGATTCTCCTGTGATTCCATGGTGAAGAGAGAGATTTCGTGGAGAGAGGAGCCCACGCTGGAGCAGCCTGTCCTTGCAGGGCTGCAGCCCCTGGAAGAGTGACCCACGCTGCAGCACTTTGGGGAGAACTTTTTCTCATGAGATGGACTCACATTGGAGAAGTTTGTGGAGAACTGTCTCCTGCTAGAGGAAGGAAATGACTCCTGTCGCTGAGCAGTGGCAGAAACAGCATGTGATGAGCTGCCCATAACCCGCACTCCTGTCTCCTTGTGCTGCTGGGGGAGGAGGCAGAGCTGGGAAGGAGGGAGGGGGGAGGGAAGGTGCTTTTAAGGTCTTCTTTTACTTGGAATTATCCTGCTCTGATTTTGTTAGTATTAAATTCAGTTAATATCTCTAACTTGAGCCTGTTTTGTCCGTGGTGATATTTGGTGAGGGATCTCTTCTGGTCCCTTCTGGGGCAGGGAGATGGGAACATCCTACAGAGATGTGCAGCCTACAGAGACACAGCAGCAGCTGTGGGACAGCACAGGACAAGCTGAGCTGGACATGGCCAAGGGCCCTGGCAAGGCTGGCAGTGCCCAGGGGAAGCCAAGTCTTCATTCCTGGGGCACAGCAGCACCTGTGCCACCAAGGGCTGTGAGGAGACACCTTGTCCTGAGCCACTGGCGCCTCCTGGCACAGCCCCAGCAAGGCTGGCCACTGTCACCCCCTTGTCCTGCCCTCAGCATCCCCCACCACATCCCAGTGGCCTCAGGGATCTGCTGCAAGGAGTCCCTGGGGAGCCTTGGTCAGCAATGGCCCTGGGGTCTCCTTCATGCTCCCAGGGACTGCAGGTTTTTCAAAGGACTTGGGGTTTTGCTTTTGCCTGGGAGTCTCTGAGAGCTTTGCGCAATCCTGGCCTCCAATTCTCTGCTGGAATGAGTCCCTTGAGAGGCTTTGTCAGTAACAACACTCAGTGGGGCTCATTCATGCTTCAGAGTACTTCAGTTTCTTTAAGGTACTTGCTGCTTCCCTTTTGATACAGACTCTGGGAGAAGTTTTTGCAATCATGGCCTCCAATTCTCTACTTTCATTAGTCCCTTGAGAGGCTTTGCATTGACACTCAGTGGGACTCATTAATTCTTTGACATACTCAAGGTCTTCAAGGTACTTTGGGTTTTCCTTCCCACACTGAGTCTCTGAGCGGTTTTTGTGCAATGCTGGCCTCTAATTCTCTCCTCCAAGGAGTCCATCAGGAGTCTGTGTTGGGCATGGACCTCAGTGGGATCCATTAATGCCTCGAGACGCTTTGGGTTTTTCCTCTGACTTTGACTCCTGGAAAGGTTTGTGCAATCTCCTCTCAGGCCCTGAGGTTCAAGGGCTCAGCTCCAAATGCACCCCGGGACTCATTAGGATCAAGCCAGTCCTGACAAACCAGGGCTCTGCCTTGATTTCCCTCTGCTCTGCTGCACTTCAGTAGGAAGTTCTTTTTCTGTAGCTATGCAGAAATGGTTTCTTAGAAAGAGCTTCTAAGAAATCCACATTGCTATTTTAAAGGGAGTATTTTTCTCTTTAGAGAAGAGGTGATTGCAGCATTCTGTGATTGTTATTGATCCAGGGTCTCTCCTCAGGAGCTCTGGCCTGCTCAGAGAAGCTGTGCCTTGAGGTCTGACCCAGTGTGGACACCCTTGCTCCACATTCCCCAACCCCATCCTGCCTCTCCTCACTCACCTGGGACCTGCTTTGCTTGGAGAACTGGCTGCACTCAGCCAAAGAGGGGTTTTCTTCTTTTCTTTTTTAAAGCAATCTAAAACTCCTGAGTTTCCCCACTGAAAACAGACACCCTCCTCAAGTGTGTGCCAAGCCCAAGGTGCCACCAAGGAGGTTCCCCTTCCCCCAGGCAAAAGCATGCAAGGAATGTTTTGTACACAGAGGAAGTTCTACAAAAACCACAAATCCAGAGTTGGCTGAAGGCAGAATGAGAGCAAGTCCTGAAGGCCAGAGAAGCTTTGAACTCCTTGCAGCCCACAACACCCAGTGGGTTGTTGGGAGGTGTGAGAGTGACCCAAGAGTGAGGGCAAGGGAAGTGCAGAGAGCCCTGGAAGCGCCTCTGTGCAGACAGGCTGTGGGGAAGGGCACTGCAGCCCTGCCCTGGGCCCTGGGCCATTGCAAGGGGCTGTGGCCATGGACACTGCACTGACCCCACTGCTCCAGCCCCTTGCTCAGGGCTGCTGTCACTGCCCAGAGCCACAGGGGATCCCTTGCTGGGGGCTGGTGCCACGGCCACCTGCCCTGTGCCGCGCTGGCCGGGCAGGCCCCAAGGAAGCAGCAGCAAAGGCCAGGGCCAGGGCCAAAGGCCAGCTCAGCCAGACAGGAAGGGGCAGTGCTGGGCACTGCTTCCATGGCAGCCGTCACTGGCACAGGACACCTGGGCCACCTGGCATGGCCATTGCCATGGAAACCCCTTGGAGGCACTGATGGCAGGACACTGGCACTGAGACACTGCTGGGCCCTGTGCTGAGCACAGCGTTGGGCACACACAGAGATGGGTTTGTTCTTGCTGAGCTCACACAGAGCCAAGGCCTTTCCTGCCCCTTGTCCAGCCATGCTGGGGAGGGGCTGGGGGTGTGGGGGAGGTTGGGAGGGGACACAGCTGGGACAGGTGACCCCAACTGACCCCAGGGATATCCCAGACCATGGGACATCATGCTCAGTGTATAAAGTGGAGGGAACAAGGAGGAAGGGGGGACATTTGGAGTGATGGTTTTTCTCTTCCCAGGTAACTCTTAGGCAGGATGGGGCCCAGGCTCACCAGTGGGCAGGGTCAGCACCAAAGACACAAACACCAACTGAAGGAATTGTGTCATTTATATAATGCAAAACTGCAAAGAATCACAAAAGGAGAAGCTCAGCAAAGCACATAATCATTAGACAAGAAATACAAAAGGATAAACTCAGCAATGTACAAAATCATTTGCAAAGAATCACAAAAGGAGAAGCTCAGCAATGCCCCCAGTCATCACTACCAAAGATTGCCCAAAATGATTTACAAAGATCCAGCACCAGTTCCCCCCAGACTTTACCATCACCCACATCCACACATCAGCTGGGGAAGCTGTCCCAGCCAAGGACTGGAGAGCCACTCCCAGACACTGGGAATTGCTGCAGGTGCCTCCAGCCACAGGTGAGGCTTCCAGCCTGGCTGTGAGAGGGCCCAGCTTTGGCAGTGCTGAAGAAACAAACTGACAGCACTGCCAGCCAGTGTGGCAACATCTGGTTTCATTCTCCATTTGGTTCCTCCCAAAGCCTGGCCAGGGCTCAAGGAGGAACCAAGGGACTTGACTTGGACCAAACACCCCCAAACAAAGCCAGATGTGGCCTTGTCTGGTTAATAAACACAGAAAGGTCAATCCATGTTTCACCAATGCACAGATACACAGATGATATTGCTAACAATGCTTCATTAATGAGCAGATACAAAGATAACCTTTGGTTGGAAGATTCATCCAGAGGTCACCTTTGGCTCAGGGCCTGCTGTCCAGGCCTTGGTACTTCAATCTGTTCTTTGACCTACAGATGAACTACAACCTTCAGAACAATTCTATCAACAACAGAGTCTTAGATTTAGGTATTAGGCATAAAGGCATCACCTCTTGGTCTTCAATTAAGTGCTGTACAAGTTCATTACTCAGAGCTATGATTTGCATTCCTTTTACAACATCCCTAATTACTGCTATTCTCTGTTATTTATCAAATCCCCATTTCTTTCTTGAGGCTGTGTCTCTTTTAAGGCAAGTCTCAGTGCTCCGTTTCCCAGCACAAAGTGTCACAACAACTCTAACATGGAATCATCACACACCAAGTGCTCCCACTGCAATGATTGCAGTGACTGCCACAAATGCATTTCACAGCAGCCTCCAGTTTGGCAGCCATGGAGCCAATGCCTCCAAGAAGAATTTTCTTCTTTCTGCCACTCTTCTGCTGCTCTTTCTATCGAGGTGATTCCTGACTCTTGGACCTCAAACCCATCACTGATGGAAGTGCAACATCCCTGTCTCTAATGGCCCAGGTTCCTCCCTGGCCAGCAAGCAGAGAATCCAAGGCCCTGCATTTCTGTAGAGCCCCCCTTGGTGTCTGTTGGAGCTCACAGGATGTGTTTGTTGGATATTTTAACAGCATCATTTGCTACTTCTTCTAATAATCGATTGAGCTCATTAATGTAAACTCCACAGGATGAGGCAGCACATGGGGCACAGGGTGAACCAGAATCTTTGGCTTTCTGACACCAAAGGCACTCTTTGGGTGGCAAATGTTCTCTTGGCCCCAGCTCTTCCCTGTGCTTGTTGCTGGAGGACCCCAAGCAGCGGCCCTGCGGCTGGGAGTGCTGTGACAGTGACACTGACCAGCTCCAGCACCCCGAGTTCTACTGACATTGGGAGTGATGGCAAAGCACAGAAATCCTTGCACACTGTGGCTTCTAAATAGAACAGGGTCTGGTTTCTCCTGCAGGGAAATCTTAGTGAATCCTGTAACACTGATAATTGTATTCCTTTGTTGCACAGCACAGTTTTCATGAACTGTCCCTGCACTGACTCCGTTATGAGTCAGAGCCCATGGACAGAGTTCTGGCCACCCCACAGGGTGGGCCCTCCAAGGGAACCCCATTCCTCCCAAGGTCAGCTGAGAACATATCCAGCAATTATTAATTCCATTGAGTATTTTGGCTGCTTTGATCTTTACCTTTCCAGAAGAACTTTCATGACTCATCCCTTGCTCAAACTCCAGAGGTGCCTTTGGTGAACAAAGATTCTGGTTGACTCTCAAGGTACAACTCACAGACATCAGCAGTGCTTTAGTGACAAGGTTATTCCTTCTTTTTCCTCAATCTCATTCAGGGTTAAGAACAATAATTCTGTTGCCTGTGGAGCTGACACCTTTTTAATTCCCCAATAATGCCCCCAGGGTCCTTTGCTGCTCAGCTTTACCGCAGTGTCTGTGGGCAAACAGGGAGATTTGGTCTGGCAGGATCTGTAAAACAATATCCCATGACATCTCCTTGTTCTCACACACAACATTTGCCTGCAGGGACACATTCCCGTCGTTCCTGCCCACGTTTCAGGATTCAAACTAGATTCTTTCCCCAGAGCTGCTCCTTCAGCTGCCTTGGGAGGGCCATTTGGCCTCTTCACCCACACTTTGGCTGCATTATTAGGACTGCTGGATGCAACCCTTTTATCGCCATAAAAACAGAGGTGATTTGAGGTGGATCTCCTTTTATCACGACTGTTTTTAAAACTGCAGTATCAATAATTGTGCTACATGTCATGGGGTTGAATAACCCAATCTTGTTCAGCATTGTTTTACAGAATTACTTCAATTTCTCCTTGATAATCTGCATCAATTCCTCCTCTCTTGGCATGAACACTTTGCAAGGCCAAGCTCCAGCAAGCAGTTATCAAACCAAAGGAGGAATCTGAATTCCTGTTCCAGGATTGATAACTCTCATTTGCTTCTGATTTATCCTAATGAACTCTAATGCATCAAGGTCCAGCCCTGCAGCCTCTGGGGTGGCCCTGTCAGGGGCCATCACACCCAGAACAATTTCCCAGCACGTCCAAGTCTCCCTGTCCATGGCTGGATTTGCAAATTGGCTGCAGCCCTGCACACCCAGGGGGTTTCCATTCCTCCAGTGGGCCCCTTGTTGAGGGTATGGAGCACATCTGTGAGATGGGTTCTCCATCAGGACAGGCTCCCATCTCCTCATTTTTTCAACTGCTCTTTTTACAACCCCTTCATCCCTTCAACCAACCCTGCAGCTTGTGGGCAGTCTGGTCTATGGAAAACCCAGCAGTCCTGATCGCTTCATTTCTCACAGTAATGGACAAAGCATTCTGCATCACAGTGTCAGCAAACCCTGTAAAAACAGTCAATCTCACCCCTTCCTCCTTTGTGCATTGTACACAATCTCACAAAGTTTACCACTGACATTCAGGTCCTGGCCAAGCATTTTCTGTAGGGTATTTAGTGTTACATCCCTGAGCCGCCAAAGCTAACATGAGTATTGGCAGCATTATTTCACATTCTTATAATTTTTTGATTTATATACAAAAAAGTATTTGCTTATATTTTATATACATATACATATATATATCTCATACCGTATTATTATTAGTTCACTTGCACAAAGAAATTCAAGCTCAAGATTAATAACCTCTTCTGTCACTCCACGTGGGAGCATTCCCATAACAATTGTTCCTTCTCTTGGTGCTGTTTCCAATATGCTGGTAACAAAATCCATCCTCGTCCTCCCAAACCCACAAGTTCTTTTCCTTTTTCCATGTGCAATTTTTGGATGCATTTTAAGACATCCAGTGCTTCAGCTTCTTTTAAACAACTGCCCCATTGCTCACACTGTGCTCTGACCTCAGCCCACTCCAGAGCCAGTGAACTCTAGGGAAGGTCTTCCCACCCGGGAATTTCATACACGACTGACTCCTTACATTGACATTTAAAAAGAGACATTTTGGTGTGATCTGGCCAGACTACTCCAGTTTTGTGTTACCAGTGGGCAGGGTCAGCACCAAGGACACAGACACCAACTGAAGGAATCAGTGTAATTTACTGCAGCTCAAAGCAGCAAAGAGCCACAAAAGGAGAAGCTCAGCAATGCCCCCAGTCATCACTACCAAAGATTGCCCAAAATGATTTACAAAGATCCAGCACCAGTTCCCCCCAGACTTTACCATCACCCACATCCACACATCAGCTGGGGAAGCTGTCCCAGCCAAGGACTGGAGAGCCACTCCCGGACACTGGGAATTGCTGCAGGTGCCTCCAGCCACAGGTGAGGCTTCCACCCTGGCTGTGAGAGGGCCCAGCTTTGGCAGTGCTGAAGAAACAAACTGACAGCACTGCCAGCCAGTGTGGGAACATCTGGTTTCATTCTCCATTTGGTTCCTCCCAAAGCCTGGCCAGGGCTCAAGGAGGAACCCAGGGAGTTGACTTTGAATGAACACCCCCAAACAAGGCCCGATGTTGGATTTCATGGCCTTGTCTGGCTCCTAAACACAGAAAGGTCAATCCATGTTTCACTAATGAATGGATACATCCAGCACAGCACTAATGACCATGCATATTTCAGGAATGACACAAAGATAACCTTTGGCTGGAAGGTTCATTGAGAGGTCACCTTTGGCTCAGGGCCTGCTGCTCAGGCCTCACTCAGGCCTCTTGTCCAGGCCTTGGCACTTCAGGGACGGGGTTTAGTGGTGGGTTTGACACTGCCGGGTGAACGGCTGGACTGGATGAGCTCAGAGGTCTTTTCCAACAGAAAGGATTCTAGAATTCCAGGATTCTATCAGCTGCATTCAGCCAGGTCCATGTTGGCAGCATTAGGATGGCAAAAACGTTTCCTCTTGCTCGGCTCTTGGGCCTGAGGCTCCAGCTCCTTCAGCCCCTGCTGCTGAGCTGCTCATGCTGAACGAGACAACTCGGAGAGAAGAATCCACTTCATCCAATTCCTTCTGGGACACGGAGAGGGGCAGGTGTGGAAACAGGAGCATTGTTTGGTGTGGCCTCACTCTGCCCTTCACGCCTTGCAGCGCTTTGAAACAGCCAAGAGCTTTCTGCAAGAGTGCAATGAAGCAGCTGCTCCTGCTCCCAGCTCTCGCTCTCCCCAGGCTCTGCTCGTGCCTGCTTTTGTCCCTCTTGCTGTGCCCTCCGCTCCCCCGGGGCTCGGTGGCTGCTGCCCAGGGCTGTGGCACTGGCACAGATCCAGTGCTCGAGCCCCTCCTTTCTCTGCCCTTGGAGCTGCCTGGTCACAGCAGCCTTTTCCATCTGGAAGCTCCACATGGACAGGGAGTCCCCACCTCTGCCCCTTGCACAACCTCCAGGAGCCCAGGGCTGCCATCTCCAGTCCCTGCTGGCACTGAGGGCTCCCAGGTGCCTCAGGCTGCTGTGACACCACTGCAAACGCGAGGAAACAGTGGCAGGGGCTGTGCTCAAAGTCAGCTTCGTTTGCTGCTGCTGCTGCTGCTGCTGTGGGGGTCATTTGTGCAGCCCTGGCCCAGGCTCAGGGATCAGATCCAGGCACTGCTGCTGCTCCCTCGGGATCAGCCACAATTTGCTTGTTGCTGTCAGTGCCAGCAGAAGCGGCGCAGGAGCAGCGGGTGCTGACAGTGCCCCAAGCCCCAGGGCCAGAGGGGTCCCTGGGCTGGGAGGGAGCTGCCCCTTGTTCTCCCTCTGCCCCACACAAAGCTGGGCTGG
>JAVTVJ010011740.1:0-14476 GCA_034509425.1 Eopsaltria australis
CCTGCAGGGCTCCCGGCGGCTCCCACCCTGCCGGGCCCCGGCTCCTCGCCGCCCGGCACGCCCCGGCTTCTGCCGCTGGCCCCGCTCACT
Source organism: Eopsaltria australis (assembly GCA_034509425.1). NCBI lineage: Eukaryota > Metazoa > Chordata > Aves > Passeriformes > Petroicidae > Eopsaltria > Eopsaltria australis. The sequence continues at coordinate 91 of JAVTVJ010011740.1, forward strand.
CACCAGCTCGCCCCAGTGCCGGATGCCATCCCGCGGCACGCATTTGATGGCCACCTGCGAGCAAGGGGCAGCAGCGGGCTCAGCTCGCCGCCCGCCCTCTCGAGCCCCATCCTCCTCTTCCTCCGCCCTCCTCCTCCTCCTCCTCCTCCTGCGCCCGCCGCCGGCCCCGCCACTCACCGGGGCGCCGTCCGAGAGCCGCGTCCCCGAGAAGACGCTGCCGAAGCCGCCGCTGCCCAGCAGCGAACCCAGCCGGTACCGCTCCTGCAGGGCCTCCTGCGCCTTCCCTGCGGGCGACACGGGGCCGTCAGCGCTCGGCCCGGGGCCGGACACGGCCCCCGAGCGCCCCCCGAGCGCCCCGGGCCGGGAATCCCCACTCGCCCCGGGCCCCGGCGGCTCGAGGCCGGCGGCCGCGCTGCCGAGCGGCGGAGCTCGGGCCGGGGAAGCCGCAGCGGAGGCGGCGGGAGCGGCCGCGCCGCGTGTGTCCTCCGCGGGCCCCGGGAGGAGCCGGAGCCGGGCTCGGGACTGGAGCCGGGCTCGGAGCCGGGCTCGGGGTCGGGGTCGGAGCCGGGCTCGGGACTGGAGCCGGGCTCGGAGCCGGGCTCGGGGTCGGGGTCGGGGTCCGGGCTCGGCACAGGCGGAGCCAAAGGGTGGCGATGCCGCCCCAGCCCCAGGCACTGATGCCCGCCCAGCAGCGCCACCGCCAGCACGGCGAGAGCCGGGCGGAGGCGAGACCGCGGCGGGACGCCCGGCGGCGGGGAGGGGGCGGCACCGCCCGGCGCCGGGGGCGGGCCTGGGGCATGGCCCGGCCCGGCAGGGGGAGAGGGCGAGAGGGAGAGGAGGGGGACACCGGGAAAGGGAGACCGGGAGAGGGTGCGGGACAGCGGGAGAGGGAGACGAGGAGCAATAGAAAGAGACGCCGAGTGTCGTAGAGTCGCTGCCGCTGCTGCCGCTGCTGCCGCTGCAACTGAAGCGCCGGGGCCGTTTGTCCGCGTGTCCGCGTGTCCCTTTGTCCGCGTGTCCGCGTGTCCGTTCCACGCTCGCCCCACACGCCCCACGCCCGAGCCCCGCGCGCCCCGGGGGCAGCCCCCGAGTCTGTCCGAACACGGGAACTTTGCCGTGCTGAGCCCACATCCAGAGTCCTGACTCCTGCACAGGGGCAGAGGAGTCCCCTCGGTCGCTGCTGTGCACTGTCCCTGCTGAGGGTCACACACGCTCGGGCCACATTCCCTGCCTCTAGGATTCGTACCCGACCCAAGCACTGCACTTACGTTTCCAGCATTGCTTTCTGACAAAAGTGCAAAGGCAAACTGTGTGTAGCTCATGGTACTTTAGTGCCTAAAACTCTCAAGTCATAGATCTCAGAGGTGAGATCCACTTGGAATTAATACCATGGAGAAATAGTGCAACACAGAAAAAGGGAACATAGAAACGAATGGAAGAAAACATCTTGGATTGTTTCTTTCCATTTTCATTTCACTTCTGGAAAGCTGTGTCAGTTTTCCAGGAATCTTCTCCACACTCCTGTCTGCTCTTTTCAAGAACCTTTCCTGGAGAAGGAGGTGCAGCTTCTGTCACAAGGTGTGCCACCAAGTGCAGCTTCTCTTGCCTTTCCACACTGTGAGTGCAGCACTGTGACTTTTGCCGCAAAGCAGGACAAATGTTTGGAGAACCTTACAACTTGTCCTTTCTTTTCCTTCTGGGCTGGGGAGCTGTGCCATTGGTAAGGGTTTCATTGTGACTGTTGTAAGCTAAGAAAACAGGAGGTGGTACCAGGACTTGTCAGGGAATGCAACTGTGACTGAATTCAGAGAAAGAATCTCCAGAGGCTGCAGCCAGAAATGGAGAATGGCGTGATAATCATTCACACATCTCCACGGGCACCTGGAAATTGATGTAGAACATGAAAATGGGCTGGCAGAGGTGGTTTGCTTCTGTGCTCAGTTTAGATCATTCTACATCTCTTGCACTCGTATAAATCAAGAGCCCAATCAGTTCATGATAAGCACCAGAACAAGCTGGACCTCCCAGAGCAGATGACAGAAAGACTCTGAAAAAAACAAATGCGGGGAATGACTTGGTGAACTTTGCCTGGACGGAGGGCAATTTTTTCTAATCATTTCTAGTCCTTTCCCTCTGCTTTTGTCCTTCCTAACAAGGCCATTTGCATCCCAGATTCCTCATGAAATGAGAATCCTGAGCTTGTGGAACTGCATGAAAGACACGCTGTTCCTCTGCAGGGACCCTCGGGGTGAAAGAGGAAGCAATTTTGAAGCAATTGTATTAAAGCAAAACCAGTTCTTAAGCAGAGATTGATGTCACTCCCCCAGAGCAATGACCGTGGGCAAATCCCTTTGGCTCAGCCTCCAGCAGTGACCTTAAGGGGTGTCCCCACTCCAGGGAGGAATCTCTACCTTCCCCCCAAGAAGGGAAATGTCAGGAGAAGCTGCTGTTAAAATTTGGGATGGGGCTTTTCTAGCCTGAATGCTGCCCTATCAGTCAGATATGTCCAGGCTGTGCCAGCTCAGCAGCTCTGCAGAAGTTCTCAGTGGTGTCACTGGGTTGTTCCTTTCTCTGGGGATTTTCCCAGCTCTGCCACAGCTGCAGCTCCCTCTCAGGATGTTGAACTTTGGGATGGAGGAGTCAGGCTGTGCCCATCGGGGACCCGGCCTTTGGGGGAACGCCCTGGTCCTGCTGTGCCCATCGGGGAGCTGGCCTTTGGGGGCAGCCCCGGCTCCTGCTGTGGCCATCGGGGACATCTCCTCAAACACCCCCAGGTTTGGAGGGCCTTGGTGTCCTCACTCCTCACGTCCATCCTGAGGCTCTGATGGTCTCAGGGTGTCCTTGTCCCCCATCTCTGTGCTCCGGGTGATGTCAGGGTGTTCTCCAGGATGGGAAGATTTGGGACGTGGGCTCTGAAGGAAATTTTGTGTCTCCACTTCGGTGCCAGCTCTGGGATTTGGGGTCCTTGGCATGCACAATTTCCCAGAGTCGGTGGTGGGAAAAGCCAGGCTGAGGAGGGAAAAGCCAGGTTGAGGAGGGAAAAGCCAGGCAGAGGAAGGAAAAGCTGAGTTTAGGAAGGAAAAGCCGGGTTGAGGAGTTGCCTTGGGACAGTGGATGGAACATTGGGAATTTCGGTGCTCACAGCGGTTCTGCAGCTTCCAGAGAAATTCCCCTTTGCTCGGCCCTCGGTGAATCCCAAAGAGCTGGAGTCAGTTTGAGGAGAGCCCAAGATATGAGAGAGACCTGAAAAGGTGTGGGGGGAGCCAGGGGGTGACCCTGGGAGAACTGGCAGTGAACTGGGAGCACTAAGGAGAGTCTGGGAGTGACGTGGGGATGGTAAATTTTGGAAAGTGTGCTGGCGTTTAGCCAGAAACTGAAATAGGCAAACTGAAACCGCTCCATGAATTGATGTTTCTGCCTGGTTTCCCAAACCTCAAACCACAAAAACGAGTGACTTTGCAGTGGAGCAAAGTCCCTCATTCCCTCATTTTCCAGAAAGCAGGAAAGACAGTCAGAAGAGCACAAGGAAACAGGACAGTGTCTTTGTACAATCTAATTGTGCTGTGAAACTCAGCAGCTGATGGTGTTTTTGTGCTACTGCCAATCCCTTCCGTGAAAACAATTCATTCCAGGAAGGAGCAACATCAATGGACAGATACCAAGCGTTGCCAGCAGGTGCTCCAGGTGCTCCTGCCAACAGCCCCTGTAGGAAGGAGCACAACCCTCAATGCACGTGGGCTTTGGCTGCCCTTGGGAAGAGAAGCCCCCTGGGGGCACAGGTCTCTGGGGCAGGAGACGGGCACCAGGGCTGGTGCTTTGTGACATGGTGCAGCATGGTAACCATGGCATGGAATGGAACAGGGTATCCAAGGGCCCTTCGTGACACGGTGCAGCATGGTAACCATGGCATGGAATGGAACAGGGTATCCAAGGGCCCTTCGTGACACGGTGCAGCATGGTCACCATGGCATGGAATGGAACAGGGTGTCCAAGGGCCCTTTGTGACATATGGTGACATAGGTGCTGGAGGTGACACGGCCACGCCACAGTGCTCAGTGCACACGACGGGAGAGGACGCGCCAGAGCGGTGCTGTGAGGAGCCCCCGCACAGCGCACTCGTTTGTGTCCGACCCAGAGCTTTTCCCAGGCATTTTTCCTGCAGGAGACCTCGAGGTCACACCACAGAACTTGGTGACCCGTGGCCATCCCCAGGCTTCTCTTCTGCAGGTGCCCTCGAGGGCAGAGTGCAGGACTTGCTTTCCTGCAGCCTTCCTGGGGCTTCTGTCTTGCACGTGCCTTCCAGGCACTTGCTGACTCGGAGTTTTTCCGAGTCATCTCTCCTGCAAGTAGCCCTAAATCCAATCACTGCCATGGAGCAGAGACCCCCAAGAGTGCCCAAGCTGGCCTGGGTGAAGGGGGAGGAAGAAGGTGCTGGAGATGCCCCAGCACAGGAGACTGAAGAGGTGCTGCAGTTCCAGGCAGCACAGGATGGTGAGTGCCAGAGCTGGGCCACACGGCTGGTACCTGCAGCCAGTATAGCCCCATCCCATCCCATCCCATCCCATCCCATCCCATCCCATCCCATCCCATCCCATCCCATAACATCCCATCCCATCCCATCCCATCCCATCCCATCCCATCCCATCCCATCCCATCCCATCCCATCCCATCCCATCCCATCCTATTCCATCCCATCCCATCCCATCCCATCCCATCCCATCCCATCCCATCCCATCCCATCCCATTCCATCCCATCCTATCCCTTCCCATCCCATCCCATTCCCTGGGACTGTGCCCATGGACAGGATGGAAGCAGGTTGGAAAAGACATGGAGCAGAGACCCCCAAGAATGCCCAAACTGGCCTGGGTGAAGAAGGAGGAAGAAGGCCCTGGAGTGGCCCCAGAACTGCAGCCTGAAGAGGTGCAGCAGTTCCAGCCACTGAAGGAGGGTGAGTGGCAGAGCTGGGCTACACGTTTGGAACCTGCAGCCAGAATGGCCACATCCCATCCCATCCCATCCCATCCCATCCCATCCCATCCCATCCCATCCCATCCCCTGGGGACATGCCCATGGACAGGATGGAACAGGGGCCGGGCAGACACCCCCAGCCGTGCTCCATCCCCTGGGGCATCCCGGGGCTGTCCCTGCCTGGGGAGTGCAGGGCTGGGCTGTGTTCTCCGGCCTCTCCCGCAGCCCCTCAGCTCTGGCTGCGCTCGCTCTTTGCCAGATGCAGCCATGGACCGCACACAAGAGCAGGACCCCGCCCGTGGCCGCTTCCGCACAACAGCGCAGGTACCTGCAGCCATCCCCACCTGGGCTGGGCCTGCTGTCACTGCTCAGCCCAGCACCACGCTTGGAGCACTCCAAGGAACATCCCTCTCTTCCCTGTCCTTTGTTCTCCTGCCAGACTTGCAAATTCATCAAGTGCATTTGGCAGGAAGAGACCAGTGTCATGGCTGCTGGGTCCATGGAGAACTGTGACGTGTCCACCACCGACACCAGTGCTGCCCTGCTGGATTTGCTTATGGAGAAGGGTGTTTCCAGTCCAGAGCAAGTAAGCAGCCTGTGGCCAGGGTTTGATCCTCCAGGAATGGCTTGGCCTCCAAAGCCACACCTGCTGGTCACTGGACGCCGCTGAGGCCATGGCAGTGTGCTGGGAAGGGAAGCACTCCTCTGGGGAAGCTGGGGACATGACTCCCTCTGGCAGCTTTCCAAGTCTCCCCGTGCCTTCTCCAGGTGCCCGCCATGGTCAGGTACATCCACCAGTGGCTCATGGCCAATGACTCTGCTAAGGACAAGCTGGACAGGACCCTTCTGGAGCTGACTGAGACCCACCCTGCTGATGTGGTCATTTCTCTGCTACGTGTGGCCCCAACGTGTGACAGGTATGGGGCCCACCTGCACAGAGTGCTCAGGGCTCCCCAGCCCATCACCCTGGACAGCCTGTCCCAGGTATCTGACTATCGTGGTTTGATACTGGCCAAATGCCAGGGCTATGATATAGTCGTTTGCTCACCCTCTTCTTCTATTGTTGGGCAAAGGAGAGAAAAAAAGTAATGAAAGGCTCATGAGTTGAGATAAGGGGACAGAGAGAAAAACACTCAAAGGGCAAAGCAGGTTCAAATTTAAACTTATAAGGTAAGTTTATTCTTAACAGAGTCAGAGGAGGCTCATGAGAAGTAAAATAAGCCTTTAAAACATCCTCCCTCCCCCAAGCCTCTCCCTCTTTCCCACTGACAGCACAGGGAGACTGAGTGGGGGGGTTTTGGTCAGTTTGTCACTCGAGATCTCGTTCTCTTTGCTCAGGGAGAGGAGTCTTTCTCTGCTATGCTGTGTGGGGTCCCTCCCACGGGCAAGCAATCTTCCCAAAACCACTGTGGCATGGGTCACTCATCCACGGGGTGCAGTCCTCTAAGGATAGGCTGCTCTAGTTTGGAAGCAAGGGCTCTCTATCTCCATCTCTGGAAGCAGGGGCCCTCTCTCTGTATTCAGGCCTCAAACTGCGTCACAGCTTTCTCTGCCATCCACCCACTCTGGCCTGAGCAGTTTTCTCATGGGCTGCAAGTGGCTATCTGCACCTGGACCTCATGGACTACAGGGCAACAGCCTGCTTCACCATAGTCCTCACCACAGTCTGCAGAGGAATCTCAGCTCCGGCGCTTGCAGCCCGTTCTTATTCTGCTGACCTTGGTGTCATCGCATTGTTTTCCCTCGCATCTCCTCACTTCCCCCTCCTCTCTGACTAGAAGAAAACCTGGTGCCCATAGGTACTACTGCCAGCAAGCTCCACCAGTGCAAAGATTTTTGCAGGATCTCACAGTGGCGAGAGGTTGATCTTGCCTAGGTCCCACATCAGGGAATTGCTTGCCATGTTTTTGTTGCCAGCCAGGCAGCCCCGTAGCCACTGTGTGGGCAGTGGCAGCCACCGCGGCGCTGGAGCTCTTTAAGGCCTCTCCTCATGTGGGGCACCAGGAAGGAGAAGCCAGCGCCGCTGCCCGTGCCCTTCTGCCCGTGGCATGGCTGGCTAGGGGCGGCCAGGCAGGCAAGGCTTGCCAGGGGCCACGCCGAGATGGCGGCGACCGTAGCAGCGCATCAGCGCCGGCTGCGCTGAGATGCCCCCGGTGGTGGTGCCTCGCCACCCCTGGAAAAAACTGCGCTTGGGCTCTTTTGATGTTCTTCTTCAATGGCATCACAGAGGTGTTACAGCCTCTCTAACTGGGCCAGCACATTGTCCATCTTCAGAGCCATCAGAGATTAGCTCTGTCGGATATGGTGGAAGCTCCCAGCTGCTTCTCATAGAAGCCGCATCTGTGGCCCTCCCCCGCTACCAAAAACCAGGCGGTGCCAAATCAACTCACTGACAAACAGAGAGTCCCAGGGCCCTCTGGCTCCTCCATTTCCCAGCCCTGGAATGTCAGCCCCTGAGCCTGCTGCTGTGCTCCATCCCTGCCCCTCAGGGGCCTGTCCCCACAGGGCTGGGCTGTCTGGGTGCTGCAGGCAAGGGGCAGTGGGCAGAGGCAGAGTTAGAGGCTGACTCTGCCTTTGAAACAAAGCGCTTACCCCACAGAGCTGCAATGACCATGTGGAGTACGATCCTGTCCTCGCCCAGAACTGCAGAGCCAGCAATGCTGACACTTGTAGATGTGCTGCAGAACTGGCCAGAGCACAGCACGTGCACCTCAGATGGGGACAGCAGTGATGTCTTTGCCCTGGCTGTGAGTTTCTGCAAGTGGCCTTTGCTCACCCCAAGGCTGCCTCTCCAGCAGCTCTCCATGCTCCTTCCCCCACTGCATCTCCCTGCCTCAGGCGCTGGGCTGAAGCCTGGCCTAGGGGCACGCTCAGGGCCACCAGGCCCGGTGCTCCCCCTGCGTCTGCCCTGGCCTCTCCCTCCCACGCTCGGGCCCTGCCACAGGGACACCTCGGCACTGAGCGCTGTCTCGGGGTGCTTTGTCCTTTGCAGGCAACGGTGGTGATGTGGAAGATCCTCCACGAGCGCTGCAGGCCACAAGTACTGATGATGTATTTCCCCCGCCTATTTGTGCATCTGCTCTGCCAAGTGTTCTTCAGCACGGAACAGATGCCAAAGGAGGTCGATACCTTCTGGAAGGGATGCCAGGAAGAACATGGCCTTGCCACCAGCCCCGACAGGTGCTCCATGCCAGTCCTGCTGTCCCTGCCATGTCCCCAGGACAGGAGCCAGTGCTCCCAGTGTGACCTGGGCTTTGCTCTGCACACAGGTTTGCAGTGCAGACACTGAAGGCCCTGCTCTGCCAAATGCAGCGTGAGGATGCAGTGGTGGAGTTGCAACGCAGTTTTCGCTGGGACATTCTGCTCTCTGCTGACACCCACCTCTATGGCGTGGCTCGGCTGGCCAGGTGAGACCCCCGTGTCCCCATCTGCTCCTGGCATTTGTGCCCCGTGCCCTGGGTGGCCCACACAGTCCCTACGGTTGTGGGCCAGAGAGCCTTGTCACCAAGGCAACACCATGGAGAGTGGCAAAGGCTGGGAGAGGAGGCTGCCCAAGAGCAGCCGCCTCCCACAAAGGCCCAGGTCCCCTAGCAGGATAGCAGTGAGGAAAGACCAGAGCTCTGTGAGTCAGTCCTGGGAGCGGTTTGTCCCCCTGGCTCAGGGTCCTGGTTCCTTTTTCCGCTTCCAGGAAGATGCGCTCTGCATCTGTACCCTTGTGTTCTGGCATTGCATTCTACCTGCTCAAGCTGCTCAGCACACAGGAGCCACGCTGGGATCTGCCTGCCCTGGCATTCCTTGTGGAGGTGAGCCTGAAGGCCAGCGCTGCCTCGCTCAGCTGCCTCCCAGCTCTCTGCCCTCTCGTAGCCGCAGCTGCCTGGGACGGTGCCCACGCCCTGTGCTGCTGCCTGGGCCCAGCCCTGTGTGGTTCCAGGCTCCTGACAGCCGGCTCCCTGTCACTGCCCTGTGCCTTTCAGGTCCTTGAATGCCTGGACTTGAGTGAATGCAGTGACAGCGTCCTGGAGATCTTGTCAAAGAACCTGCAGAGCGAGTGCAGGGAGAGGCGTTGCCTGGCACTCAGGGCCCTCTTCAAGCTCGTTGATGATCCCTCAATGGTGAGAAGGGGGCAGTGGCTGAAGCCGTGCGGGCAGCGTGGGGCTGGGGAACGCAGTCCCTTGGGCTTGGCTGGGCTTTGGGTGCTGAGGCAGCTGCTCCCAGCTCTCCTGCCTCCCAGCTCTGCTGCCCCAGTGCTTCGGGACAGGCCTTTGGCCTCTGGGCCCCGCGGCAGCAGGGTGGCGTTTCACAGACTTGTGTTCCACACAGGCCAAAAGAATGTGGAGCCTGGCCGAAAGTCTTGTGAAGTTCCTGTGGGACACAAATGGAGAGACAGTTGTGATGACACTCATCGTACTCAACTTCACAGTCTTGCAGCAAGAGAAGCTGAAACCCATCCCCATCGCCCTGAAGCTGGCTGAGGCACTCCTGCCACTCTTTGACAACGTAAGGCTCTGTGCCCCCAGCCACGGCCACTGGGTGCTGCTGGACACTTTGTGCCCTGTGGATTTGAAGGCCTGTGCGCCGCTGAGTCCCAAGCCAATCCTGAGGCCCTTTCTTCTTCCTTTCATGCAGCACAATAGCCAGCTGCAGATCCTCTCCATGATGCTCTTTCAAGACATGCAGGATTCTTTAGTGAAAGAGAGAAAAAAGCCTTTAAAGATATATGTGCGTCAGAGCCTGCTCCCCCTCTTCTTCCACTGCTACGATGAGAATCAGCGTGTGGCAGAGGTGAGGACTCATGAGCTGCTGCTGTTCCCCTGGGAGAGGGCTCAGCTGCCTCCTGCCCTGGTGCCTCGCGGGCTGCAGCCTCCTCCAGGCCTTGGCCCAGGGATGTGGGTCCTGTGCCCTGGGCTGTGGTGCCATCTCCGGGTCTCTGCTGCTCTCCAGGCCTCTCGGGAAACACTGATTTGTGTGGCCAAGTTCCTGAAGAGGAAGGATCTCAAAAAACTGGTGAAGAAGGAGAAGCTTTGGAAGTTCAGCGAGTGCCTGGTAAGGACAGGCTGGAAGCGCCAGGTGCAGCCTGGAGAAGCCAGCCCCCTGTCTGCTGTGCTCAGGGTGTGGGGCTGGCAGCTGTGGCCCCTGCCCAGTGCTGCACCCAGGGCCGCCAGCCTGCGCCCCACACGCCGCTCCCTTGCCGTGCTGCGCGGGCTCTTCTCCAGGCTCCTGTGGCCCCGAGCCGGGTGCCGATGCAGCCCCGGCCCAGCGGGGCTGCGGGGCGGGGCGGCAGCGCGGCTCCCCGGGCAGCAGCCGGCCCTGGGGCCCCTGCAGAGCCCGGCGCCAGCGGCTGCTGGCCGGGCCTCAGGGCTGTGCGGGCAGGGGAGGCCGGCGCTGGGCGCAGGGAGCGCCCGGCCAAGGGGCAGAGCCCGCGCCAAGCCTTCCCTGCTGCCGCTCTCTGCAGCTGGCAGAGGACGGGAGCCGAGCAGCCGAGCACCTGCGCCAGGCCCTGCCCTACCTGGAGAGCCCTCAGGAGCCCCTGCGAGAGGCGGCCATCAGGTTCATTGGTGAGCCAGCAGCCCGGCGTCCCTCCCCGGCCCGCCGCAGCTCGGCCCCAGCCCCGGCTGCTGCCCCGGCAGCGCCATCCGGGCCCGGCGCCCTGGAGCCCCCCCTGGCCTCAGGGCTGCTGCCGCCCTCTCGCAGCCGTGCCCTTCCTTGGGCGTCAGGCTGCGGCAAGGGCCCGGGCTGAGCCCTGCCGGGGCAGGAGGCCGTGTGGCCACAGGGCTGGCAGCGCCGCTGGCAGGGAGCTGTGCCGCTGGGGCCGTGACAGGCTCTGTGTTCCCAGGGATGGCCGGGCGGCGCTTGAGGGGGCAGCAGGAAAAGCTCCAGCTCGTCTACAAAGGTGAGTGCGGGCAGCGGGCTGTCAGCGGGGGCTGCTGGGGGGAGCAGCAAGCCCTGCCCCGGCTGCGGAGGGCTCTGCTCCCTGTGCGGACGAGGGGCGGCGTGGGGAGAGCACACAGAGATTTCAGGGCTGCCAGGGGGATTCGTGGCCAGCAGCTTCGGGCTGATCCCGTTGCTCACAGCTCACTCCTGGCCATGGCACGAGCGGGCTGGGATGGCCCTGGCTCGGGGCTCTCATCGGGTCCCTGTTGATCCAGGATCTGACTGGGCCTGGCTTCCTCTCTCTTCCAGCCCTTGCAGATGTGGCAGAAGACAGCAGCCTTACAGTCGGAAGCCTGGCAATTCAAACTCTATACGTGCTGAAGGCAGTAGAGGAGCTCCGCTGTCCATTTTCCAGAGATTGCGAGATCAGCTCCGTAGGGCATGGAAGACACGTCAGTTAGGCTGTGCCTGGCTGCGCTGCTGGAGCTCTGCACAGGGCTGATCTGGAAGGCTCTGTCTACTGCGGTCACCTGAGACAGCGGGGATTTTGTTTTTCTTCAAGATTGTTCCTCTTTTTTATTTTCTTTAGATTATAAATATAGATAGAGTTAGAATACAGATAGAGTTAGAAAGCACAGACTCACAGGAGCTTTCTTTTAGTGCTCAGGGTCCGCAGGGCATTGAGGAAGAGGGAGAAAGGAGAGCTTGTGCTCAGCAAGCTGCCCAGGCGTGCAGTGTTGCAGGGAAAACGGCCAGGAGCCCCTTGGCATTTGGTGGTTCTGCTGAAGCCTTAACGCTGCTGAGAGGGCAGGCGGGCAGGGGCCAGAGCTGTGGAGATCCCTGTGAGACTGGTGCCTGGAGATGGCCACAAGCCCTCTCCCAGCCAGGAACCGCCATCTGTGTCCTCCTGCCCATGTGCTGCTGGCTGCATTGCTGAGGGCTCCGAGGTGCCTCTTGATCCTGCTCCTCTGGAGCTCTGTCGGGGCTGTGCCGCTGCTGCCGGGCAGGTTGGCCGGGCTGGGGGAGACCCTGAGGGGCCAGGGCAGTGGGAGGCTGTGAGGAACTGGGTGTCAGAGGCCATAAGCAGCCCCCAGGCAGCCGCCTTGTTGCTGACACCCGGCTGCTCTGGCACTTCCTCAGCGGGTGCTTTGAGGGATTACAGGTCATCTGTAATCAGGCATGTAACCCTGGTCCCGGCCTTTCAGAGGTGTGGGCCCAGGAGTTGTGGGGCAGCGCTTGTGCCCTCCCTGCCCTCAGGACTGGGGCCCCCGGCCCCTCAGCCTTAGGCCGTGGGCTCGACTGCCTGGGTGTTGAGCCTTGTTCCTGTTGCAGTGGGGGCGGCTGAGCTCTCTGGCTTTAGGCAGGAGTGAGAAGAGCAGCAGCTTGGAGCCCAAGAGGAGCCACAGAAAGGCCCTCTGGGCAAAGGGCATTCCTTGGCATTCCCAGGGCAGGGATAGATGAGAGCGAGGTGGGCACCTTCAGGGTGCCATGTGTGGCTTTGCGCTGGGCGAGCTCCCTGTAAGCAGGGCTGGGTCTCTGCTTTGCTCTTGTTGGCCTTTTGCCGTCGTGCTGTTTGTGTGCCTGGAGACAGGGGCAGCCCTGTAAGGAGGGTGAAAGGCGCTGTTTCCAGAACCTGAGCAGGGAAATGGAGCTCTCCCAGCCCTCAGGCCACCCTGTAAGCAGGGCACAGCCTTTTCCCCAGCCCTGGTGGCTTTCTGCCTGCTGCTGGCCCCTGGCTAGCATGACCTGCTGTACTCGGGGCGAGTCACTGAGGGGTGGCTGCTGGCCCTCGATTTGCTGATGGGACGTCGGGGTCACTGAGGGAAAGGTGGGTGCCCCAAGTGATGCTGAGGGGACACATGTGTCACTGACCGGACATGAGGTTCCCAGAGCAGGCTGCAGGTGAAAGGAATGAGAGAGATTTGTCTTTACAAACTGTGCATAAAGCTAGATACTGAGAGATGAGAGTAACAACAGGAAGGATTGCACTGCTTGATGAAAGGAATGAGAGGGATCTGTCTTTACAGACAAACTGTGGGTAAAGCTAGATACTGAGAGATGAAAGAAGCAAAGGATGCGAGGTGCGAAAAGACCCCACAGCTCAGTAGTTATCGGGTAGGTATGTTTTAATTCTGATCGCTCCTCCAAAAACTTGCGCAGCGTCAGTGCCTCTCAGCTTGGTATTTCTTAGGTTACAGGTTACATATTCATTAGATTACACAATACATTCATACATATTGATGCCTGAAGGATTTTTCTGCTTTTCTCCTCAATACTTCTTACACTGTTCCCTATATTCACAAGTATTAGCATGCATACTTGTGATGCTTTAGGTGATAGTTTAGCCCGGTTTCATGGTGTTTAGTAGGCTGGTAGACTAAACACCCCTGAAACCACGTAGAGTTAGAAGACCAAACACTCTGTTTTCCTGGGCCCTCGAGGTCTCCTAGTAGGACAGATTTTGTAAACTAGAAGTTAGCCCACCCAAGCCCCTTCTTGGGCCCTCCTGGTAGATATGCTAATGTGTAGAGTCTTTAATTGCATACTCGACTGGGGGGACGGGGCTTTTGTGACGTGTTCTACCTGGGCGGCAGAAGCCATGGAATGGGATCCTACTAAAATACCGAGGTAAACGACCCCCAACCCTCTAACCGTGTCTGAGCCTTTATTTCCTAAGAAAAAGGCATCAATATTCACTACCTATCTCTGCTTCATATTATCATGAGGTCTAAAGTTATTTCCATATGCTCACGCCTGCTCAGTGCCTCCTGGTGGTCGTGGGCTGGGATCTCTGGGATGAAGTTACGAGCCTTCCTCGGGCTTGAACTTTTCACTCTGCCTCCTTGCGCATGCTCTCTGAGATCCTGGCCCAACTGCCAACCTTAGAGCTGGCCAAAAGCAGTTTCAGGATCCAAAAGCAGGAGCTTTGGTCACAGTCTTCTTCCTCTCTTCAATGGCCTGCATCCTCCCTTACATCTTTCTTCTCTGCTTGGCAAGCACGAGCAAACGGTATATATTGTCCAGTAGGCAGCTGCAAAATTTGGCAATACCCACAATCATTTACTAAGCCCAAAAATGCCTTGTATCAGGTGGAATGAGAAATGCAATAGGAAAAGAAAAAGGGGGCTATACATTGGAAGGGAGTCTGCATTAGGTGATACGGGAAGCCTGTACCTCTGAAATACCTCAGGCAATGGGGAAAGAGAGGGAAATGCGGCCGGGAAATCAGGCTAGAAAGGAGGCTGCGTCGTCTAAAAATTTGGGAGACCCCAGGGGAATGCCCCATGGCCTCTCCCTTGATTCAAATGAAGGAAAAGGACTCCTGTCTCCTTTTTGAGTATAAAGCTCTGGTGATTGTGGATTAATTTTCCTGCCACAGGTGCGTGATGCGTCACTGAAGGGAAGGCAGATAGCCCAGGTGTGGCTGAGGTGTCATGGAGGTGTGTGACGGGCAAGCGGGTGCCCTGCATGGCACTGAGATGCCATGGGGGTCACTGAGGGAGGCGGGTGTCTGTGGTGTTGCTGAGGGTACCTCGGGGTCCCTGA
>JAVTVJ010011743.1:0-23845 GCA_034509425.1 Eopsaltria australis
CTAGTGTCACAGCAGTTCCACTAGAGCGTCCTAGCAGAGCCATTATTGTGTCACAATAGAGCCACTGTAGGCTCACAATAGAGCCACGTTACTGTCACAATAGCACCACTACTACTGCCACTGGAGTGTCACAGTGCATCCAAACTAGTGTCACAATAAAGCCATTATTGTGTCACAATAAAACAACCTTATTGCCGCAAAAGGGCCACTATTGTGTCCTAATAGATCCGCTAATGTGTCACAATAGAGCCACTAGAGGGTCACAATGGAGTCCTCTATTGTCACAAGAGAGCAACTAGAGTGTCACAACAGAGCCACTATTGTGTCACAATAAAGCCACCATTGTGTCACAATCAAGCAACTGCAGTGTCACAATAGAGCCACTAGTGTAACAATTAGACTGCCTTTAGACTGCCACAATACAGCCACTATTGTGTCACAATAGTGCCGCCACTGAAACAATAGAGCCACTAGACTCTCAAAAGAGAAACACTGTTGCGTCACAACAGAGCCGCTAGTGTCATAATAGGGCCTCTAGGGTGTCACAATAGAGCACCTTTATGTCACAGTAGAGCCACCATGGTGTCGCAATAGAGCGACTAGGGTCACAATAGAGCAACTCTACTGTCATAATAGAAACACCATTGTGTCACAATTGAGCCACTAGTGTTACAATAGAGCCCAGAGAGTGTCATAATGGAGCCCAGAGAGGGTCGCAATACAGCCACTTTAATATCACTCTCGAACCCCTATAGTATCACAACAGAGTCACTAGTGTCACAGCATTTCCACTAGAGTGTCCCAGCAGAGCCATTATTGTGTCACAATAGAGCCACTATTGTGTCACAATACAGCAGCTATAGTGTCACAATAGACACTGTAATGTCACAAGTGAGCCTCTATAATGTCATAATACGGCACCATGGTCTCACAATAGAGCCACTATTCTGTCACAATAGAGCCACTATTGTGTCACAATACAGGCAAAATCATGTCTACATTCAGCCACTAGGATCTCATAATAGAGCCACTCTACTGTAACAGTACACCCACTATTGTGTCACAATACAGCCACTATTGTGTCACAACAGATAATGAAATGTCACAAGTGAGCCACTGTAATGTCACAATAGAGCTGCTATGTGTCACAATAGAGCACTAGAGGGTCACAATGGAGTCACTCTATTGTCTCAATACAGCCACTATTGTGTCACATTACAGCAGCTATAGTGTCACAACTGAGCCACTGTAATCTCACAAGTGACCCACTGTTATCTCACAAGAGAGCCACTAGTGTCACAATCGAGCTACTGCAGCTCCACAATACAGCCACCATTGTGTCACAATAGAGCCACTATAATGTCACAATAGAGCCACAATGCTGTCACAAAAGAGCCACTATTGCGTCACAATAGAGGCAAAATTATGTCCAACAAAAGCTACTGTGATGTCACAATAGAGCCAATACTGTGTCACAATGCAGCCACTATTGTGTCACAATAAAGCATCTCCAGTGTCACAATAGAGCCACTAGTGTAACAATTAGACTGCCATTTTACTGCCAAAATACAGCCACTATTGTGTCACAATAGTGCCACCACTGAAACAACAGAGCCACTAGACTCTCAAAAGAGAAACACTATTGGTTCACAACAGAGCCGCTAGTGTCATAATAGGGTATCAAGGGTGTCACAATAGAGCACCTTTATGTCACAATAAAGCCACCGTAGAGTCACAATACAGCCGCTCTAAGGTAACAATAGAGCGACTAGTGTCACAATAGAGCCCCTCTACTGTCATAATAGAAACACCGTTGGGTCACAATTGAGCCGCTAGTGTCACAATACAGCCCAGAGAGTGTCACAATAGAGCCCCTAGAGTGTCACAATAGAGCCACTCTAATATCACTGTTGAACCACTACAGTACCATAATAGAGTCACTAGTGTCACAACTGTTTCACTAGAGTGTCCTAGCAGAGCCATTATTGTGTCACAATAGAGCCACTCTAGGCTCACAATAGAGCCACGTTACTGTCACAATAGCACCACTACTACTGCCACTGGAGTGTCACAGTGCATCCACCCTAGTGTCACAATAAAGCCATTATTGTGTCACAATAAAACAACCTTATTGCCGCAAAAGGGCCACTATTGTGTCCTAATAGATCCGCTATTGTGTCACAATAGAGACACTAGAGGGTCACAATGGAGTCCTCTATTGTCACAAGAGAGCAACTAGAGTGTCACAAAAGAGCCACTATTGTGTCACAATCAAGCAACTGCAGTGTCACATTAGAGGCACTAGTGTAACAATTAGACTGCCATTAGACTGCCACAATACAGTCACTATTGTGTCACAATAGTGCCGCCACTGAAACAATAGAACCACTAGACTCTCAAAAGAGAAACACTGTTGTGTCACAACAGAGCCGCTAGTGTCATAATAGGGCCTCAAGGGTGTCACAATAGAGCACCTTTATGTCACAGTAGAGCCACCATGGTGTCACAATAGGGCCACGTTAGTGTCCCAATAGAGCGACTAGTATCACAATAGAGCCACTCTACTGTCATAATAGAAGCACGGTTGTGTCACAATTGAGCCGCTAGTGTTACAATAGAGCCCAGAGAGTGTCATAATGGAGCCCAGAGAGGGTCGCAATAGAGCCACTTTAATATCACCCTCGAACCCCTAGAGTATCACAACAGAGTCACTAGTGTCACAGCAGTTCCACTAGAGTGTCCCAGCAGAGCCATTATTGTGTCACAATACAGGCAAAATCATGTCTACATACAGCCAATAGGATCTCATAATACAGCCACCATACTGTAACAGTACACCCACTATTGTGTCACAATACTGCCACTTTTGTGTCACAATAGTGCCACCACTGAAACAATAGAGCCACTAGACTCTCAAAAGAGAAACACTATTGTGTCACAACAGAGCTGCTAGTGTCATAATAGGGTATCAAGGGTGTCACAATAGAGCACCTTTATGTCACAATATAGCCACCGTAGAGTCACAATACAGCCGCTCTAAGGTAACAAGAGAGTGACTAGTGTCACAATAGAGCCACTCTACTGTCATAATAGAAACACCGTTGGGTCACAATTGAGCCGCTAGTGTCACAATACAGCCCAGAGAGTGTCACAATAGAGCCCCTAGAGTGTCACAATAGAGCCACTCTAATATCACTGTTGAACCACTACAGTACCATTATAGAGTCACTAGTGTCACAGCAGTTCCACTAGAGCGTCCTAGCAGAGCCATTATTGTGTCACAATAGAGCCACTGTAGGCTCACAATAGAGCCACGTTACTGTCACAATAGCACCACTACTACTGCCACTGGAGTGTCACAGTGCATCCACCCTAGTGTCACAATAAAGCCATTATTGTGTCACAATAAAACAACCTTATTGCCGCAAAAGGGCCACTATTGTGTCCTAATAGATCCGCTATTGTGTCACAATAGAGCCACTAGAGGGTCACAATGGAGTCCTCTATTGTCACAAGAGAGCAACTAGAGTGTCACAAAAGAGCCACTATTGTGTCACAATCAAGCAACTGCAGTGTCACAATAGAGCCACTAGTGTAACAATTAGACTGCCATTAGACTGCCACAATACAGCCACTATTGTGTCACAATAGTGCCGCCACTGAAACAATAGAGCCACTAGACTCTCAAAAGAGAAACACTGTTGTGTCACAACAGAGCCGCTAGTGCCATAATAGGGCATCAAGGGTGTCACAATAGAGCACCTTTATGTCACAGTAGAGCCACCATGGTGTCACAATAGAGCCACGTTAGTGTCCCAATAGAGCGACTAGTGTCACAATAGAGCCACTCTGCTGTCATAATAGAAACACCGTTGTGTCACAATTGAGCCACTAGTGTTACAATAGAGCCCAGAGAGTGTCATAATGGAGCCCAGAGAGTGTCGCAATAGAGCCACTTTAATATCACTGTCGAACCCCTATAGTATCACAACAGAGTCACTAGTGTCACAGCAGTTCCACTAGAGTGTCCCAGCAGAGCCATTATTGTGTCACAAT
Organism: Eopsaltria australis; assembly: GCA_034509425.1. Classification (NCBI taxonomy): domain Eukaryota; kingdom Metazoa; phylum Chordata; class Aves; order Passeriformes; family Petroicidae; genus Eopsaltria; species Eopsaltria australis. Next base: position 4,057 of record JAVTVJ010011743.1, read on the forward strand.
AGAGCCACTATTGTGTCACAATACAGCAGCTATAGTGTCACAATAGACACTGTAATGTCACAAGTGAGCATCTATAATGTCACAATACAGGCACCGTGGTCTCACAATAGAGCCACTATTGTGTCACAATACAGGCAAAATCATGTCTACATACAGCCCCTAGGATCTCATAATAGAGCCACTCTACTGTAACAGTACACCCACTATTGTGTCACAATACAGCCACTATTGTGTCACAACAGATAATGAAATGTCACAAGTGAGCCACTGTAATGTCACAATAGAGCTGCTATTGTGTCACAATAGAGCCACTAGAGGGTCACAATGGAGTCACTCTATTGTCACAATGCAGCCACTATTGTGTCACAATACAGGAGCTATAGTGTCACAACTGAGCCGCTGTAATCTCACAAGAGAGCCACTGTTATCTCACAAGAGAGCCACTAGTGTCACAATCGAGCTACTGCAGCTCCACAATACAGCCACCATTGTGTCACAATAGAGCCACTATAATGTCACAATAGAGCCACAATGCTGTCACAATAGAGCCACTATTGTGTCACAATACAGGCAAAATATGTCCAACATAAGCTACTGTGATGTCACAACAGAGCCAATATTGTGTCACAATGCAGCCACTATTGTGTCACAATAAAGCATCTCCAGTGTCACAATAGAGCCACTAGTGTAACAATTAGACTGCCATTTTACTGACAAAATACAGCCACTATTGTGTCACAATAGTGCCGCCACTGAAACAATAGAGCCACTAGACTCTCAAAAGAGAAACACTGTTGTGTCACAACAGAGCTGCTAGTGTCATAATAGGGCATCAAGGGTGTCACAATAGAGCACCTTTATGTCACAGTAGAGCCACCGTACGAGCAACAAATACGCCGCTCTAAGGTAACAAAATAGAGCGACTAAGCTGTCAACATAGAAGCCCTTACTGTCATAATTACAGCAAACACCGTATCGGGTCATCCAACTTGAGCAGCTAAGATGACTCCACAATACAGCCCCAGGCAAGTTCACAACATAGACCAGCACCCTACCAGACACAGGTACAAAGAGCACATCTATATCACTGTTGAACCACCTACAGTACCATTATAGAGTCACTAGTGTCACAACTGTTCCAATAGAGTGTCCTAGCAGAGCCATTATTGTGTCACAATAGAGCCACTAGAGGGTCACAGTGGAGTCCTCTATTGTCTCAAGAGAGCAACTAGAGTGTCACAAAAGAGCCACTATTGTGTCACAATCAAGCAACTGCAGTGTCACATTAGAGCCACTAGTGTAACAATTAGACTGCCATTATACTGCCAAATTACAGCCACTATTGTGTCACAATAGTGCCGCCACTGAAACAATAGAGCTACTAGACTCTCAAAAGAGAAACACTGTTGTGTCACAACAGAGCCGCTAGTGTCATAATAGGGCATCAAGGGTGTCACAATAGAGCACCTTTATGTCACAGTAGCGCCACCATGGTGTCACAATAGAGCCACGTTAGTGTCCCAATAGAGGACTTAGTATCACAATAGAACACTCTACTGTTCATAATAGAAAACCATTGTTGTCACATTGAGCAGCGAGTGTTACAATAGAGCACAGAGAGTGTCATACATGAGCCCAGAGAGGGTCGCAATAGAGCACTTTAATATTCACTCTAGAGCCCCTAGAGTATCACAACAGAAGTCACTAGTGTCACAGCAGTCCACTAGAGTGTCCAGCAGAACGCCATTTGGATCACACCAAACTAGAGACCACTATTGCTGGTCACAATACAGCCAGCTATTAGTGTCAACAATAGACACTTGATAATGTTCACAAACTGAGCTCTTAATGTCATAATACAGGCACATGGTCTCACAATAGAGCCACTATTCTGTCACAATAGAGCCACTATTGTGTCACAATACAGGCAAAATCATGTCTACATACAGCCACTAGGATCTCATCATAGAGCCACTCTACTGTAACAGTACACCCACTATTGTGTCACAATACAGCCACTATTGTGTCACAACAGATAATGAAATGTCACAAGTGAGCCACTGTAATGTCACAAGTGAGCCGCTATTGTGTCACAACAGAGCCACTACTGTGTCACAATACAGCCACCATGGTGTCAAAATAGAACCAATATTGTGTCACAATAGAGCCACTAGAGGGTCACAATGGAGTCACTCTATTGTCTCAATACAGCCACTATTGTGTCACATTACAGCAGCTATAGTGTCACAACAGAGCCACTGTAATCTCACAAGTGAGCCACTGTTATCTCACAAGAGAGCCACTAGTGTCACAATCGAGCTACTGCAGCTCCACAATACAGCCACCATTGTGTCACAATAGAGCCACTATAATGTCACAATAGAGCTACAATGCTTTCACAATAGACCCACTATTGTGTCACAATAGAGGCAAAATTATGTCCAACAAAAGCTACTGTTATGTCACAATAGAGCCAATATTGTGTCACAATGCAGCCACTATTGTGTCACAATAAAGCATCTCCAGTGTCACAATAGAGCCACTAGTGTAACAATTAGACTGCCATAAGACTGACAAAATACAGCCACTATTGTGTCACAATAGTGCCACCACTGAAACAATAGAGCCACTAGACTCTCAAAAGAGAAACACTATTGTGTCACAACAGAGCCGCTAGTGTCATAATAGGGTATCAAGGGTGTCACAATAGAGCACCTTTATGTCACAATAAAGCCACCGTAGAGTCACAATACAGCCGCTCTAAGGTAACAATAGAGCGACTAGTGTCACAAAAGAGCCACTCTACTGTCATAATAGAAACACCGTTGGGTCACAATTGAGCCGCTAGTGTCACAATACAGCCCAGAGAGTGTCACAATAGAGCCCCTAGAGTGTCACAATAGAGCCACTCTAATATCACTGTTGAACCACTACAGTACCATTATAGAGTCACTAGTGTCACAACTGTTCCACTAGAGTGTCCTAGCAGAGCCATTATTGTGTCACAATAGAGCCACTCTAGGCTCACAATAGAGCCACGTTACTGTCACAATAGCACCACTACTACTGCCACTGTAGTGTCACAGTGCATCCACCCTAGTGTCACAATAAAGCCATTATTGTGTCACAATAAAACAACCTTATTGCCGCAAAAGGGCCACTATTGTGTCCTAATAGATCCGCTATTGTGTCACAATAGAGCCACTAGAGGGTCACAATGGAGTCCTCTATTGTCACAAGAGAGCAACTAGAGTGTCACAAAAGAGCCACTATTGTGTCACAAAAAAGCAACTGCAGTGTCACATTAGAGCCACTAGTGTAACAATTAGACTGCCATTATACTGCCACAATACAGCCACTATTGTGTCACAATAGTGCCGCCACTGAAACAATAGAGCCACTAGACTCTCAAAAGAGAAACACTGTTGTGTCACAACAGAGCCGCTAGTGTCATAATAGGGCCCCTACGGTGTCACAATAGAGCACCTTTATGTCACAGTAGAGCCACCATGGTGTCACAATAGAGCCACGTTAGTGTCCCAATACAGCGACTAGTATCACAATAGAGCCACTCTACTGTCATAATAGAAACACCATTGTGTCACAATTGAGCCGCTAGTGTTACAATAGAGCCCAGAGAGTGTCATAATGGAGCCCAGAGAGGGTCGCAATAGAGCCACTTTAATATCACTGTCGAACCCCTAGAGTATCACAACAGAGTCACTAGTGTCACAGCAGTTCCACTAGAGTGCCCCAGCAGAGCCATTATTGTGTCACAATAGAGCCACTATTGTGTCACAATACAGCAGCTATAGTGTCACAATAGACACTGTAATGTCACAACTGAGCCTCTATAATGTCATAATACAGGCACCATGGTCTCACAATAGAGCCACTATTCTGTCACAATAGAGCCACTATTGTGTCACAATACAGGCAAAATCATGTCTACATACAGCCACTAGGATCTCATCATAGAGCCACTCTACTGTAACAGTACACCCACTTTTGTGTCACAATACACCACTATTGTGTCACAACAGATAATGAAATGTCACACGTGAGCCACTGTAATGTCACAATAGAGCCGCTACTGTCACAACAGAGCCACTACTGTGTCACAATACAGCCACCATGGTGTCACAATAGAACCAATATTGTGTCACAATAGAGCCACTCTAGTCTCACAGTACACCCACTATTGTGTAACAATACAGCCACTATTGTGTCACAATAGTGCCGCCACTGAAACAATAGAGCCACTAGACTCTCAAAAGAGAAACACTGTTGTGTCACAACAGAGCCGCTAGTGTCATAATAGGGCCCCTAGGGTGTCACAATAGAGCACCTTTATGTCACAGTAGAGCCACCATAGTGTCCCAATAGAGCCACGTTAGTGTCCCAATACAGCGACTAGTATCACAATAGAGCCACTCTACTGTCATAATAGAAACACCATTGTGTCACAATTGAGCCACTAGTGTTACACTAGAGCCCAGAGAGTGTCATAATGGAGCCCAGAGAGGGTCGCAATAGAGCCACTTTAATATCACTCTCGAACCCTTAGAGTAACACAACAGAGTCACTAGTGTCACAGCAGTACCACTAGAGTGTCCCAGCAGAGCCATTATTGTGTCACAATAGAGCCACTATTGTGTCACAATACAGCAGCTATAGTGTCACAATAGACACTGTAATGTCACAAGTGAGCCTCTATAATGTCATAATACAGGCACCATGGTTTCACAATAGAGCCACTATTCTGTCACAATAGAGCCACTATTGTGTCACAATACAGGCAAAATCATGTCTACATACAGCCACTAGGATCTCATAATAGAGCCACTCGACTGTAACAGTACACCCACTATTGTGTCACAATACAGCCACTATTGTGTCAAAACAGATAATGACATGCCACAAGTGAGCCACTGTAATGTCACAATAGAGCCGCTACTGTCACAACAGAGCCACTACTGTGTCACAATACAGCCACCATGGTGTCACAATAGAACCAATATTGTGTCACAATAGAGCCAGTCTAGTCTCACAGTACACCCACTATTGTGTAACAATACAGCCACTATTGTGTCACAATAGTGCCGCCACTGAAACAATAGAGCCACTAGACTCTCAAAAGAGAAACACTGTTGTGTCACAACAGAGCCGCTAGTGTCATAATAGGGCATCAAGGGTGTCACAATAGAGCACCTTTATGTCACAGTAGAGCCACCATGGTGTCACAATAGAGCCACGTTATTGTCCCAATAGAGCGACTAGTATCACAATGGAGCCACTCTACTGTCATAATAGAAACACCGTTGTGTCACAATTGAGCCGCTAGTGTTACGATAGAGCCCAGAGAGTGTCATAATGGAGCCCAGAGAGGGTCGCAATAGAGCCACTTTAATATCACTCTCGAACCCCTAGAGTATCACAACAGAGTCACTAGTGTCACAGCAGTTCCACGAGAGTGTCCCAGCAGAGCCATTACTGTGTCACAATCGAGCCACTCCAGGCTCACAATAGAGCCACTCTAGGGTCATAGTAGGGCCACTATACTGTCACAATAGCGTCACTATAGTGTCACAATAGTGCCACTAGAGTGTCAAAGTACATCCACTGCAGTGTCACAGTACATCCACTCTAGTGTCACTTTATTAATGTGTCACATTATTGTGACACAATGAAACAACTATAGGGCCACACGTGAGCCACTATTGTGTCCTAATAGATCCGCTATTGTGTCACAATAGAGCCACTAGAGGGTCACAATGGAGTCACTCTATTGTCTCAATACAACCACTATTGTGTCACAATACAGCAGCTATAGTGTCACAACTGAGCCACTGTAATCTCACAAGTGAGCCACTGTTATCTCACAAGAGAGCCACTAGTGTCACAATCGAGCTACTGCAGCTCCACAATACAGCCACCATTGTGTCACAATAGAGCCACTATAATGTCACAAGAGAGCCACAATGCTGTCACAATAGAGTCACTATTGTGTCACAATACAGGCAAAATCATGTCCAACAAAAGCTACTGTGATGTCACAATAGAGCCAATATTGTGTCACAATGCAGCCACTATTGTGTCACAATCAAGCATCTCCAGTGTCACAATAGAGCCACCAGTGTAACAATTAGACTGCCATTATACTGCCAAAATACAGCCACTATTGTGTCACAATAGTGCCACCACTGAAACAATAGAGCCGCTAGACTGTCAAAAGAGAAACACTGTTGTGTCACAACAGAGCCGCTAGTGTCATAATAGGGCCCCTACAATGTCACAATAGAGCACCTTTATGGCACAGTAGAGCCACCATGGTGTCACAATAGAGCCACGTTAGTGTCCCAATAGAGCGACTAGAGTCACAATAGAGCCACTCTACTGTCATAATAGAAACACCGTTGTCTCACAACTGAGCCGCTAGTGTTACAACAGAGCCCCTAGAGTGTCGCAATAGAGCCACTTTAATATCACTCTCGAACCACTATAGTATCACAATAGAGTCTCTAGTGTCACAGCAGTTCCACTAGAGTGTCACAGCAGTTCCACTAGAGTTTCCCAGCAGAGCCATTATTGTGTCACAATAGAGCCACTCTAGGCTCACAATAGAGCCACGTTACTGTCACAATAGCACCACTAGAGTGTCACAATACTGCCACTGTAGTGTCACAGTACAACCACTCTAGCGTCACAATAAAGCCATTATTGTGTCACAATGAAACAACTATAGTTCCACAGTAGAGCCGCTATTGTGTCGTAATAGATCCACGATTGTGTCACAATAGAGCCACTAGAGGGTTACAATGGAGTCACTCTATTGTCACAAGAGAGACACTGGACTGTCACAATACAGCAGCTATAGTGTCACAATAGAGACTCTGTAGTGCCACAAGTGAGGCACTGTAATGTCACAAGAGAGCAACTGTAATGTCACCATTGAGCTACTGCAGCTGCACAATGAAGCCACCATTGTGTCACAATAAAGCACCTTTTTGTCACAGTAGAGCCACTAGTGTAACAATTAGACTGCCATTAGACTGCCACAATACAGCCACTATTGTGTCACAATAGTGCCGCCACTGAAACAATAGAGCCACTAGACTCTCAAAAGAGAAACACTGTTGTGTCACAACAGAGACGCTAGTGTCATAATAGGGCCCCTACAATGTCACAATAGAGCACCTTTATGGCACAGTGGAGCCACCATGGTGTCGCAATAGAGCGACTAGAGTCACAATAGAGCAACTCTACTGTCATAATAGAAACACCATTGTGTCACAATTGAGCCGCTAGTGTTACAATAGAGCCCAGAGAGTGTCATAATGGAGCCCAGAGAGGGTCGCAATACAGCCACTTTAATATCACTCTCGAACACCTATAGTATCACACCAGAGTCACTAGTGACACAGCAGTTCCACTAGAGTCTCCCAGCAGAGCCATTATTGTGTCACAATAGAGCCACTATTGTGTCACGATACAGCAGCTACAGTGTCACAATAGACACTGTAATGTCACAAGTGAGCCTCTATAATGTCACAATACAGGCACCGTGGTCTCACAATAGAGCCACTATTGTGTCACAATACAGGCAAAATCATGTCTACATACAGCCCCTAGGATCTCATAATAGAGCCATTCTACTGTAACAGTACACCCACTATTGTGTCACAATACAACCACTATTGTGTCACTACAGATAATGAATGTCACAAGTGAGAGCACTGTAATGTTCCAGCAATAGAGGGCTATTGTGTCACAATAGAGCCACTAGAGGGTCACAATGGAGTCACTCTATTGTCTCAATACAGCCACTATTGTGTCACAATACAGCAGCTATAGTGTCACAACTCAGCCAGTGTAATCTCACAAGTGAGCCACTGTTATCTCACAAGAGAGACACTAGTGTCACAATCGAGCTACTGCAGCTCCACAATACAGCCACCATTGTGTCACAATAGAACCACTATAATGTCACAAGAGGGCCACAATGCTGTCACAATAGAGCCACTATTGTGTCACAATACAGGCAAAATCATGTCCAACAAAAGCTACTGTGATGTCACAATAGAGACAATATTGTGTCACAATAAAGCCACTATTGTGTCACAATCAAGCATCTCCAGTGTCACAATAGAGCCACTAGTGTAACAATTAGACTGCCATTATACTGCCAAAATACAGCCACTATTGTGTCACAATAGTGCCGCCACTGAAACAATAGAGCCACTAGACTCTCAAAAGAGAAACACTGTTGCGTCACAACAGAGCCGCTAGTGTCATAATAGGGCCTCTAGGGTGTCACAACAGAGCACCTTTATGTCACAGTAGAGCCACCATGTTGTCACAATAGAGCCACGTTAGTGTCCCAATAGAGTGACTAGAGTCACAATAGAGCCACTCTACTGTCATAATAGAAACACCGTTGTCTCACAATTGAGCCGCTAGTGTCACAATAGAGCCCAGAGAGTGTCATAATGGAGCCCAGAGAGGGTCGCAATACAGCCACTTTAATCTCACTCTCGAACACCTATAGTATCACAATAGAGTCACTAGTGTCACAGCAGTTCCACTAGAGTCTCCCAGCAGAGCCATTATTGTGTCACAATAGAGCCACTATTGTGTCACAATACAGCAGCTATAGTGTCACAATAGACACTGTAATGTCACAAGTGAGCCTCTATAATGTCATAATACGGCACCATGGTCTCACAATAGAGCCACTATTCTGTCACAATAGAGCCACTATTGTGTCACAATACAGGCAAAATCATGTCTACATACAGCCACTAGGATCTCATCATAGAGCCACTCTACTGTAACAGTACACCCACTATTGTGTAACAATACAGCCACTATTGTGTCACAATAGTGCCGCCACTGAAACAATAGAGCCACTAGATTCTCAAAAGAGAAACACTATTGTGTCACAACAGAGCTGCTAGTGTCATAATAGGGTATGAAGGGTGTCACACTAGAGCACCTTTATGTCACAATAAAGCCACCGTAGAGTCACAATACAGCTGCTCTAAGGTAACAATAGAGCGACTAGTGTCACAATAGAGCCACTCTACTGTCATAATAGAAACACCGTTGGGTCACAATTGAGCCGCTAGTGTCACAATACAGCTCAGAGAGTGTCACAATAGAGCCCCTAGAGTGTCACAATAGAGCCACTCTAATTTCACTGTTGAACCACTACAGTACCATAATAGAGTCACTAGTGTCACAACTGTTCCACTAGAGTGTCCTAGCAGAGCCATTATTGTGTCACAATAGAGCAACCCTAGGCTCACAATAGAGCCACTATACTGTCACAATAGCACCACTACTACTGCCACTGTAGTGTCACAGTGCATCCACTCTAGTGTCACAATAAAGCCGTTATTGTCTCACAATAAAACAACCCTATTGCCGCAAAAGGGCCACTATTGTGTCCTAATAGATCCGCTATTGTGTCACAATAGAGCCACTAGAGGGTCACAATGGAGTCCTCTATTGTCACTAGAGAGCAACTAGAGTGTCACAAAAGAGCCACTATTGTGTCACAATAAAGCCACTATTGTGTCACAATCAAGCAACTGCAGTGTCACAATAGAGCCACTAGTGTAACAATTAGACTGCCATTAGACTGCCAAAATACAGCCACTATTGTGTCACAATAGTGCCGCCACTGAAACAATAGAGCCACTAGACTGTCAAAAGAGAAACACTGTTGCGTCACAACAGAGCCGCTAGTGTCATAATAGGGCCCCTACAATGTCACAATAGAGCACGTTTATGGCACAGTAGAGCCACCATGGTGTCACATTAGAGCCACGTTAGTGTCCCAATAGAGCGACTAGAGTCACAATAGAGCCACTCTACTGTCATAATAGAAACACCGTTGTCTCACAATTGAGCCGCTAGTGTCACAATACAGCCCAGAGAGTGTCACAAAGGAGCCCAGAGAGTGTCACAAAGGAGCCCAGAGAGTGTCGCAATAGAGCCACTTTAACATCACTCTCGAACCCCTATAGTATCACAATAGAGTCACTAGTGTTGCAACAGTTCCACTAGAGTGTCCCAGCAGAGCCATTATTGTGTCACAATCGAGCCACTCCAGGCTCACAATAGAGCCAATCTAGGGTCATAGTAGGGCCACTATACTGTCACAATAGCGTCACTATAGTGTCACAATAGTGCCACTAGAGTGTCAAAGTACATCCACTGCAGTGTCACAGTACATCCACTCTAGTGTCACTTTATTAATGTGTCACATTATTGTGACACAATGAAACAACTATAGGGCCACACGTGGGCCACTATTGTGTCCTAATAGATCCGCTATTGTGTCACAATAGAGCCACTAGAGGGTCACAATGGAGTCACTCTATTGTCTCAATACAGCCACTATTGTGTCACAATACAGCAGCTATAGTGTCACAACTGAGCCACTGTAATCTCACAAGTGAGCCACTGTTATCTCAAAAGAGAGCCTCTAGTGTCACAATCGAGCTACTGCAGCTCCACAATACAGCCACCATTGTGTCACAATAGAGCCACAATAATGTCACAAGAGAGCCACAATGCTGTCACAATAGAGTCACTATTGTGTCACAATACAGGAAAAATCATGTCCAACAACAGCTACTGTGATGTCACAATAGAGCCAATATTGTGTCACAATGCAGCCACTATTGTGTCACAATAAAGTCTCCAGTGTCACAATAGAGCCACCAGTGTAACAATTAGACTGCCATTATACTGCCAAAATACAGCCACTATTGTGTCACAATAGTGCCGCCACTGAAACAACTGAGCCACTAGACTGTCAAAAGAGAAACCCTGTTGTGTCACAACAGAGCCGCTAGTGTCATAATAGGGCCTCTAGGGTGTCACAATAGAGCACCTTTATGTCACAGTAGAGCCACCATGGTGACACAATAGAGCCACTCTAAGGTAACAATAGAGCGACTGATGTAACAATAGAGCCACTCTACTGTCATAATAGAAACACCATTGTATCACAACTGAGCCGCTAGTGTTACAACAGAGCCCCTAGAGTGTTGCAATAGAGCCACTTTAATATCACTCTCGAACCACTATAGTATCACAATAGAGTCTCTAGTGTCACAGCAGTTCCACTAGAGTGTCACAGCAGTTCCACTAGAGTGTCCCAGCAGAGCCATTATTGTGTCACAATAGAGCCACTCTAGGCTCACAATAGAGCCACGTTACTGTCACAATAGCACCACTAGAGTGTCACAATACTGCCACTGTAGTGTCACAGTACAACCACTCTAGCATCACACTATAGCCATTATTGTGTCACAATGAAACAACTACAGTTCCACAGTAGAGCCGCTATTGTGTCGTAATAGATCCGCGATTGTGTCACAATAGAGCCACTAGAGGGTTACAATGGAGTCACTCTATTGTCACAAGAGAGAAACTGGACTGTCACAATACAGCAGCTATAGTGTCACAATAGAGACTCTGTAGTGCCACAAGTGAGGCACTGTAATGTCACAAGAGAGCCACTGTAATGTCACCATAGAGCTACTGCAGCTGCACAATGTAGCCACCATTGTGTCACAATAGAGCTGCTAGTGTCACAATAGAGCCACTAGTGTAACAATTAGACTGCCATTAGACTGCCACAATACAGCCACTATTGTGTCACAATAGTGCCGCCACTGAAACAATAGAGCCACTAGACTGTCAAAAGAGAAACACTGTTGTGTCACAACAGAGACGCTAGTGTCATAATAGGGCATCAAGGGTGTCACAATAGAGCACCTTTATGTCACAATAGAGCCACCATGGTGTCGCAATAGAGCGACTAGTGTCACAATAGAGCAACTCTACTGTCATAATAGAAACACCATTGTGTCACAATTGAGCCGCTAGTGTTACAATAGAGCCCAGAGAGTGTCATAATGGAGCCCAGAGAGGGTCGCAATACAGCCACTTTAATATCACTCTCGAACCCCTATAGTATCACAACAGAGTCACTAGTGTCACAGCAGTTCCACTAGAGTGTCCCAGCAGAGCCATTATTGTGTCACAATAGAGCCACTATTGTGTCACAATACAGCAGCTATAGTGTCACAATAGACACTGTAATGTCACAAGTGAGCCTCTATAATGTCACAATACAGGCACCGTGGTCTCACAATAGAGCCACTATTGTGTCACAATACAGGCAAAATCATGTCTACATACAGCCCCTAGGATCTCATAATAGAGCCACTCTACTGTAACAGTACACCCACTATTGTGTCACAATACAACCACTATTGTGTCACAACAGATAATGAAATGTCACAAGTGAGCCACTGTAATGTCACAATAGAGCCGCTATTGTGTCACAATAGAGCCACTAGAGGGTCACAATGGAGTCACTCTATTGTCTCAATACAGCCACTATTGTGTCACAATACAGCAGCTATAGTGTCACAACTGAGCCACTGTAATCTCACAAGTGAGCCACTGTTATCTCACAAGAGAGCCACTAGTGTCACAATCGAGCTACTGCAGCTCCACAATACAGCCACCATTGTGTCACAATAGAGCCACTATAATGTCACAAGAGAGACACAATGCTGTCACAATAGAGCCACTATTGTGTCACAATACAGGCAAAATCATGTCCAACAAAGCTACTGTGATGTCACAATAGAGCCAATATTGTGTCACAATGCAGCCACTATTGTGTCACAATAAAGCATCTCGAGTGTCACAATAGAGCCACTAGTGTAACAATTAGACTGCCATTATACTGCCAAAATACAGCCACTATTGTGTCACAATAGTGCCGCCACTGAAACAATAGAGCCACTAGACTCTCAAAAGAGAAACACTATTGTGTCACAACAGAGCTGCTAGTGTCATAATAGGGTATCAAGGGTGTCACAATAGAGCACCTTTATGTCACAATAAAGCCACCGTAGAGTCACAATACAGCTGCTCTAAGGTAACAATAGAGCGACTAGTGTCACAATAGAGCCACTCTACTGTCATAATAGAAACACCGTTGTGTCACAATTGAGCCGCTAGTGTCACAATATAGCCCAGAGAGTGTCACAATAGAGCCCCTAGAGTGTCACAATAGAGCCACTCTAATATCACTGTTGAACCACTATAGTACCATAATAGAGTCACCAGTGTCACAACTGTTCCACTAGAGTGTCCTAGCAGAGCCATTATTGTGTCACAATAGAGCCACTCTAGGCTCACAATAGAGCCACGTTACTGTCACAATAGCACCACTACTACTGCCACTGTAGTGTCACAGTGCATCCACTCTAGCGTCACAATAAAGCCGTTTTTGTCTCACAATAAAACAACCATATTGCCGCAAAAGGGCCACTATTGTGTCCTAATAGATCCGCTATTGTGTCACAATAGAGCCACTAGAGGGTCACAATGGAGTCCTCTATTGTCACAAGAGAGCAACTAGAATGTCACAAAAGAGCCACTATTGTGTCACAATAAAGCCACCATTGTGTCACAATCAAGCAACTGCAGTGTCACAATAGAGCCACTAGTGTAACAATTAGACTGCCATTAGACTGCCACAATACAGCCACTATTGTGTCACAATAGTGCCGCCACTGAAACAATAGAGCCACTAGACTCTCAAAAGAGAAACACTGTTGCGTCACAACAGAGCCGCTAGTGTCATAATAGGGCCCCTACAATGTCACAATAGAGCACCTTTATGGCACAGTAGAGCCACCATGGTGTCACATAGAGCCACGTTAGTGTCCCAATAGAGCGACTAGAGTCACAATAGAGCCACTCTACTGTCATAATAGAAACACCGTTGTCTCACAATTGAGCCGCTAGTGTCACAATACAGCCCAGAGAGTGTCACAAAGGAGCCCAGAGAGTGTCGCAATAGAGCCACTTTAACATCACTCTCGAACCCCTATAGTATCACAATAGAGTCACTAGTGTTGCAACAGTTCCACTAGAGTGTCCCAGCAGAGCCATTATTGTGTCACAGTCGAGCCACTCCAGGCTCACAATAGAGCCACTCTAGGGTCATAGTAGGGCCACTATACTGTCACAATAGCGTCACTATAGTGTCACAATAGTGCCACTAGAGTGTCAAAGTACATCCACTGCAGTGTCACAGTACATCCACTCTAGTGTCACTTTATAAATGTGTCACATTATTGTGACACAATGAAACAACTATAGGGCCACACGTGAGCCACTATTGTGTCCTAATAGATCCGCTATTGTGTCACAATAGAGCCACTAGAGGGTCACAATGGAGTCACTCTATTGTCTCAATACAGCCACTATTGTGTCACAATACAGCAGCTATAGTGTCACAACTGAGCCACTGTAATCTCACAAGTGAGCCACTGTTATCTCACAAGAGAGCCTCTAGTGTCACAATCGAGCTACTGGAGCTCCACAATACAGCCACCATTGTGTCACAATAGAGCCACTATAATGTCACAAGAGCGACACAATGCTGTCACAATAGAGCCACTATTGTGTCACAATACAGGCAAAATCATGTCCAACAAAAGCTACTGTGATGTCACAATAGAGCCAATATTGTGTCACAATGCAGCCACTATTGTGTCACAATAAAGTCTCCAGTGTCACAATAGAGCCACCAGTGTAACAATTAGACTGCCATTATACTGCCAAAATACAGCCACTATTGTGTCACAATAGTGCCGCCACTGAAACAATAGAGCCACTAGACTCTCAAAAGAGAAACACTGTTGTGTCACAACAGAGCCGCTAGTGTCATAATAGGGCATCAAGGGTGTCACAATAGAGCACCTTTATGTCACAGTAGAGCCACCATGGTGACACAATAGAGCCACTCTAAGGTAACAATAGAGCGACTGATGTAACAATAGAGCCACTCTACTGTCATAATAGAAACACCATTGTGTCACAACTGAGCCGCTAGTGTTACAACAGAGCCCCTAGAGTGTCGCAATAGAGCCACTTTAATATCACTCTCGAACCACTATAGTATCACAATAGAGTCTCTAGTGTCACAGCAGTTCCACTAGAGTGTCACAGCAGTTCCACTAGAGTGTCCCAGCAGAGCCATTATTGTGTCACAATAGAGCCACTCTAGGCTCACAATAGAGCCACGTTACTGTCACAATAGCACCACTAGAGTGTCACAATACTGCCACTGTAGTGTCACAGTACAACCACTCTAGCCTCACAATAAAGCCATTATTGTGTCACAATGAAACAACTATAGTTCCACAGTAGAGCCGCTATTGTGTCGTAATAGATCCGCGATTGTGTCACAATAGAGCCACTAGAGGGTTACAATGGAGTCACTCTATTGTCACAAGAGACAAACTGGACTGTCACAATACAGCAGCTATAGTGTCACAATAGAGACACAATAGTGCCACAAGTGAGGCACTGTAATGTCACAAGAGAGCCACTGTAATGTCACCATAGAGCTACTGCAGCTGCACAATGTAGCCACCATTGTGTCACAATAGAGCTGCTAGTGTCACAATAGAGCCACTAGTGTAACAATTAGACTGCCATTAGACTGCCACAATACAGCCACTATTGTGTCACAATAGTGCCGCCACTGAAACAATAGAGCCACTAGACTGTCAAAAGAGAAACACTGTTGTGTCACAACAGAGCCGCTAGTGTCATAATAGGGCATCAAGGGTGTCACAATAGAGCACCTTTATGTCACAATAGAGCCACCATGGTGTCGCAATAGAGCGACTAGTGTCACAATAGAGCAACTCTACTGTCATAATAGAAACACCATTGTGTCACAATTGAGCCGCTAGTGTTACAATAGAGCCCAGAGAGTGTCATAATGGAGCCCAGAGAGGGTCGCAATACAGCCACTTTAATATCACTCTCGAACCCCTATAGTATCACAACAGAGTCACTAGTGTCACAGCAGTTCCACTAGAGTGTCCCAGCAGAGCCATTATTGTGTCACAATAGAGCCACTATTGTGTCACAATACAGCAGCTATAGTGTCACAATAGACACTGTAATGTCACAAGTGAGCCTCTATAATGTCACAATACAGGCACCGTGGTCTCACAATAGAGCCACTATTGTGTCACAATACAGGCAAAATCATGTCTACATACAGCCCCTAGGATCTCATAATAGAGCCACTCTACTGTAACAGTACACCCACTATTGTGTCACAATACAACCACTATTGTGTCACAACAGATAATGAAATGTCACAAGTGAGCCACTGTAATGTCACAATAGAGCCGCTATTGTGTCACAATAGAGCCGCTATTGTGTCACAATAGAGCCACTAGAGGGTCACAATGGAGTCACTCTATTGTCTCAATACAGCCACTATTGTGTCACAATACAGCAGCTATAGTGTCACAACTGAGCCACTGTAATCTCACAAGTGAGCCACTGTTATCTCACAAGAGAGCCACTAGTGTCACAATCGAGCTTCTGCAGCTCCACAATACAGCCACCATTGTGTCACAATAGAGCCACTATAATGTCACAAGAGGGCCACAATGCTGTCACAATAGAGCCACTATTGTGTCACAATACAGGCAAAATCATGTCCAACAAAAGCTACTGTGATGTCACAATAGAGACAATATTGTGTCACAATGCAGCCACTATTGTGTCACAATCAAGCATCTCCAGTGTCACAATAGAGCCACTAGTGTAACAATTAGACTGCCATTATACTGCCAAAATACAGCCACTATTGTGTCACAATAGTGCCGCCACTGAAACAATAGAGCCACTAGACTGTCAAAAGAGAAACACTGTTGCGTAACAACAGAGCCGCTAGTGTCATAATAGGGCCTCTAGGGTGTCACAATAGAGCACCTTTATGTCACAGTAGAGCCACCATGGTGTCACAATAGAGCCACGTTAGTGTCCCAATAGAGCGACTAGAGTCACAATAGAGCCACTCTACTGTCATAATAGAAACACCGTTGTGTCACAATTGAGCCGCTAGTGTCACAATATAGCCCAGAGAGTGTCACAATAGAGCCCCTAGAGTGTCACAATAGAGCCACTCTAATATCACTGTTGAACCACTATAGTACCATAATAGAGTCACCAGTGTCACAATTCCACTAGAGTGTCCTAGCAGAGCCATTATTGTGTCACAATAGAGCCACTCTAGGCTCACAATAGAGCCACGTTACTGTCACAATAGCACCACTACTACTGCCACTGGAGTGTCACAGTGCATCCACCCTAGTGTCACAATAAAGCCATTATTGCGTCACAATAAAACAACCTTATTGCCGCAAAAGGGCCACTATTGTGTCCTAATAGATCCGCTATTGTGTCACAATAGAGACACTAGAGGGTCACAATGGAGTCCTCTATTGTCACAAGAGAGCAACTAGAGTGTCACAAAAGAGCCACTATTGTGTCACAATCAAGACACTGCAGTGTCACAATAGAGCCACTAGTGTAACAATTAGACTGCCATTAGACTGCCAAAATACAGCCACTATTGTGTCACAATAGTGCCGCCACTGAAACAATAGAGCCACAAGACTCTCAAAAGAGAAACACTGTTGTGTCACAACAGAGCCGCTAGTGTCATAATAGGGCATCAAGGGTGTCACAATAGAGCACCTTTATGTCACAATAGAGCCACCATGGTGTCGCAAAAGAGCGACTAGTGTCACAATAGAGCAACTCTACTGTCATAATAGAAACACCATTGTGTCACAATTGAGCCGCTAGTGTTACAATAGAGCCCAGAGAGTGTCATAATGGAGCCCAGAGAGGGTCGCAATACAGCCACTTTAATATCACTCTCGAACACCTATAGTATCACAATAGAGTCTCTAGTGTCACAGCAGCTCCACTAGAGTGTCCCAGCAGAGCCATTATTGTGTCACAATAGAGCCACTATTGTGTCACGATACAGCAGCTACAGTGTCACAATAGACACTGTAATGTCACAAGTGAGCCTCTATAATGTCACAATACAGGCACCGTGGTCTCACAATAGAGCCACTATTGTGTCACAATACAGGCAAAATCATGTCTACATACAGCCCCTAGGATCTCATAATAGAGCCATTCTACTGTAACAGTACACCCACTATTGTGTCACAATACAACCACTATTGTGTCACAACAGATAATGAAATGTCACAAGTGAGCCACTGTAATGTCACAATAGAGCCGCTATTGTGTCACAATACAGCAGCTATAGTGTCACAACTGAGCCACTGTAATCTCACAAGTGAGCCACTGTTATCTCACAAGAGAGCCTCTAGTGTCACAATCGAGCTACTGCAGCTCCACAATACAGGCACCATTGTTTCACAATAGAGCCACTATAATGTCACAAGAGAGCCACAATGCTGTCACAATAGAGCCACTATTGTGTCACAATACAGGCAAAATCATGTCCAACAAAAGCTACTGTGATGTCACAATAGAGCCAATATTGTGTCACAATGCAGCCACTATTGTGTCACAATCAAGCATCTCCAGTGTCACAATAGAGCCACTAGTGTAACAATTAGACTGCCATTATACTGCCAAAATACAGCCACTATTGTGTCACAATAGTGCCGCCACTGAAACAACAGAGCCACTAGACTGTCAAAAGAGAAACACTGTTGCGTCACAACAGAGCCGCTAGTGTCATAATAGGGCCTCTAGGGTGTCACAATAGAGCACCTTTATGTCACAGTAGAGCCACCATGGTGTCACAATAGAGCCACGTTAGTGTCCCAATAGAGTGACTAGAGTCACAATAGAGCCACTCTACTGTCATAATAGAAACACCGTTGCCTCACAATTGAGCCGCTAGTGTCACAATAGAGCCCAGAGAGTGTCATAATGGAGCCCAGAGAGGGTCGCAATACAGCCACTTTAATATCACTCTCGAACACCTATAGTATCACAATAGAGTCACTAGTGTCACAGCAGTTCCACTAGAGTCTCCCAGCAGAGCCATTATTGTGTCACAATAGAGCCACTATTGTGTCACAATAAAGCAGCTATAGTGTCACAATAGACACTGTAATGTCACAATAGACACTGTAATGTCACAAGTGAGCCTCTATAATGTCATAATACAGGCACCATGGTCTCACAATAGAGCCACTATTCTGTCACAATAGAGCCACTATTGTGTCACAATACAGGCAAAATCATGTCTACATACAGCCACTAGGATCTCATAATAGAGCCACTCTACTGTAACAGCACACCCACTATTGTGTAACAATACAGCCACCATTGTGTCACAATAGTGCCGCCACTGAAACAATAGAGCCACTAGATTCTCAAAAGAGAAACACTATTGTGTCACAACAGAGCTGCTAGTGTCATAACAGGGTATCAAGGGTGTCACAATAGAGCACCTTTATGTCACAATAAAGCCACCGTAGAGTCACAATACAGCTGCTCTAAGGTAACAAGAGAGCGACTAGTGTCACAATAGAGCCACTCTACTGTCATAATAGAAACACCGTTGTCTCACAATTGAGCCGCTAGTGTCACAATATAGCCCAGAGAGTGTCACAATAGAGCCCCTAGAGTGTCACAATAGAGCCACTCTAATATCACTGTTGAACAACTATAGTACCATAATAGAGTCACCAGTGTCACAACTGTTCCACTAGAGTGTCCTAGCAGAGCCATTATTGTGTCACAATAGAGCCACTCTAGGCTCACAATAGAGCCACGTTACTGTCACAATAGCACCACTACTACTGCCACTGTAGTGACACAGTGCATCCACCCTAGTGTCACAATAAAGCCATTATTGTGTCACAATAAAACAACC
>JAVTVJ010011744.1:0-35219 GCA_034509425.1 Eopsaltria australis
CAATATGCCCTCTTCACTGATGGTTCCTGCCGAATTGTGGGCGTTAACGGGAAATGGAAAGCTGCTGTATGGAGCCCCACACGACGAGTTGCACAAGCTACTGAGGGAGAAGGTGGATCGAGTCAGGTCGCAGAGCTTAAAGCCATCCAGCTGGCTTTGGATATTGCTGAACAAGAGAAGTGGCCTCAGCTCTATCTCTACACCGACTCCTGGATGGTAGCTAATGCTCTGCAGGGATGGTTGGATTGCTGGAGAAAAGCCAGCTGGCAGCGCAGAGGGAAACACATCTGGGCTGCTGAGATTTGGCAGGACATCGCTACCCGTGTGGAGAGGCTGACCGTGAAGGTTCGACATGTGGATGCACACGTACCCAGGAGTCGGGCCAACGAAGAGCATCATAACAACGAGCAGGTGGACCGAGCTGCCAGACTGAGAGTATCACAGGTGGATCTGGACTGGCAGCACAAAGGAGAATTACTTCTAGCTCGTTGGGCTCATGATGCCTCCGGTCATCAGGGACGAGATGCAACATACTGATGGGCTCGTGACTGAGGGGTGGACTTGATCATGGACAGCATCTCACAGGTCATCCATGGCTGCGAGACCTGCGCTATGATCAAGCAGGCCGAGCGGGTGAAGCCTCTGTGGTATTGTTGCCTTTTCCCCCAGCCTGGAAAAGAAACTCGAGATCATTTTAGCAAGGAGGTCATATAAAAGGGGATCTTTATTTTGAAGGTCTTCAGAAGCAATTATGGAAAGGTGCCCATAAAAGCCCACCCCCTCCAGGGGTGAGGACATATTTATAGCTTTTAGGAAATTAGCATAATTGATTAAAAGCACCAATAAGGAGAACAGGTGGTGATTCAATTCCCCCCCCAGGTCCGGCCCCTTCTCTGGAGCCCCCCTTTCAGCCCTGGCTCTACTTTGTTGATGAAAATGCACCTCAGAGTTGTTCTTGGCCTTGGTTCCCAGGAAGAACCGAGATAGGACAGGGCCTTGCACCCCTTGGGGCTTGGAGTTCTGGAATTTGTTTTGTCTTTCTGCTTAGGGAAAGGCCATGGAAAAGCACTGGGAAAACTGGCTATTAATACAATAGGCTACAGAGCTACAAAACTGTGTGCAAAGAGTACAGAGAACATATAAAAGAAAAAAAGCAGAAACCAAACGGCATCAGTATGGTGGACGATGGTCGAAGTATAGGTATGGAGAAGCCTGGCAAGTTGACTACATCACTCTTCCCCAAACCCACCAAGGCAAGCGCTACGTGCTGACCATGGTGGAAGCAACAACTGGATGGTTGGAGACCTATGCTGTGCCTCATGCTACTGCCCGAAACACCATCTTAGGCCTGGAAAAGCAAGTCTTGTGGAGACATGGCACCCCTGAGAGAATTGAGTTGGACAACGGGACCCATTTCAAGAACGGCCTTATAAACAGCTGGGCCAGAGAACATGGCATCGAGTGGATATATCATATCCCTTATCATGCACCAGCTGCTGGGAAAGTTGAACAGTGAAACGGACTACTTAAGACCACCCTGAAGGCACTTGGCAGGGGGACCTTCAAAAATTGGGAAATGAACTTAGCAAAGGCCACCTGGATGGTCAACACACGAGGCTCCATCAATCGAGCTGGTCCTGCCCAGTCTGAACCCCTGCACACAGTGGACGGAGATGGAGTCCCTGTGGTACACATGAAAGGTATTTTAGGAAAGACTGTTTGGATTAGTCCCACCTCAGACAAAGGCAAACCCATCTGCAGGGTTGTTTTTGCTCAAGGACCTGGTTACACTTGGTGGGTAATGCAGAAAGATGGGGAAACCTGTTGCGGTTGTGAGCCGCTGCATTGAAGGCTCAAAGGCCCCGGAAGGTCCCAAAGAGGATGGGGGGGCCCTGGTGGAGGGCTCCTGGGATCAGAGAACTCCCCCTGGGGATGGAGGAGACAGTGGTTTGCCCAGGGTTTGGCGGTTACGCTTAAGTCTCTTCCATTGGTTGCCCAGTTTGTCAGTTACTCCTCCTGTTCTAAAAAGTTCATCTTCACTTGGTTGCTGATTTGTTGCTTCCCTCTAACTCCTCCCCCTCTCTCTCCCTATTGGACTGCTTGCCCTGGACCCTCCCTAACTCCACCCCTGGACCCTCGTTTGATTGGTTCTTGTTCTCCCTTATAAGCTCATGTCAGGGGGTGCCCGGGGCTCTTGGTCCCTGGGCTCCCTCTGTGCTAGGCTCCTCAATAAACCTGCACAGAATACCCATACCAGAGTCCCTCTCATCTTTCTTCAGCGGTCAGCTGTGCTTACCCCTGCTCTTGGCGCACCAACTGCCAAGCGAGCAGCCCCCTGGCAGGGTCATATTTGAACCCTCCAGAGAGTCCCACCCCTTCAAAGGGTCAGGGGCACTCTGGATCGTGTCATCCTGCTGTTGCCCAAATCCGGGTGGGCACCCAAGTGGCGGACTGATAAGTGGCTCCCGGAACAGGGACCTCGAGATTCACTCGGGTTCCTGCGGAGTGTCCCTGACCGCTCCAGCGATCAGGAGTTCACCTCCAGGGGTCGCTTCCCCAGAAGAAGACACCAAGTTTTATTGACGGCTTCGGAAGGGGTGACCAGCAACCTCTCAGAAGAAAAGAAGAGGACTGGTCAGCTGAAGACCTTCGCCCTTTGGATTTTATTTTGCCCCAGGAGTGGCCGGTTGGAGCCGGAACACAGCACAAGGGATCAGTGAGGATCCAGGCAGAGAGTAGTGTAAGTGCTGAGCTCCCTGGGGCACCCTTCTGCTTGCACCTTTTCTGTTGCTTAGTTTTTCCAAAGGCGCAGAGGCATCTCAGAGTTAAGGATGGGATCTAAATTATCTCGCTCTAAGAGAGAGGTATATATCCAAGTTAAAACTATCCTTTGGGAGGAAAAAGGGAAATTCGATAAGAAGATTTTAAAAAGATTTATTAAGTGGGTTTTTAGTTACGCTCCTTCAGTTTCCGTTACTTCTGTTAATTCTCTTGATTTTTGGGATACAGTAGGGGAACGGTTAACGGGGGTGGCAAGGACGGGCGACACATCCGTCTGGGAGTTTTTTCCTTTACTTATTTTAATTTGTGAAATTTTACAGAAAAAGGGGAAAGGTTCGGGGACCCCAGTTCGCCCTCCCTCTGCTCCTAAACCCCGTTCTCCCAATCCCTCATACCCTCTGCAGGGAAGATCCAGCGGGATAGCCCACAATAATGTGCAGGGCTGCTGCCGTCTCCCTGACCCCCCCTCCCCGATCTCTCCTGCCACCCTACCACTGTGGGCCTGATCACCCCCCAGCGGACTTACCCTCCACCCTCTTCCCTTTACCCACTTTCCCAGTTGCGCCTGTTGCGCACCCCCACTCTGTAGCTTTACAAAATGGCGGTGGCCCACAAAATGGTGCCAACCGCGTGGCTCGGTGCGGCCATCTGTGCACCGAGTGTGCAAGCGCGGTCTACAGGCCCGCGAAACTCCCTGACCCCTCCTGCGGCTCCTCCCATGTTCCACCCCTCACGTCGATTGGCCCTGCGGCAGGTTCCTCCCTTGCGGCGAGTGATGTAATCGCATTGGGTCCCTCCCCCTCCATCGGGAGTCCCCGCCCTTGCCCAAGCAAGGTCCCTGCCCCTCCAAGCGCCGTCGCCGCCCACTCCACCAGCGGCCCTGCCCCTAGCCACCTCCCACATCCGGGTTCCCACGCCCCCCCTTCCGGCTCCCACGGCCTGGAATCCAGAAGTGGGGAGGCCGAGGCCTGTGATGCGGCAGGCGGGGTAGGCCCGTTCGCAGTGCCAGTGACTTACAACAGGCAGGGTGCCAATCCACTGTGGGAACCCTTCCCACCCTCCAGCCTAAAGGAGCTCTGCAAAATCAGTCGGGAGTTTGGCAGGGAGTCACCATATTTTAAGAGCGTTCTAAATGCAACATTTAATGGCAGTGTTATGATCCCGGCTGATATTAAAGTGGTGATGAGTAGCGTACTAGTTGAGGCGCAATACTGGATCTGGGAAAGGATGTGGTGGAGGTATTTAAAGGACCTACTGGAAGTGTACAAGGCAGACCAACAAAAAGCCTTTCTAACAATGAACCACCTGTGCGGGGAAGGGGATCAGGAAAAGCCACAAGCTCAGGCAGCGAACGTTCCTGTGGATGTTTTGAATGATATTAAGAACATGGCCAAGAAAGCCTTCTTGTGCATGCCCTCTCCGACATGTCCCTCGAAAGGGTATTCGGCCATCAGGCAGGGGCCTGATGAGAACTTTGTGGATTTTGTAGAGAGACTGAGAGAGGCCATGTCCAAGCAAATACACAATCCTCCCTGAGAGGACCACCAGAACTCTTTGTACTACCTGAGATTCATACCGTTTGCCCTGGGACAAAATTTAAAATCACAGTCTGCTGCAATAATCCGCCCTGGTACATCCCTCAATGGTCGTGGGTTGTCCAGGCCATTGTTCTGCCAAGACATTTTCCGCGAGACAGAAGGACCCCTGCAGTCTTCTGGACTGAGATAGTAGGAGAGGACAAGCCCACCTTAAGCTGCAGGCTTCAAAATGGACATGCAACTACACATTTAAATGGGACACAGGGGCCGATGTTACAGTGATTTCAGAGACTGAGTGGCCAGCGCATTTGGGCCCCAAATCGACCCCAGGGAATCTCACAGGCATTGGGGGGTCGGTGAAATCAAGGCAAAGCGCTAATACCATCCTTGTAGAGGGGCCCGATGGACATGTGGCATCTGTCCAACCTTTTGTAGTGCCCTCTGGCTTCACATTATGGGGGAGGGATGTCCTCTCCCAATGGGGGACACGCTCAGAAATCCCTGAAACACCCCAGGATTTCTAGTGGGGGCCACTGCAGTGCGCACCACCCCACCTCTGAAGTGGAAGACCGACCAACCGGTGAGAGTAGAGCAGTGGCCCCTCACAAAGGACAAGCTGCGCATTCTGGAATCCCTTGTGGGCGAGCAACTTTCCAAGGGCCACATTATTCCATCAGACAGCCCTTGGAACTCCCTGGTCTTTGTCATCCGCAAGGCTCCTCCACGACCTAAGGGAAATTAATAAAGTCATAGAGGAGATGGGCCCCCGACAACCGGGCCTTCCGTCCCCCACGATGCTCCCCCGCTGCTGGCCCCTAGCGGTGATTGATATTAAAGATTGCTTTTTCGGCATCCTGTTACATCCTCAGGATGCGCCACGCTTTACTTTCTCCATACCATCGGTGAACTGGGAAGCCCCCATGCGGCGCTTCCACTGGCGAGCACTTCCCCAGGGAATGCGAAATTCTCCCGTACTCTGTCAGTGGTACGTCGCTGGGGTGCTCTCCCTGATCCGCAAAGCTTTCCCAAAAGCAAAGATTCTCCATTTTATGGACAACATATTAGTTTGTGCCCCGAATCAGACCTACTTGGAGGACACCCTAAAAGAGACGATACGGGTCATTGAAGTCCACCCAGATAAGATTCAGCACACCTGCCCCGGGGCGTAGCTTGGCTTCCGCGTCACGGAGAGGACCGTCGCACCCCAGCAGTTGGAGATCCTGGACGACCCAAAGACCCTACGGGACTTGCACCAACTCTATGGGTCCATCAATTGGATTTGTCCTCTGCTGGGGCTGACGACGGCCGACCTCGCCCCCTTGTTCCAGCTCCTGAAGGGCGGCGAGGGACTAGACTCTCCATGTACCATCACTGCGGAGGCCAGGGCCGTCATAGGTAAGGTGCAGCGCTCACTCTCCACCCGGCATGCACACCGAGTTGACCCAGATCTGCCCTTTAGATTTGTGGTCCTCAGGAAAACACCTCACTACCATGGCCTCATATTTCAATGGGACAGGGGGATGAGGGATTCACTGCTTATTATAGAGTGGATCTTTCTCCCACACCAGCCGTCCAAGAGCATATCAACGCCACAGGAACTGGTGGCAAAATTAATTAAAAGAGCGAGGGCCAGGCTCCGCACCCTTGCGGGGTGCGATTTCGCATGCATCCATGTACCCTGGAAAATGGAAGACTTTGAAGACCTTTTCCAGACAAACAAGCACCTCCAGCTTGCCTTAGACAGTTACTCAGGCCAGATTACTGGCCACAAATTAAAACATCATCTGTTCAATATGGAATTTAATTTGGCTCCAAAGTTTCTTCAAAGTAAATCCCCGATAAAAGACGCTCTAACTGTGTTTACAGACGGCTCGGGGTCCTCCCACAAGTCAGTGCTGACTTGGAAGGACCCTAGGATTCAGGAGTGGGATTCTGAAGTCCGTGTGGTGGAGGGATCCCCACAGATTGCAGAATTAGCAGCTGTGGTTAGGGTGTTTGAAAGGTTCTCAGAACCACTTCATTTGGTCACGGATTCGGCATACGTGGCCGGAGTAACTGCTAGGGCAGAGCATTCACTTCTAAAGGAGGTCTCAAATCCCAAATTATTCAGCTTGCTCTTGAGATTAGTATACCTGCTGTCCTACCGAGAGCAACCCTTCCATGTCATGCATGTGAGATCGCATGCAGATCTCCCAGACTTCATTGCAGAAGGTAACCGCAGGGCGGATGCCTTGGCCATGGCTGCGCGAATGAGTGACACCCCTGACATCTTCGCGCAGGCCAAGCTCAGCCACCAGTTCTTCCACCAGAACGCCCCGGCCCTGAAGCGGATGTTCCAGCTGTCCCTTGAGCAAGCCAGGGCAATAGTGGCAACGTGTGCCAACTGCCAAAAGTACCAGCTACCATCCCTACACCCGGGGGTAAACCCCTGAGGACTTAACAGTTGCCAGCTGTGGCAAACAGATGTAACACATTTCTCCCAATTTGGGAGATTGAAATATATACATGTTTCCGTCAACACCTTCTCAGGTGCAGTTTATGCCTCTGCACATGCAGGGAGAAAGCTAAAGACGTAACAAAACATCTAATTATGGCCTTCTCCATGCTGGGGACCCCAAAGGAAATAAAAACTGATAATGGTCCAGCCTATAAGTCCTCCAAGGTTAGAGACTTCCTCCAACAGTGGGGGGTTAAGCACACAACTGGCATACCTCATTCCCCCACTGGACAATCGATAGTGGAAAGGACCCACCAAAACATCAAAAGGCTCCTTGAACAACAGCAGGGAGGAACAGAGGGACAGTTGCCCATTGAGTGCCTCTGTAAGGCTCTTTTTACGATTAATTTTTTGAACTGCTCTGCAGTTGAGCCAGTCCCCCCTGTGTTCCGGCATTTCTCCAATTTGACCCAATCCAAATTAAAGGAACAGCCACCGGTGCTGTTCAATGACCCAGAGAGCGGGCAGATCAAAGGTCCGCACCCGCTAATAATATGGGGGAGAGGGTATGCTTGTGTTTTGACCCCAGGAGGACCGCATTGGGTCCCGGCAAAAAACATCCAACCCTACAGAGAATTGACATCCAAGTCAGAGAACCTCACTTAATTCTAAGTGAGAACTGTGTGTAAAGTTCCATTGTATATGTATATATATATATGTAGAGTTTAAAGGGGGTATTGGTTTGGGTGTCATATAAATGGTGATAGAATAAGGGGTGGATAATGTCTTAGGTTACAATGGTATGTATTCTATCACCATCTTCATGGGATGTTGGGGCTGGGTGGGGCAGTGTTCCTGGCTCAGCCCTGATGGCTCCAGGACATGTTTTTTAATGAGCCAGTCGTTAGAGCCAAGTGGGGCACTTTGCTTTGCTCATCCCTGATGGCTGCAGTTAATTGGCCATTGAGTCCCACTGATAAACTCCATCATCCCATTGTGAGATGCCCCGCCCAGGGTGAGGAACCAAGCATCCCTATCTGGATATAAATTAGAATTTGAAACACCACAAGTCAGCTTTTCCACTGGATTCCCAGAAGAAGACCAGACCCTTCTACACCACCACTGGACCTTCAGAGGAGAACTACACCTTTCACAGGATCACTGCTTCAACAGAATCACATGTATCACTCCCAGAGGACTGCAGCCACCTTGTAAGTGGACTACTACCAACACCCTGACCGACAGGGTGCCAGGTTGTATTCTGACTCTGTCAGTGGTTTTGTACTATTGCATTTATTTTAATTTTTCCATTAAATTGTAGTTCTGACTTTGAGTCTCTCACTGATTTGCTTTCAAACTACCACAGTACTCTTAACTGTTACATATTCATTAAGCTCAGAAGAAAATTTACATTTCAAACAACTCTTTCCCCTGGGTCTCTGCCCCGCTCCTTCTCACCAGAATGTCTCTTTAGGTGCCTGGACAATGTCAGCCCAGAGCTGGGAATTGGCCTTATCTTCTCTTGATTCCCTTGAAATTCCTTAGCACTGCAAGCAATCAGCTCAAAAGACGTTTACAGCTATATCTTTATGCCTACATTTTCCAATATATCACACTTATCTCGAGGTTATAATTTTACTACAGTCTTGTTTCTACTTAACTATATTTTATCATAACACTATTTTTACAAAGCCAACATTTATCATTTATTCATCCATTACAATTCCCCCCTTTTACTTTTTTCTCCATTATGTTGGTGGGAGTTACAATCTTTATTTAAACCTTATTGTTACATTCAAAATTTCTACAGACTTTTTGGGCTTCTTCGAGGAGGTTTTCAGGGTTGTTTTGTTTCTTCAGTTTTGTTATCCTTTGTGCTGTTCTTGAAGCAGTTTGTTCCGAATTTAAAAGCATAGGGATTACCTGCATACTTGGGATGACACTCGTGATTAGTTTGATAAAACGGGGGATTAGACAGGGAATGAATTCTAACCCAGCACTTACACACATGAAAACTGCCGCCGGTGGTGCGGGCTAGCCAGCTGTCCAGCAGGGTTCTTCTGGACAGCAGCCCGTCGGCGACTACAACGAGTGTCCCTGGCCAGGAGCTCGGCTCAGGCTCACTGTTGTCGGGCCCTTACGTCCCTTGCCGCAGGCCGTGTTACCCTGTAGGGTAGACACTGTTGCCAAGGGCACTAGAGAATCAAAGGGAGGGATCTTCTGCCAAGGAATCAGAGAGATACAGTAACGTGGGATTAGCTGCACTCCGGGCGTCCAAGGTCAGCAGACGCAGAGCTCCGGGAGCACCAGACTTTTACTGTAGAAAACATAACCAATCAGCAACAGGCACAGGGGAGGAACCAGGGAGGGACAAAGGGAAAGGGTCCAACTGGGAAGGAGAGAGGGAGGAGAAGGGAATACAGACAAGGGGGCAAATCAATCAACAACCGAGTAGTACAGAACTTTCCAGAACATAGGAATGATTGATGGGAGAGTGGCAGGCGGCCGGACAAATGAGCAAAGGGTGACCAACCCCTAGAAGACTCAGCCCTCTTCTGGGGCTAACCACAACTACCTCCACCCCAGGGGTGGCCTCAGTCCTGGGACTGTTTAATCCACAGTCTCCTAGGGGGGAAAGGGGTTTCTGGAATCTGGACCACTGCCACAAAAAACAGTGTCTTTTACCATGTTATCTCTAATAAGTTATCCTACCCACCAGATTCTACTGATGTTTCCCATCTTTGAATTGGTACATGAGCAGCAATATCGAGTATAGCCTGACTGTTACCAGTTTCTCTTTTAATTTTATCCTATGCGCCCCAGTGTTTGAAATGCCTCGCATTTCTGCTTTAGTAAAACAAATATACTGTCCCTTTGGACACAGTAACCTGACTTGGTGTCCCTCTGAAGGTTTCAATTTAGTTACCTGTAGTGAGAGTTTCCCATGATTATAAGTTCCTAAGGATGGTTCATAATAGCATTTGTTAGTCATTGTCATGTGCCGGGTCAGATGAAAGACACGACCATCCCATCGCCTCCATTGGATGAGGGGTTTGTCCTTGGAGCAAGAACTTGCTGAGCTTGCACTGCTAGGAATTATCCATGCAAAAATACATGCGATAATTATGATCGCCACGGTTGTATTTAGAGGTCCGGCATGGCTTGCACCTCCTCGCCTCTTGCCCTCCGAGGTTGCATCTCGTGGCTGGGTTATTTCTAAGGCGAGTGCAGGGACCAAGCCGGTCTTGCCCTCTTTACACCATTTGTTTCATTTACTCGCAAACCGCACTGCACACGAGCGTAATTCCTGCTCCCACCTTTCCTTGGGAATTTCTCATATTTCTGGTATCAGTAATTCCCACTCACACAAAATTTGTTCTACCACACCACCTGTGTGGTTCTTTTACTCTTTATGCTTTCGGCAGTTCAGACAATGGGAATGCCTCTGTTGGAGAGCAATACCACTTGTTAAAACATTTGACACACTTACACAGTACTTCAGGCCGGAATTCCCTCCGGGCATTTGGTAATTTGCACCATTCTTATGCTAATGGCACCCTTGGTCGGTTTTCTTTTTTTAGGATAGATTGTTAGTTTCCAGAATTTGATTGTGACATTACATTACAATAAAATAAAATATTCAGATAACATTTAGTTATATACTTCTGCTCCAAAAAAAATGGACTGTGGAAATTCTTTGCATAGCTTACCCTTTCTCTCACTTCAGAACACATCATTTACATTATTACTTAAAAAGAAAGACAGATATACTTGAAAGGAAACACAGATATAGAATAACTAGTTTGTTAGACTGTAGAAACAAACAATGTAATTTTTTTTACTAGTCTGGACAACTTGTACATTCATTTGAATAGGATTTCACGCTAAGTGCTGCACGTGTTGGAAGTGTTGCAAGATAGTTGTTGTAAGATAGGAAGTACATTAATAGAATTGGATATTAACCTCAATTCCAAATTCATCATCAGTACACACTAATAATCAGTAATTTGGGTGAGGACACTGTAACAAGAAAATCTCTTATATAGCCTTAAAGTGCAAATTATTCATTTGTTAAGGGAAAAAAAATGCAGTAGTTTTCCTCCAGGTGGCTGAATTTCACATGAAGTAGAGATTTCTAGCTTTGGTTATGTTTCATTTTGTCCCACGAGATGAAGAAATTACGACTTCTAACCCCACAAAAATATGCTTAGACCACACCAGTCTTCTTAATAAGCCATTACAGAAGGAACAGTTTCCTGGTTTGACTTAAATGTTTGTGGAAGCACAAATCCAATAACCTTTGCATCGTGTACACATTAATTTTGACAATCTTTAGTGTTCTGTTTCCTCCCTGCCAATCCTTTCAGTTGGGAACTTACTCAATATTACCTTAAAGCTGTCCTTAAGTTGCTTGATGACCAAAAAAATTGTTGCAATGAAGTGAACCTTCAGGCAAATACCCTGGTATTGTCTTCAGTTCATTAGAGATGAATCAAACTAAGGTAGCCCAAGAAATGAGTATTTTATGATTGAAGACAGATTCCAACTGCTTGAAACGGAGTCGTTTCAGTGAAAATGCAGCCACTGAAATCTGGCAATGAGAACTGAACTTTAAGAATTACACTGCATTTTATCTGAAAAACATGTGCTGGCCATCAAGTATCTCTTCAGAATTTTAAACACTAAAAGAGCACATGAAAACAACCATGGATAGGTACTTAAAACTATGATACCCAGTTCTCTTGTATACATAAAAGAATTAACTTACATTACAATAATATCAAACTGCATAGCATTACAAAAGGAGACAACTTGAATGGCTGAAATCATAAATGTGAATATCACCAACTGTATTGTTACCATTCTGAAATTTATAATACCACAGAGAAGACTGTTGTTAGCAACAGCCATAGCCCAATTTAAGCAAACTTTGCCTTAATGCCAGTGGAATGCAGAAATCATTAACTCACATTAAGTTGTTGTATGCGTTACTTCCAGGTCCTTTTTGCACGTTTTGTTGTAAACTGTTTCTCCCTTTCAAGGTTTTCCCCACATTGTGGCTCTTGCTTCAATTCTCCCTCTATCCTCAGAATTGTTGTGGGTTTTATTCCTGATCGCTTTCCCTTAGAATTTAATAACCCCCTTTCCTCCTAGATTTTCCCACAGGTGTGTACCACTCCATATGCATAATTGGAGTCTGTTGGGGAAGATGAAATAGGAAGCGTTAAAAATATGATTAGCTAGCAAAAGATGCTGAGAATGTAGAAACTATAAGCAAGATTGAAATGAAGACAAGCTTTGAGATACCAAACCGCAGTTATTGAACAACTAGAAAACAATGGCATGGCTGCCTGCAGGTAATCCCCCCCTTTGATTAAACAATACCCTCTGCTTCCAGACAGGTCCAAGAGTCAAAGCAGACCCTACCAACTTGGCAGAGGGTCCAAAAAGCAGCTTTTAGGGTTTAAAATATAACACTGTATGGTAATGCAACAGTTCTCATAGGCTGTATGCAAATGTTATAAGATTTGTAGTTTGTTCTAGATTGGTTAATGAAAATTAGAATATTCAACACAGAAGATGATTTATTGTGTTGTAAGTGACACTCTCTCTCTTAGATCTTCACTTTTAGCTCTCTTCTCTTAACTGCTCCCTTAGACCTTCGCTCTTAACTTCTTTAGATCCTCGCTCTTAGCTCTCTTAGCTCTTCTCTCTCCTCTCTTGCCTCTCTGACCAGCTCCGGGCTGCATCTGGCAGCCCCCGGCAGGTCTCCTAAACTTACGTCTCTTCACAATAAACTTCATGCTCTACAACCCAACTTCAGAGATCTCTCGTCTGTCCCGGCCGTCTGAAACCGACCCGCAAACTCTACATGAGTCTGTAACGACTGTCCCTACTTTTCCTTCTAATAACCTCAGGGGTCTGTTAAGGGTGTACAGTTTACAAGACTGGGCTGACCAGTGGCTGGGTAACAGCATCCTTGAATCTGTGAGTTATTTTTCTGCTTTTTGCTTTAACACTGATTGTATGGCATGTGGTGTATATACTGCTAAAGTTCCACTAAATGTGAGTTTCTGGGTTTCTTCTACTAACAGTGCTATGGCCAATATAGCTTGTACAGAAACTGGCTATCCTTTGGTCACAGGATCTAATAACTTAAACAGAAATGTTACAGGCTTTTTGAACTCCCCCCCACTCCTGTGTGAATACTCTGTAGGCTACCCCTTCATTTGAATCAACAAACAGTTGAAAGGGTCTGGCTACATCTGGCAGACCTGAAAACTTTCCTTTTACTATTTCTAGTCTCCGGCAATTTTCTTGTATCCAATAGGTATTATTTTCGACTATCAGTTTTTCATATAAAAATTTTACTATTTTGCTATACTCTTCAATCTACTGCCTGCAGTATCTCAGTAATCCTATTAGCCTTCTAACTTCCTTTTTGGTTTGTGGTGGGGGAAGAGATATTATACCTTGCACCCTTCTGGGATCCAACTTTTTGCTTCCCCGACTTAGCTGATGTCTTAAGTATTTCACCTTTTTTTCTACAAACTATAGCTTTTTCTTTGAAACTCGCAACCCCTATTATTTTCGGATGTCCCCACTTCTGAATCAGTTTTACTTTCATCCTCACTACTTAAAGCCTTTGCTTTCATTTGTTCTTCCTCTGGGAGTACACTTATACTCTATAATAATTGCAAATCTCACCCTAATAGATTCTGTCCAGCCTTTGGAACTAACAATAAGTCTCCAGTAGCGAACTGGTTAGGGCCTTCCACCTGTATATCCTCAATTAAAGGTGTTTTAGGACGCTTTAAACTCTTTTCCCTTTGTCCCTATTACATTAATAACCTTCTTTACTTATATAACGCCCTTCAGGAACTCTCAGTACACATGGTCTATCAGTTTCAGTATCTACTATTTCTTCCTCCTGGGGATTTATTTTAATTTTATCAAGGGCTCAGTTTGATGCTCCATCCCTTGAAATTCCTTAGCACTGCAAGCAATCAGCTCAAAAGACGTTTACAGCTATATATTTATGACTACCTTTTCCAATATATCACACTTATCTCGAGGTTATAATTTTACTACAAACCTGTTTCTACTTAACTATATTTTATCATAACACTATTTTTACAAAGCCAACATTTATCATTTATTCATCCAGTACATCCCTGGTTGTTTGGAGGTTTTCTTGTTGCCACTCTAAATTGCTATTGATTGGTTCTCTGTTAAATAAAATTTTTGTTAACTTTTACAATTAGGTTCTGCTTATTAATTTGGCCGTTCATAACAACAGCATTTCCTTAGGCTTCTTCCATCTGGAATACCAGCAAGGAAACAACATCTGAGGAAATAAAAGCAAGGAAATAGCCAATGAAATAGCAGTAAGCAAATATCCAAGGACATAACTTCCAAGGCAAGAACTAGGATCCAAGGAAATAGTTAACAAAATAACATCCAAGGACATTTTTTGTACTTCTTGTATCAGAAGATGAGCTGGAGAACAAGTGTTGCCATCCCACTTTCTTGTTCTCCTCACCTAGAAAATCTTCTCTCGCTCACTCAAGTGCTTCACATTGTGTCTCTTCCTGGCAGGCATCTGTGTTTTCTTTCTGCATCTGTTTCTGCAATTCTTCCTCCTCTTTATCAAGGACATCCATGATGTACTGAACCAACAGCAATTCAGCTTCGCTGAGCTCAGGCAAGCCCTGGAAATGGCCATGGAAGGGAAGGATTTGGAGAGGTGAGGAAGAGCAGGTGGTGCAGGCAGAGGAGCAGCACTGGCAGCTGCTCCGAGCCCTTACCTGCTCTGCATCATCGGCCTCCCTGTACTTGTTCTTCTTCCATCTCTGGTGCAGTTTTACAGACAACCTGAAAGCCAAGGAAAACAAGCAGGGAGGTTTGGCCAGGGAGGACTGTGGGATATGCAGCACCTCTCCCTGCTTGGGGGCATTTCAGCCAAGCCCAAGGAAGATGGGAGCCCCAAAAAGGACATCCCTGGCTGGCCCAACACATCCACCCCATCCAGGGGAGCATCACTGGTGCATGAAGGGCTGGTTGGGCTGGGAGCTCCCAGCTGTGCCCAGCGCTCTCTTGAGAGCCCCTTTCCCAGGGCTCCCCCAAACGCCACAGGTTTGAAACACAGCCGGGGGAGTCCTGGGCAGCGGCACCCGCGCGGCTGCGGGGCTCGGGGTGAAGCTGCTCCTCACAGGGTAAGACTCTTGGTGGCACAGCACGGGCAGGGATCGATTACCTTCTCAGCCATGATTTCCTGCTGAATAGCTTTCGGGAAACAGCTGCAGCACATTGGGAACACACCTGGAGAAGGACAGAGACTAGTAACACCAGAGTTTTTTTGTCATACTCTACAGAACATGGGAGACCAAAAGATCCTTCATCTGACCCAGCCTGTTCTATACACATGCAAGTCTATGCCACCAGCAAGGATGTTAGAAAGAACCTGTCCTTCCTTCCCAATTTCCAGCTTCTCTCTCTAGCAACTCCCAGAGCTGTTCTGAACTCCCAGAGCTTCCAATCTCATTGCTGTGTGCCTGAAGGCAGGAGAGCAAAGCAAAGCTGGGAAGAGCTGGGACAGAAGGCAGGAGAAGCTTCCCCCTGGCAGGCTGAACCCTGCTGATCTGGGTGCTGTGGATGTTGCCACAAGCTCCAGGCTTAGAAAAAACATCTCCTGTTTTTCACCCAGCACGTGCAGGAGCATCCACAGCAGCAGCTGGGGCTTGTCACCTGGGCCCTCCAGCTACAAGACAGACAGCCGTGTGTCAAACAAGATATTGGCTTACGTGGAAGACACCCTTCAGTATCAGTAAAATGACTGTGATGACAGACAGCAAAACCACAAACGTGATCGTGTCATCCATGGTCTCTGGCTTTGGCTGGAAGAAGAGGAAAGAAGGTCACAAGTAGCAAGAGGATTGATCCTTCCATTCCCCCTTGCTCAGAAGGACAAATGCAGTAGCTCTCCTACCTTCTCTGTGGGCTCCTGATCCTCCTCCACAGCTGTGCGTCTGGAGATGTTCTCTTGAAGACGACACGGGCCCACACGTTCAGAGACTCCCTGGTTCTCTTGCCTCTTGCCCAGCACCTTTAGAAGCAGCCCAATCATTGAGACTGTTCTGGAACAGGTCACCCGGAGGGTAACCTGGAGCTGGGGCAGGCTGCAGTCCATCCTCAGGGCTCGATCCACATGGCCCATGAACGTCCGCAGGCCTTTGTCCGGCACCAGCAAGCGCAGGTGACGATTGATTGTGGTTTCCAAGAGTTCTCCTGGAACTGGCGCAGCGTGTGGATTTCGGGGACTCCAAGGTTTATTGAGGAACCTGGACCCTTCTTCCTGTTGCTTCCAGTGTGTCTCGGTGGTGTCAGGGATGATCAGGAGGTGCCCACCTAGAGGGGAATGCTCCTCTTCAGCCGTGGCCTCTCCCCTGCTGCTCACAGCGGGGTGGCTCTGAACCAATGGGTCAGAGAGAAAATCCAGGTTCCTGTTAAGACGCTGCTCATCTTTGGTGGCAGTGGCTCTGGGCTCTCCCTCTGCTTTCACAGGGCTCAACACCTGGTAGAAAAGCTGGTTATGTCCAACCCAATAGTGGCTGTCCTTCTTGGGCAGTTTGTGAGTCCTAATAAAATTCTGCCTTGAAACTGGATCTTCCACCTCATCTCTGATGTGTCTGTTGACAGACTTGTCATGAGTGGGGTTTAATCCATCGGCTACATCCCAGGGGTTTAATGCTTGCCAGTTCAGCCTTAAGTCCTTCTGCTTGTGATCCCAGCTTGAGGGTGTCTTTTGTTCCACATCCTTCAGCCTGGCAGGATGGGGCTGGGCTGGGACAATGCTCTTCACAGTCTTGATGCTTTTAGCCTTGTGCAGCTTCTTCTTGGGCTTGGCCCTCAGGTCATCAACACTTGTTTTGCCTTCATGCCCCAAGAGATGCTGAGGGGGATATGAATTTGTTCTGGAAGTCCCCAGGCTTCGGACATCACCCTCAGTGCTCAGGGTCAGGGCAACCACAAGCGTTACGGTTCCACGATCTCCCAGTGAAGGCTCCTTGGGCTTGAGGCTCAACACTGGGCGGGTGTTCAGCTCTCTGCCTTGTTCCGTGTCCATTATTACTCCCCGTGTCTGTACCAGAGTTGTGTGAGCTGGAGAACACCAAGAGAGCAGAGCAGTGGCTGAGCACAAACACAGGCTCAGAGGTTACCCCAAGCAGCAGGAGCTCATCTCAAGGTCAGGGAGCGCGAGGGCAGAGCGGGGGATGTGTTGTGGAGAGGAGAAAAGCCCTTCAGTCCATCCCATTATCCCCTCGGGGCAGAGCACAGAGCTGCTCCTTTCCTGGTGTCTCCCAGGGCTCTTTCTGGATGGGAGGGAGGGAAACATCCCAGGGGAATGGGTTTGGTGTCGGAGAGTCCCCCACAGCTCCAGATGAGCCAGGCTTGGGTTGCTCTGCAGGAGCCAGTGAAGAGCCAGAGACCCCAGAGGAAAGATCAGCACTGCAACGGGGGCACAGACGGGCAGGGGGGAAAAGCCCAAGGAGCCTTCACTGGGAGATCGTGGAACCGTAACGCTTGTGGTTGCCCTGACCCTGAGCACTGAGGGTGATGTCCGAAGCCTGGGGACTTCCAGAACAAATTCATATCCCCCTCAGCATCTCTTGGGGCATGAAGGCAAAACAAGTGTTGATGACCTGAGGGCCAAGCCCAAGAAGAAGCTGCACAAGGCTAAAAGCATCAAGACTGTGAAGAGCATTGTCCCAGCCCAGCCCCATCCTGCTAGGCTGAAGGATGTGGTGGAAAACATACCCTGGGACTTGGATCAAGAGAAGAGGAAGTCACGTTTAAACTGGCAAGGATTAAACCCCTGGGATCGAGCTGGTGGGTTAAACTCCGCTGACGATGCCTCTATCACCAGACACCACAGACATGAGGTGGAAGATCCAGCTCCAAGGCGGAACTACATCAGGACTCATAAAAGGCACAAGAAGAACAGCCAGGATTGGGCTGGACAGAATCGGCTTTTCTACCAGGTGTTGAGCCCTGTGAAAGTGGAGCGAAAGCCCAGAGGGGGCCAGGGTCTAAACAGGAATATGGATTTTCTTTCTGACCCGTTTCTTCCGAGCCGCCCCGCTACGAGCAGCAGGGGAGAGGACACGGCTGAAAAGGGGTATTCCTCTCGAGGTGGGCACCTCCTGCTCATCCCTGACACCACGGAGGAGGAAGACTCCACGCTCCTCAATAAACCGGGGAGCCCGCAAGTCCCAGACCTTGCACCGGTTCCAGAAAAACTATTGGAAACCACAGACAATCATCACCTTCAAGACCAAGGTCTGCAGACGTTCATGGGCCACGTGGATCGAGCCCTGAAGAGGGACTGCAGCCTGCCCCGGCTCAAGCAGGCCTGTGCCAAGATGGTCTCGAAGACCAGGCTGCTTCTAAAGGTGCTGAGCGAGAGGCGAGAGAACCAGGGAGTCTCTGATCGTATGCGCCAGTGTCGTCTGCAAGAGCACATGTCCATTCAATTGACCTTGGGTGAGGGCGAGAAACTCAAAGGGAAGGTAGGAGAGCTGCGGGGCACTGCTGCACGTGTCCTTGTGGGCAAGGGGAATGGCAGGATCAATAGTATTGCCCCCCATGATCTTCTTCCCTTTCCTTTCCTCACGACAGAAACTAGAGGCTGTGGTGTACGTGATCACGTTTGTGGTTTTGCTGTCTTTCTTCATCTTCGTTTTGCTGATACTGAAAGCCATCTGTCACGTAAGCCAGTATCTTGTTTGGCACACAGCTGTCTGTCTTGTAGCTGGAGGGCCCAGGTGACAAGCCCCAGGTGCCGCTGTGGATGCTCCTGCACGTGCTGGCTACCACAGCAGATGTTTTTCTAAGCCTGGAGCTTGTGGCAGCATCCACAGCACCCAGCTCAGCAGGGTTCAGCCTGCCAGGGGGAAACTTCTCCTGCCTTCTGTCCCAGCTCTCCCCAGCTTTCCTTTGCTCTCCTGCCTTCAGGCACACAGCAGTGAGAGCTTTTGGCCTCTCCCATTTGGCAGAATAGTAAAGGAAAACGGATGTTACAAGTCTCCCATTTTCCATCCCCAGAAGCGCTCCCGACCTCGTGAACTTGATTCTCAACCGAGCCACACCGGGAGTCTGTGGCTGAGAAGGTAACTGCTCCCTGCCCGTGCCACTGCTGTGCCACCGAGAGTCTTTCCCTGTGAGGAGCAGCTTCACCCCGAGCCCCGCAGCCGCGCGGGTGCCGCTGCCCAGGACTCCCCTGGCTGTGTTTCAAACCTGTCGCGTTTGGGGGAGCCCTGGGAAAGGGGCTCTCAAGAGAGCGCTGGGCACAGCTGGGAGCTCCCAGCCCAACCAGCTCTTCTCACGCCAGCACTGGCACGGATCTCTTGGGCTCCAGTGCGGTCCCAGATTTCTGTGTGCACCAGCAATACCTCTGGGTTCCCAGAACAGTCTCCTCTGATGATGGCTCTGCCCTGTGTTTCCCTCCTCCCTCCCCAGAGCAGCCGGTGAACAACTCACTCCCATCCTCTCCAGTTGCCTTTTGCATCCAGGCCTCATTCCCAGCTACTCCAGCCACTGTTGCCATCCCTGAATGGGGCTCCCCATCTTCCTTAGGCTGTGCTGACACACCCCCCCGAGCAGGGAGAGGTGCTGGCACCTGCTGCAGCCCTCCCTGGCCACACCTCACTGCTCATGGACCGCGAGCAGGGACTTCTGGGGATGTGATGCCCAAAAGCCTTTTCTCCCCATTGACCTTGCGCGCTCCATTGGTTTGCAGTGCTGGAAACGTCACTTCCCGACTCCTCCAGCGGCTGCTTCCCAGACAGGGCAGAGCACAGGCAGCCCTGCTGCCCACAGCCTCCATCACCAGCTGCCTTCTCTTTTTATCCCTGTTTTCCCTTTCTGCTTTTTTTCAGGTTCTTTGTAAAACTGCCATGGAGAGGGAGAAGGGATAATAAGGAGGCACAGGACATAGAGCAGACAAGGGCAGGGAGCTCCTCCCGGTGCTGCCCATCTTCCTGCTTACCCTCACCTTTCCAAGTCCTTCCCTTCCACGGCATTTTCCAGAGCTTTCCTGAGTTCAGGAAACATGAATTGCCATTGATTCAATCCATCGAGGAGTCCTATGAAGCTGGCAGAAAAGCAATGCAGGAAGAGACATCGTGTGAAGAACTCGAGTGACTGGAAGATTTTCAAGAGGCTGAAGAAGTTAATGGGTTGCCAACAATTCTTCACCTCCTGTTCTAGTATAGGAACTGCTGAGGCTCCCCTTGCATGCTGTTTCGTTGGCTGTTGTTACTTCCCTGCGTGCTTCTTCCTTGACTGTTATTTTCTTTCTGTCGCCCATGAGGGAAACCCGGAGAGTGCTGCAGGTGGCCACGAGCTCGGGACACCCAGACAAGGCATCAGCACCTCAGGGTTTTCCTCATCCCTTGTGGCAATGTTTCCCATTGTATTAAATAAAAATTAAGATTCTTCTTGTTCCTCCTGGTGTCACTGATATATTTGTAAAAGCAGTTTCTGTTTTCCCTTATGGCATTGGCCAAGTTCACTTCCAGCCGGGCCTTAGCCTTTCACCTTTTCCCCCTGCATGTCCCAGCAACATCCTCGCCATCATCCCGCGGTGCTGCCCTTCTTCCAAAGCTGTAAATTCTGTCTTTTCCCAGAGACCCAGCCAAAGCTTCCTGCTCAGCCCCTCTGCTTCCTCACCAGCTTTGGGCACACGGGCACGGCCTGCTCCTGCCTGCACCTTCAAGCATTTCTCCTTGCAGGATGTCCAGCCTCCCTGGACTCCTCTGCCCCTCAGGACAGTGTCCCCAAGGAGCCTGTCAACCACAGGCTGACTCACCCTGGGCAACCCCTCCAACCTGGGCAGACCTTCATCCACATTGTCACTGTCCTGGCCCCAGAGGCCCAGAGCCTCCAGTGTCTTGTGCTCCAGAGGGAGCCGGGAAGGTGAGATGGGCCAGGAGGGGATTCCCCTGCTGCTCCGAGCAGGGACCTGTTTCCATCTCCCCCCCGTTACCTCTGCCAGCCCTGGCGCCACTGCCTGGCTGCGGCACTGCCAGAAGCCCAAGAACTGTGCGAGCTCCCTCTGCGTCACCACGTGCCATATTCTGGCTATGGCTCTCGGAACACTGGAAACCACAGCTGGATTCTCATTTGGGACGTGACGTTCGGCTTCCCGTGCCTGGGGCCGTGCGAAGAACGGCCGGAGGCGGCACTGACTGCTCCGGCCTGGCTGCCAAGCTGGGGAGCGGGCACAGGATGGAGTCGCTGAACGCGGAGGTCTTTTCCATCGTCAGCGCCTCGAAGAGTCCGTGACTCCGTGCCCACGGCTGGAGGCCGCCCTGCCGCGAGCGCTGCCGGAGCCGCCCCGGGCCGAGCTGCTCGCCCGCGCGTTTCTCCTCAGGCCGCGGGGGCGCTGCCGGAGCCGCGGAGCCGGAGCTGCTTCTGCGGCGCAGCGGCCGCGCTTCCCGCCCGGGCCCGGGGCGCCTCTCTGGCCGCTGCTTGCGGGGCTGTGCCGGCCTTCCCCAAGCTGCCCGCGGCTTCTTTTGCACGGCGCTCGCTGCCGGGGCCGCCGCGCTGAGGCGGAGCTGCCGCTCGCTCTCTGCCGCCGCTAATGTGGCGCTCCGGCCCCGTCGGGAGCTCTGCCGTCGGTGTCCCGGCGCTGCCGCCCCCAGAGCCCGGCAGCGGGAGCGCTTCGCCTCAGGGACTCGGCTGCAGCGGCGCTTGCAGCGGGCCCGGCCCGGCCGCCGCCGCTGCTGCTGCTGCTGCTGCCGGCGCCTGAGGCGGAGCTGCCGCCCCTCAGGCTCCCGGCGCTTCCCGCCATTGGCGCTGCGGCTCCCTCAGTCTCTCGCGGCGGACATTGCCAGCGTTGCCCGGCTCTCGGGAAGCTCCCGTCGCTCTCGCAGCGCCGGCAGGGGGTTTGGCCCTGCCTGCATGCCGGCTGCCCACCAAAGGCGCTGTCACTGCCGTGCGCAAGTGGACAGGGGAGAGAAAAGACAGCGAAAGGCTCCCGAGTTTGCAGAAAGACAGGGAGCGCTCCCTCCCCGATCACCGTCACGGACACATCAGACGGAACTTGGGGATATTAATTACATTTATTACCAACAAAGTCAGAGCAGAATAATGAGAAGTAAAAGAAATCTCAACAGAACCTGTCCACCCAAACCCATACCAAAACCTGGCCACACACACCCAATGCAAATGGGAATAGCTTCACGGGGACAGAGAGCAGGCTTGGATCGTGTCTTGCGGAGAAATTCTTCCCTGTGAGGGTGGGGAGGCCCTGGCACAGGGTGCCCAGAGCAGCTGTGGCTGTCCCTGCATCCCTGGAAGTGGCCAAGGCTGGCTTGCATGGGCCTTGGAGCAACCAACGGGCTGCAACTGGCTCATCCTTAAGGCCCCTTGCAGGCCAATCCATTCAATGATTCTGCAGTTTTATGGCTCTGTGACAGAGTCATTCGGTGACACCATCACCTGAACTGCAGTTGTGCTGTGAGCTCAGATGGCAACCACCACCACAGTGACACGGGCACTGCTACAGTGACGTCAGAAGGACAACTGTGACATGGACAGCACCACTGTGACACAGGAACTGCCACAGCTACACCTCAGGCTTGTGTCCCAGGTGACTGCAGCCAGTCCTGCCTCGCCATGGACCTGGTGACACGCCTCGTGCGTGCTCTGCTCCTGCTGGCCCTGCTGCTGGCAGTAGCCCCCTCCCCAGGAGAAGCCAAGGAACTCTGCCCACAGCCCTGCCGCTGCTCAGGGCGTGGGCGCCTGGATTGCCGCTACGCCGGCCTGGCCACCGTGCCCCCGGCCAGCCGCCACCGGGCCCTCGCCATCCTGTGAGTGCCGGCCACCCCACAGAGCCCTGCAGCTGCCCCTCAGCTCCCTATTGCTGCAGACCCCACGTGGGACACCCAGGGACTCGCTGGCAGGAGACAAGGGGGGCCTTGGGGTCCCAAGCTCAGCACGAGGGTGAATCCAGGCTGGGCACGCTGGGCCTTCTCCAGGCCAAGCCCACCTCCAGCTCAGCAGCCAAATGGGCAAGGGAATGGGTTTTCCTGAGGACGGACGGGGTTTTTCATTTCTTTGC
Source organism: Eopsaltria australis (assembly GCA_034509425.1). Taxonomy (NCBI): domain Eukaryota; kingdom Metazoa; phylum Chordata; class Aves; order Passeriformes; family Petroicidae; genus Eopsaltria; species Eopsaltria australis. The sequence goes on from JAVTVJ010011744.1 coordinate 22,883, forward strand.
AGAGATTTCACTGGCAACTCCATTGCTGAGATTGGAAAAGAAGCCTGGAAGGACTATCCATGGACTGAGACCTTGTAAGTGCCCTGCAGCATTTTGAATGTCAGGACTTTGGGTACTTTCCATCCTTTGGTCAGGGCTTGGAGCAGCAGCCCCCACACCACCCGTTTCCATTGGTGTTCAAAGCCGGCCTGCTCTGCAAGGCGGGGTGTGAATCACCAGGGCTTCCCAGGATGGCAAGAAATTCCTGGAGTCACGTCTCATGCGGCCCAGGGCAGCGTCCCTGTGTCGGTTTGGCCAAGGATCAGGCTGTGGTCAGCTTCAGCCGGCCAGGAGCAAGCGGCTGCTCCGGCCAGGAGTGGGGACGATGCCTGCAGTGACCCAAAGAGATGCTTCAGTCAGGCTGCTGCAGGAGATTTGCCCATGACAATCCCATTTGGGGCTGGCCAGCGGCCGCTGTCACAATGTCCCTGTGTCCCCTTGCAGAGTGCTCAGGGACAATGAGCTGCGGGCAGTGAAGAGCCATTCCCTGGAGGGGCTGTTCCTGCTGAAGCACCTGTAAGCACCAAGCCCTGCCCAAGGCAGGGGGGCTCCTGCCTGCCCCTCCCTGGGGCCCTGCTGCCCAGCCCAGCCCCGGGCACGTGGCCTTTGTCCCTCCTGGGATCCAGGCTGCAGAGGCAAGGGAAAGCCACAGGGCACATAGAAGTGACATTTGGTCTTCTAACTGCAACAGGGATTTGTCCTGCAATGAGATCCTGTCCATTGAGGAACGGGCTTTTGAGCCGCTGCCTTTCCTGAAGTTTCTGTGAGTGAGAAAAGTTTCTGTCTGGTGTTTCTCGTGCAGTCTTTGCACTGGGCACCGTTCCGGTGTCGGAAAATGCTCCTGTTCTTTTCCCACCAGTGCCTAAATCTGCCCTGCTCAGAGCCCAGCTGAGCTACAGAGGTCAATGCCCATGGCTGGACGGCCACGCCAGGGGGACAGACCCCAGCGGGGTTGTCCACACGCAGCCGTCAGAGCAGCCCGTTCTTGCGGGCTTGGCTGCATCCTGGGACAGAAATAGAGTCAGCACTTGAGCCCTTCACTTCCCCTCCTGGGCAGGCTACAAGCACTGAGAAAACAGCGCTTTCCTCCCTCTTCCACCTTGGATTTGCACCTTTCCTACAAAGGGATCCTGCTGTACCCCCTCTTCCTGCAGGACAGGCCCAATTCCTTGTGTGACCTCCTCTTTCCCCAGAAACCTCTCCGGGAATGGCCTCACGCAGATCCGCAGCGGCACCTTCCAGGCCTGGCATGGGATGCAGTTTCTCCAGAAGCTGTAAGTGGCACCAGAGGTAAAGGCACGGCAGGGCGAGGCTCTGCAGGGTCTCTGCAGGCTCAGTGGGCAACAGCAGATTTGCCCTCTGGAAAGTCCCGATTCCGACTGTGCGTGTCAGCCAGGGAGCACCAGGAGTGTGCAGCTGCAAAGGCCCTTTGCCCTGCCCTGCTCACCTCCTGCAAGGCTTCCTTGAAATGGACCCAGCCATCCCCACGTGCCCAGCACACCCAGCTCACGTCCCTGCCATCAGCCCTGACAGAGCTCTGTTGTTCCTCAGGATCCTCAGCCATAACCCGCTGGCTGTCATTGCTGACTCTGCCTTCTTCAAGCTGCCCTCAGTGAGCTCTCTGTAAGTACTGGCTCCCTTGAGCAGATCAGCAGAGATCTGTGTCTCTCTTGAGTGCCCTGTTCTCAGTTAAGCAGAGCTGCAGGAGCAAGTCTCCCTCTTGCCCAGCCTGAGTCTGCTGGAGACACAAACAGCCCCAGCGCCAGCAGAGCAAGGCAAAAGCCAAGCAGTGCTGGTGTGTCCCCAGCTGCAAAGCAAGCCAGGAACTGGGACACAAACTTTCAGCGACCAGAGCCCATCCAGGTCTGGGGCCGTGGAGTGGCCACAGGCCTCTGGGAATAAACTGCACTCCTGCTGGAGCACTCGTGCCAGCAGCTCGAGGCTCCTGCCTCCTCCAGGGACTGGAGCTGCCCTCAGGGGAGAGCAGCAGGACGGCTGGGCAAGGGGCAATCCTTTCTGGTGCCATCTGTCTGCCACAAGAGCTGCAGGATTGCCCTCCTGATTCCGACACCCTGGTTTAGAGCAGGGCAAGGCAGAGAGAGGCTGCGCTCTGGAATGGCTTCTCTTTGATCAGGCAGAAGTGGATGCCTCTGCCAACAGCAGCACAATCATCAGGGCCCTGGGCTTGCTCTCAGAGCAGAGTTCTGGCAATGCCACCGGAGAAGTCAATGAGGTCTTTCCAATGCTTGCAGAGACCTGAGTGCCACGCAAGTGACTCCGCAGACGCTGCTGCTGCTCCTGCAGACCACAGTGAGCTTGGAAACCCTGTGAGGGTGTGGGACTGAGCCCCAGCCGCCAGCAGGGCCCGAGTGCTGGGACAAGGGCTCTGCTTGGGAAACAAATCCGTGTGCCACAAAACCAGAACAAGCCCAGTAAGCTCAGGGGTTGCTGTTTCCTTCTGGGAACCTGCCAAAACACACCAGCTCAGAGGCAGAATTTCACCTTTGGGGTGACTTGCTGCAGGTTTTTCAAAGGGGAGTCTGAACCCCAGGCGGGTGCGTTTCTGCGTCACGTGGTATCTTGGGAGCAGTTCCATTTGCCAGGGTAAAATCCCCTCTTTGATGTTTTGGATTGGGAGTGAGGGGACTTTCCCAGAGCTGTGGCACACAGGGAAGCACGAGCCCCATGCGTGGTATCCGTGTGCTCCCCGAGTTGGGCTCGGAGCCATGGATTGGGTGGCCGGCTGTTCCTCCAATAATCCCCTCTTGTCTTTAGCCAAGTGCCCAGGGATGTGGCCTGCTGCCTGTGCCAGGAGCGTCCCTACGCCGAGAGCCCGTGCAGGACCATCCAGTTCCTCTGCGAGAAGCTGTGCAGCACCAGCGCCCCGCAGTGCGGTTGGTGTCCGGAGGGGCTGGGGGGAACTCAAATCTGACACTTCTCTTCAGCCTGGGGAAATGCTGCAGCACTGTCCCGGCTTGAGGGTCCTGATCTCCCCTTGGAGTACAGCACTTGGACAAAGCACCTTGGGTTGAAACGTTCCTGGTGATTGCACAGATCTTGTGTGTCAAACACTGTCTGGGACACCCCAGTGCCCACGTGCAGGAGAGAGGGCACGGGCCCCGATGGGCTCTGCAGGGTGAACACCCAGCACCGTTATCCCCTCTTGGGCCTGTGCAGGGGGAGCAAAGCGCTGTCCTGCTCTAGCTGGGCACAGGGGAGAGAACATCCTAGCCACAGCAGGGCCAGCCTGGACTTCTGCAAACGGATGAGTCCCTGGGCTTTTCCCCCCTGCCCGTCTGTGCCCCCGTTGCAGTGCTGATCTTTCCTCTGGGGTCTCTGGCTCTTCACTGGCTCCTGCAGAGCAACCCAAGCCTGGCTCATCTGGAGCTGTGGGGGACTCTCCGACACCAAACCCATTCCCCTGGGATGTTTCCCTCCCTCCCATCCAGAAAGAGCCCTGGGAGACACCAGGAAAGGAACAGCTCTGTGCTCTGCCCCGAGGGGATAATGGGATGGACTGAAGGGCTTTTCTCCTCTCCACAACACATCCCCCGCTCTGCCCTCGCGCTCCCTGACCTTGAGATGAGCTCCTGCTGCTTGGGGTAACCTCTGAGCCTGTGTTTGTGCTCAGCCACTGCTCTGCTCTCTTGGTGTTCTCCAGCTCACACAACTGTGGTACAGACACGGGGAGTAATAATGGACACGGAACAAGGCAGAGAGCTGAACACCCGCCCAGTGTTGAGCCTCAAGCCCAAGGAGCCTTCACTGGGAGATCGTGGAACCGTAACGCTTGTGGTTGGCCTGACCCTGAGCACTGAGGGTGATGTCCGAAGCCTGGGGACTTCCAGAACAAATTCACATCCCCCTCAGCATCTCTTGGGGCATGAAGGCAAAACAAGTGTTGATGACCTGAGGGCCAAGCCCAAGAAGAAGCTGCACAAGGCTAAAAGCATCAAGACTGTGAAGAGCATTGTCCCAGCCCAGCCCCATCCTGCGAGGCTGAAGGATGTGGTGGAAAACATACCCTGGGACTTGGATCAAGAGAAGAGGAAGTCACGTTTAAACTGGCAAGGATTAAACCCCTGGGATCGAGCTGGTGGGTTAAACTCCGCTGACGATGCCTCTATCACCAGACACCACAGACATGAGGTTCCAGCTCCAAGGCGGAACTACATCAGGACTCATAAAAGGCACAAGAAGAACAGCCAGGATTGGGCTGGACAGAATCGGCTTTTCTACCAGGTGTTGAGCCCTGTGAAAGTGGAGCGAAAGCCCAGAGGGGGCCAGGGTCTAAACAGGAATATGGATTTTCTTTCTGACCCGTTTCTTCCGAGCCGCCCCGCTACGAGCAGAAGGGGAGAGGACACGGCTGAAAAGGGGTATTCCTCTCGAGGTGGGCACCTCCTGCTCATCCCTGACACCACGGAGGAGGAAGACTCCACGCTCCTCAATAAACCGGGGAGCCCGCAAGTCCCAGACCTTGCACCGGTTCCAGAAAAACTATTGGAAACCACAGACAATCATCACCTGCAAGACCAAGGTCTGCAGACGTTCCTGGGCCACGTGGATCGAGCCCTGAAGAGGGACTGCAGCCTGCCCCGGCTCAAGCAGGCCTGTGCCAAGATGGTCTCGAAGACCAGGCTGCTTCTAAAGGTGCTGAGCGAGAGGCGAGAGAACCAGGGAGTCTCTGATCGTATGCGCCAGTGTCGTCTGCAAGAGCACATGTCCATTCAATTGACCTTGGGTGAGGGCGAGAAACTCAAAGGGAAGGTAGGAGAGCTGCGGGGCACTGCTGCACGTGTCCTTGTGGGCAAGGGGAATGGCAGGATCAATAGTATTGCCCCCCATGATCTTCTTCCCTTTCCTTTCCTCACGACAGAAACTAGAGGCTGTGGTGTACGTGATCACGTTTGTGGTTTTGCTGTCTTTCTTCATCTTCGTTTTGCTGATACTGAAAGCCATCTGTCACGTAAGCCAGTATCTTGTTTGGCACACAGCTGTCTGTCTTGTAGCTGGAGGGCCCAGGTGACAAGCCCCAGGTGCCGCTGTGGATGCTCCTGCACGTGCTGGCTACCACAGCAGACGTTTTTCTAAGCCTGGAGCTTGTGGCAGCATCCACAGCACCCAGCTCAGCAGGGTTCAGCCTGCCAGGGGGAAACTTCTCCTGCCTTCTGCCCCAGCCCTCCCCAGCTTTCCTTTGCTCTCCTGCCTTCAGGCACACAGCAGTGAGAGCTTTTGGCCTCTCCCGTTTGGCAGAATAGTAAAGGAAAACGGATGTTACAAGTCTCCCATTTTCCATCCCCAGAAGCGCTCCCGACCTCGTGAACTTGATTCTCAACCGAGCCCCACCGGGAGTCTGTGGCTGAGAAGGTAACTGCTCCCTGCCCGTGCCACTGCTGTGCCACCGAGAGTCTTTCCCTGTGAGGAGCAGCTTCACCCCGAGCCCCGCAGCCGCGCGGGTGCCGCTGCCCAGGACTCCCCCGGCTGTGTTTCAAACCTGTCGCGTTTGGGGGAGCCCTGGGAAAGGGGCTCTCAAGAGAGCGCTGGGCACAGCTGGGAGCTCCCAGCCCAACCAGCTCTTCTCACGCCAGCACTGGCACGGATCTCTTGGGCTCCAGTGCGGTCCCAGATTTCTGTGTGCACCAGCAATACCTCTGGGTTCCCAGAACAGTCTCCTCTGATGATGGCTCTGCCCTGTTTTTCCCTCCTCCCTCCCCAGAGCAGCCGGTGAACAACTCACTCCCATCCTCTCCAGTTGCCTTTTGCATCCAGGCCTCATTCCCAGCTACTCCAGCCACTGTTGCCATCCCTGAATGGGGCTCCCCATCTTCCTTAGGCTGTGCTGACACACCCCCCCGAGCAGGGAGAGGTGCTGGCACCTGCTGCAGCCCTCCCTGGCCACACCTCACTGCTCATGGACCGCGAGCAGGGACTTCTGGGGATGTGATGCCCAAAAGCCTTTTCTCCCCATTGACCTTGCACGCTCCATTGGTTTGCAGTGCTGGAAACGTCACTTCCTGACTCCTCCAGCGGCTGCTTCCCAGACAGGGCAGAGCACAGGCAGCCCTGCTGCCCACAGCCTCCATCACCAGCTGCCTTCTCTTTTTATCCCTGTTTTCCCTTTCTGCTTTTTTTCAGGTTCTTTCTAAAACTGCCACAGAGAAAGGGGAAGGATGACAAGAAAGCACAGAATGTACAGCTGCAAACGGCAGAGAGCTCCTCTCAGTGTTTGCCCTGTTCCAGCAACTTCCCTGGCGCCTCCGGGTGCTGTCCCCTGTTCAAGAAATCTGAAGTGCCATGGATTCAATGCTTCAGGGATGCCTATGAAGGCCAGAGATAAGCAGCCCAGGAAGAGACATAGTGTGAAGAACTGGGGTGGAAGGCTCACAAGAAGTTAATGGGTTGCCAACAATTCTTCACCTCCTGTTGTAGTATAGGAACTGCTGAGGCTCCCCTTGCATGCTGTTTCGTTGGCTGTTGTTACTTCCCTGCGTGCTTCTTCCTTGACTGTTATTTTCTTTCTGTCGCCCATGAGGGAAACCCGGAGAGTGCTGCAGGTGGCCACGAGCTCGGGACAGCCAGACAAGGCATCAGCACCTCAGGGTTTTCCTCATCCCTTGTGGCAATGTTTCCCATTGTATTAAATAAAAATTAAGATTCTTCTTGTTCCTCCTGGTGTCACTGATATATTTGTAGAAGCAGTTTCTGTTTTCCCTTATGGCATTGGCCAAGTTCACTTCCAGCCGGGCCTTAGCCTTTCACCTTTTCCCCCTGCATGTCCCAGCAACATCCTCGCCATCATCCCGCGGTGCTGCCCTTCTTCCAAAGCTGTAAAGTCTGTCTTTTCCCAGAGACCCAGCCAAAGCTTCCTGCTCAGCCCCTCTGCTTCCTCACCAGCTTTGGGCACACGGGCACGGCCTGCTCCTGCCTGCACCTTCAAGCATTTCTCCGTGCAGGATGTCCAGCCTCCCTGGACTCCTCTGCCCCTCAGGACAGTGTCCCCAAGGAGCCTGTCAACCACAGTGGCTGAACTGACTCACCCTGGGCAACCCCTCCAACCTGGGCAGACCTTCATCCACATTGTCACTGTCCTGGCCCCAGAGGCCCAGAGCCTCCAGGGTCTTGTGCTCCAGAGGGAGCCGGGAAGGTGAGATGGGCCAGGAGGGGATTCCCCTGCTGCTCCGAGCAGGGACCTGTTTCCATCTCCCCCCCGTTACCTCTGCCAGCCCTGGCGCCACTGCCTGGCTGCGGCACTGCCAGAAGCCCAAGAACTGTGCGAGCTCCCTCTGCGTCACCACGTGCCATATTCTGGCTATGGCTCTCGGAACACTGGAAACCACAGCTGGATTCTCATTTGGGACGTGACGTTCGGCTTCCCGTGCCTGGGGCCGTGCGAAGAACGGCCGGAGGCGGCACTGACTGCTCCGGCCTGGCTGCCAAGCTGGGGAGCGGGCACAGGATGGAGTCGCTGAACGCGGAGGTCTTTTCCATCGTCAGCGCCTCGAAGAGTCCGTGACTCCGTGCCCACGGCTGGAGGCCGCCCTGCCGCGAGCGCTGCCGGAGCCGCCCCGGGCCGAGCTGCTCGCCCGCGCGTTTCTCCTCAGGCCGCGGGGGCGCTGCCGGTGCCGCGGAGCCGGAGCTGCTTCTGCGGCGCAGCGGCCGCGCTTCCCGCCCGGGCCCGGGGCGCCTCTCTGGCCGCTGCTTGCGGGGCTGTGCCGGCCTTCCGCAAGCTGCCCGCGGCTTCTTTTGCACGGCGCTCGCTGCCGGGGCCGCCGCGCTGAGGCGGAGCTGCCGCTCGCTCTCTGCCGCCGCTAATGTGGCGCTCCGGCCCCGTCGGGAGCTCTGCCGTCGGTGTCCCGGCGCTGCCGCCCCCAGAGCCCGGCAGCGGGAGCGCTTCGCCTCAGGGACTCGGCTGCAGCGGCGCTTGCAGCGGGCCCGGCCCGGCCCGGCCCGGCCCGGCCCGGCCGCCGCCGCTGCTGCTGCTGCTGCTGCCGGCGCCTGAGGCGGAGCTGCCGCCCCTCAGGCTCCCGGCGCTTCCCGCCATTGGCGCTGCGGCTCCCTCAGTCTCTCGCGGCGGACATTGCCAGCTTTGCCCGGCTCTCGGGAAGCTCCCGTCGCTCCCGCAGCGCCGGCAGGGGGTTTGGCCCTGCCTGCATGCCGGCTGCCCACCAAAGGCGCTGTCACTGCCGTGCGCAAGTGGACAGGGGGGAGAAAAGACAGCGAAAGGCTCCCGAGTTTGCAGAAAGACAGGGAGCGATCCCTCCCCGATCACCGTCACGGACACATCAGACGGAACTTGGGGATATTAATTACATTTATTACCAACAAAGTCAGAGCAGAATAATGAGAAGTAAAAGAAATCTCAACAGAACCTGTCCACCCAAACCCATACCAAAACCTGGCCACACAAACCCAATGCAAATGGGAATAGCTTCACGGGGACAGAGAGCAGGCTTGGATCGTGTCTTGCGGAGAAATTCTTCCCCGTGAGGGTGGGGAGGCCCTGGCACAGGGTGCCCAGAGCAGCTGTGGCTGTCCCTGCATCCCTGGAAGTGGCCAAGGCTGGCTTGCATGGGCCTTGGAGCAACCAACGGGCTGCAACTGGCTCATCCTTAAGGCCCCTTGCAGGCCAATCCATTCAATGATTCTGCAGTTTTATGGCTCTGTGACAGAGTCATTTGGTGACACCATCACCTGAACTGCAGTTGTGCTGTGAGCTCAGATGGCAACCACCACCACAGTGACACGGGCACTGCTACAGTGACGTCAGAAGGCCAACTGTGACATGGACAGCACCACTGTGACACAGGAACTGCCACAGCTACACCTCAGGCTTGTGTCCCAGGTGACTGCAGCCAGTCCTGCCTCGCCATGGACCTGGTGACACGCCTCGTGCGTGCTCTGCTCCTGCTGGCCCTGCTGCTGGCAGTAGCCCCCTCCCCAGGAGAAGCCAAGGAACTCTGCCCACAGCCCTGCCGCTGCTCAGGGCGTGGGCGCCTGGATTGCCGCTACGCCGGCCTGGCCACCGTGCCCCCGGCCAGCCGCCACCGGGCCCTCGCCATCCTGTGAGTGCCGGCCACCCCACAGAGCCCTGCAGCTGCCCCTCAGCTCCCTATTGCTGCAGACCCCACGTGGGACACCCAGGGACTCGCTGGCAGGAGACAAGGGGGGCCTTGGGGGCCCAAGCTCAGCACGAGGGTGAATCCAGGCTGGGCACGCTGGGCCTTCTCCAGGCCAAGCCCACCTCCAGCTCAGCAGCCAAATGGGCAAGGGAATGGGTTTTCCTGAGGACGGACGGGGTTTTTCATTTCTTTGCAGAGATTTCACTGGCAACTCCATTGCTGAGATTGGAAAAGAAGCCTGGAAGGACTATCCATGGACTGAGACCTTGTAAGTGCCCTGCAGCATTTTGAATGTCAGGACTTTGGGTACTTTCCATCCTTTGGTCAGGGCTTGGAGCAGCAGCCCCCACACCACCCGTTTCCATTGGTGTTCAAAGCCGGCCTGCTCTGCAAGGCGGGGTGTGAATCACCAGGGCTTCCCAGGATGGCAAGAAATTCCTGGAGTCACGTCTCATGCGGCCCAGGGCAGCGTCCCTGTGTCTGTTTGGCCAAGGATCAGGCTGTGGTCAGCTTCAGCCGGCCAGGAGCAAGCGGCTGCTCCGGCCAGGAGTGGGGACGATGCCTGCAGTGACCCAAAGACATGCTTCAGTCAGGCTGCTGCAGGAGATTTGCCCATGACAATCCCATTTGGTGCGGGCCAGCGGCCGCTGTCACAATGTCCCTGTGTCCCCTTGCAGAGTGCTCAGGGACAATGAGCTGCGGGCAGTGAAGAGCCATTCCCTGGAGGGGCTGTTCCTGCTGAAGCACCTGTAAGCACCAAGCCCTGCCCAAGGCAGGGGGGCTCCTGCCTGCCCCTCCCTGGGGCCCTGCTGCCCAGCCCAGCCCCGGGCACGTGGCCTTTGTCCCTCCTGGGATCCAGGCTGCAGAGGCAAGGGAAAGCCACAGGGCACATGGAAGTGACATTTGGTCTTCTAACTGCAACAGGGATTTGTCCTGCAATGAGATCCTGTCCATTGAGGAACGGGCTTTTGAGCCGCTGCCTTTCCTGAAGTTTCTGTGAGTGAGAAAGTTTCTGTCTGGTGTTTTTCGTGCAGTCTTTGCACTGGGCACCGTTCCGGTGTCGGAAAATGCTCCTGTTCTTTTCCCACCAGTGCCTAAATCTGCCCTGCTCAGAGCCCAGCTGAGCTACAGAGGTCAATGCCCATGGCTGGACGGCCACGCCAGGGGGACAGACCCCAGCGGGGTTGTCCACACGCAGCCGTCAGAGCAGCCCGTTCTTGCGGGCTTGGCTGCATCCTGGGACAGAAATAGAGTCAGCACTTGAGCCCTTCACTTCCCCTCCTGGGCAGGCTACAAGCACTGAGAAAACAGCGCTTTCCTCCCTCTTCCACCTTGGATTTGCACCTTTCCTACAAAGGGATCCTGCTGTACCCCCTCTTCCTGCAGGACAGGCCCAATTCCTTGTGTGACCTCCTCTTTCCCCAGAAACCTCTCCGGGAATGGCCTCACGCAGATCCGCAGCGGCACCTTCCAGGCCTGGCATGGGATGCAGTTTCTCCAGAAGCTGTAAGTGGCACCAGAGGTAAAGGCACGGCAGGGCGAGGCTCTGCAGGGTCTCTGCAGGCTCAGTGGGCAACAGCAGATTTGCCCTCTGGAAAGTCCCGATTCCGACTGTGCGTGTCAGCCAGGGAGCACCAGGAGTGTGCAGCTGCAAAGGCCCTTTGCCCTGCCCTGCTCACCTCCTGCAAGGCTTCCTTGAAATGGACCCAGCCATCCCCACGTGCCCAGCACACCCAGCTCACGTCCCTGCCATCAGCCCTGACAGAGCCCTGTTGTTCCTCAGGATCCTCAGCCATAACCCGCTGGCTGTCATTGCTGACTCTGCCTTCTTCAAGCTGCCCTCAGTGAGCTCTCTGTAAGTACTGGCTCCCTTGAGCAGATCAGCAGAGATCTGTGTCTCTCTTGAGTGCCCTGGTCTCAGTTAAGCAGAGCTGCAGGAGCAAGTCTCCCTCTTGCCCAGCCTGAGTCTGCTGGAGACACACACAGTGCCAGCGCCAGCAGAGCAAGGCAAAAGCCAAGCAGTGCTGGTGTGTCCCCAGCTGCAAAGCAAGCCAGGAACTGGGACAAAAACTTTCAGCGACCAGAGCCCATCCAGGTCTGGGGCCGTGGAGTGGCCACAGGCCTCTGGGAATAAACTGCACTCCTGCTGGAGCACTCGTGCCAGCAGCTCGAGGCTCCTGCCTCCTCCAGGGACTGGAGCTGCCCTCAGGGGAGAGCAGCAGGACGGCTGGGCAAGGGGCAATCCTTTCTGGTGCCATCTGTCTGCCACAAGAGCTGCAGGATTGCCCTCCTGATTCCGACACCCTGGTTTAGAGCAGGGCAAGGCAGAGAGAGGCTGCGCTCTGGAATGGCTTCTCTTTGATCAGGCAGAAGTGGATGCCTCTGCCAACAGCAGCACAATCATCAGGGCCCTGGGCTTGCTCTCAGAGCAGAGTTCTGGCAATGCCACCGGAGAAGTCAATGAGGTCTTTCCAATGCTTGCAGAGACCTGAGTGCCACGCAAGTGACTCCGCAGACGCTGCTGCTGCTCCTGCAGACCACGGTGAGCTTGGAAACCCTGTGAGTGTGTGGGACTGAGCCCCAGCCGCCAGCAGGGCCCGAGTGCTGGGACAAGGGCTCTGCTTGGGAAACAAATCCGTGTGCCACAAAACCAGAACAAGCCCAGTAAGCTCAGGGGTTGCTGTTTCCTTCTGGGAACCTGCCAAAACACACCAGCTCAGAGGCAGAATTTCACCTTTGGGGTGACTTGCTGCAGGTTTTTCAGAGGGGAGTCTGAACCCCAGGCGGGTGCGTTTCTGCGTCACGTGGTATCTTGGGAGCAGTTCCATTTGCCAGAGTAAAATCCCCTCTTTGATGTTTTGGATTGGGAGTGAGGGGACTTTCCCAGAGCTGTGGCACACAGGGAAGCACGAGCCCCATGCGTGGTATCCGTGTGTTCCCCGAGTTGGGCTCGGAGCCATGGATTGGGTGGCCGGCTGTTCCTCCAATAATCCCCTCTTGTCTTTAGCCAAGTGCCCAGGGATGTGGCCTGCTGCCTGTGCCAGGAGCGTCCCTACGCCGAGAGCCCGTGCAGGACCATCCAGTTCCTCTGCGAGAAGCTGTGCAGCACCAGCGCCCCGCAGTGCGGTTGGTGTCCGGAGGGGCTGGGGGGAACTCAAATCTGACACTTCTCTTCA
>JAVTVJ010011745.1:0-150791 GCA_034509425.1 Eopsaltria australis
CCCCAGCTGCAAAGCAAGCCAGGAACTGGGACACAAACTTTCAGCGACCAGAGCCCATCCAGGTCTGGGGCCGTGGAGTGGCCACAGGCCTCTGGGAATAAACTGCACTCCTGCTGGAGCACTCGTGCCAGCAGCTCGAGGCTCCTGCCTCCTCCAGGGACTGGAGCTGCCCTCAGGGGAGAGCAGCAGGACGGCTGGGCAAGGGGCAATCCTTTCTGGTGCCGTCTGTCTGCCACAAGAGCTGCAGGATTGCCCTCCTGATTCCGACACCCTGGTTTAGAGCAGGGCAAGGCAGAGAGAGGCTGTGCTCTGGAATGGCTTCTCTTTGATCAGGCAGAAGTGGATGCCTCTGCCAACAGCAGCACAATCATCAGGGCCCTGGGCTTGCTCTCAGAGCAGAGTTCTGGCAATGCCACCGGAGAAGTCAATGAGGTCTTTCCAATGCTTGCAGAGACCTGAGTGCCACGCAAGTGACTCCGCAGACGCTGCTGCTGCTCCTGCAGACCACAGTGAGCTTGGAAACCCTGTGAGTGTGTGGGACTGAGCCCCAGCCGCCAGCAGGGCCCGAGTGCTGGGACAAGGGCTCTGCTTGGGAAACAAATCCGTGTGCCACAAAACCAGAACAAGCCCAGTAAGCTCAGGGGTTGCTGTTTCCTTCTGGGAACCTGCCAAAACACACCAGCTCAGAGGCAGAATTTCACCTTTGGGGTGACTTGCTGCAGGTTTTTCAAAGGGGAGTCTGAACCCCAGGCGGGTGCGTTTCTGCGTCACGTGGTATCTTGGGAGCAGTTCCATTTGCCAGGGTAAAATCCCCTCTTTGATGTTTTGGATTGGGAGTGAGGGGACTTTCCCAGAGCTGTGGCACACAGGGAAGCACGAGCCCCATGCGTGGTATCTGTGTGTTCCCCGAGTTGGGCTCGGAGCCATGGATTGGGTGGCCGGCTGTTCCTCCAATAATCCCCTCTTGTCTTTAGCCAAGTGCCCAGGGATGTGGCCTGCTGCCTGTGCCAGGAGCGTCCCTACGCCGAGAGCCCGTGCAGGACCATCCAGTTCCTCTGCGAGAAGCTGTGCAGCACCAGCGCCCCGCAGTGCGGTTGGTGTCCGGAGGGGCTGGGGGGAACTCAAATCTGACACTTCTCTTCAGCCTGGGGAAATGCTGCAGCACTGTCCCGTCTTGGGGGGTCCTGATCTCCCCTTGGAGTACAGCACTTGGACAAAGCACCTTGGGTTGAAAAGTTCCTGGTGATTGCACAGATCTTGTGTGTCAAACACTGTCTGGGACACCCCAGTGCCCACGTGCAGGAGAGAGGGCACAGGCCCCGATGGGCTCTGCAGGGTGAACACCAAGCACCGTTATCCCCTCTTGGGCCTGTGCAGGGGGAGCAAAGCGCTGTCCTGCTCTAGCTGGGCACAGGGGAGAGAACATCCTAGCCACAGCAGGGCCAGCCTGGACTTCTGCAAACACATACAGCCACGTTGCCAAGGTCCCCAGGGAGCTCTTTCCTCTTGCTGTCTCAGCCCCAGGTTTGCCATAGCACAGTCCCGGAGCTCTGGTGCCCATGAGGAAGTTTTTCTTGGTGGAACAGCTTGAGTTGGTGCTGTTGGGAATGGCGCCAGAGCAAAGGAGTCCCTGGGCTTTTCCCCCCTGCCCATCTGTGCCCCCGTTGCAGTGCTGATCTTTCCTCTGGGGTCTCTGGCTCTTCACTGGCTCCTGCAGAGCAACCCAAGCCTGGCTCATCTGGAGCTGTGGGGGACTCTCCGACACCAAACCCATTCCCCTGGGATGTTTCCCTCCCTCCCATCCAGAAAGAGCCCTGGGAGACACCAGGAAAGGAACAGCTCTGTGCTCTGCCCCGAGGGGATAATGGGATGGACTGAAGGGCTTTTCTCCTCTCCACAACACATCCCCCGCTCTGCCCTCGCGCTCCCTGACCGTGAGATGAGCTCCTGCTGCTTGGGGTAACCTCTGAGCCTGTGTTTGTGCTCAGCCACTGCTCTGCTCTCTTGGTGTTCTCCAGCTCACACAACTGTGGTACAGACACGGGGAGTAATAATGGACACGGAACAAGGCAGAGAGCTGAACACCCGCCCAGTGTTGAGCCTCAAGCCCAAGGAGCCTTCACTGGGAGATCATGGAACCGTAACGCTTGTGGTTGCCCTGACCCTGAGCACTGAGGGTGATGTCCGAAGCCTGGGGACTTCCAGAACAAATTCACATCCCCCTCAGCATCTCTTGGGGCATGAAGGCAAAACAAGTGTTGATGACCTGAGGGCCAAGCCCAAGAAGAAGCTGCACAAGGCTAAAAGCATCAAGACTGTGAAGAGCATTGTCCCAGCCCAGCCCCATCCTGCTAGGCTGAAGGATGTGGTGGAAAACATACCCTGGGACTTGGATCAAGAGAAGAGGAAGTCACGTTTAAACTGGCAAGGATTAAACCCCTGGGATCGAGCTGGTGGGTTAAACTCCGCTGACGATGCCTCTATCACCAGACACCACAGACATGAGGTGGAAGATCCAGCTCCAAGGCGGAACTACATCAGGACTCATAAAAGGCACGAGAAGAACAGCCAGGATTGGGCTGGACAGAATCGGCTTTTCTACCAGGTGTTGAGCCCTGTGAAAGTGGAGCGAAAGCCCAGAGGGGGCCAGGGTCTAAACAGGAATATGGATTTTCTTTCTGACCTGTTTCTTCCGAGCCGCCCCGCTACGAGCAGCAGGGGAGAGGACACAGCTGAAAAGGGGTATTCCTCTCGAGGTGGGCACCTCCTGCTCATCCCTGACACCACGGAGGAGGAAGACTCCACGCTCCTCAATAAACCGGGGAGCCCGCAAGTCCCAGACCTTGCACCGGTTCCAGAAAAACTATTGGAAACCACAGACAATCATCACCTGCAAGACCAAGGTCTGCAGACGTTCATGGGCCACGTGGATCGAGCCCTGAAGAGGGACTGCAGCCTGCCCCGGCTCAAGCAGGCCTGTGCCAAGATGGTCTCGAAGACCAGGCTGCTTCTAAAGGTGCTGAGCGAGAGGCGAGAGAACCAGGGAGTCTCTGATCGTATGCGCCAGTGTCGTCTGCAAGAGCACATGTCCATTCAATTGACCTTGGGTGAGGGCGAGAAACTCAAAGGGAAGGTAGGAGAGCTGCGGGGCACTGCTGCACGTGTCCTTGTGGGCAAGGGGAATGGCAGGATCAATAGTATTGCCCCCCATGATCTTCTTCCCTTTCCTTTCCTCACGACAGAAACTAGAGGCTATGGTGTACGTGATCACGTTTGTGGTTTTGCTGTCTTTCTTCGTCTTCGTTTTGCTGATACTGAAAGCCATCTGTCACGTAAGCCAGTATCTTGTTTGGCACACAGCTGTCTGTCTTGTAGCTGGAGGGCCCAGGTGACAAGCCCCAGGTGCCGCTGTGGATGCTCCTGCACGTGCTGGCTACCACAGCAGACGTTTTTCTAAGCCTGGAGCTTGTGGCAGCATCCACAGCACCCAGCTCAGCAGGGTTCAGCCTGCCAGGGGGAAGCTTCTCCTGCCTTCTGCCCCAGCTCTCCCCAGCTTTCCTTTGCTCTCCTGCCTTCAGGCACACAGCAGTGAGAGCTTTTGGCCTCTCCCGTTTGGCAGAATAGTAAAGGAAAACGGATGTTACAAGTCTCCCATTTTCCATCCCCAGAAGCGCTCCCGACCTCGTGAACTTGATTCTCAACCGAGCCACACCGGGAGTCTGTGGCTGAGAAGGTAACTGCTCCCTGCCCGTGCCACTGCTGTGCCACCGAGAGTCTTTCCCTGTGAGGAGCAGCTTCACCCCGAGCCCCGCAGCCGCGCGGGTGCCGCTGCCCAGGACTCCCCCGGCTGTGTTTCAAACCTGTGGCGTTTGGGGGAGCCCTGGGAAAGGGGCTCTCAAGAGAGCGCTGGGCACAGCTGGGAGCTCCCAGCCCAACCAGCTCTTCTCACGCCAGCACTGGCACGGATCTCTTGGGCTCCAGTGCGGTCCCAGATTTCTGTGTGCACCAGCAATACCTCTGGGTTCCCAGAACAGTCTCCTCTGATGATGGCTCTGCCCTGTTTTTCCCTCCTCCCTCCCCAGAGCAGCCGGTGAACAACTCACTCCCATCCTCTCCAGTTGCCTTTTGCATCCAGGCCTCATTCCCAGCTACTCCAGCCACTGTTGCCATCCCTGAATGGGGCTCCCCATCTTCCTTAGGCTGTGCTGACACACCCCCCCGAGCAGGGAGAGGTGCTGGCACCTGCTGCAGCCCTCCCTGGCCACACCTCACTGCTCATGGACCGCGAGCAGGGACTTCTGGGGATGTGATGCCCAAAAGCCTTTTCTCCCCATTGACCTTGCGCGCTCCATTGGTTTGCAGTGCTGGAAACGTCACTTCCTGACTCCTCCAGCGGCTGCTTCCCAGACAGGGCAGAGCACAGGCAGCCCTGCTGCCCACAGCCTCCATCACCAGCTGCCTTCTCTTTTTATCCCTGTTTTCCCTTTCTGCTTTTTTTCAGGTTCTTTCTAAAACTGCCATGGAGAAAGGGGAAATAAGGAGGCACAGGACATAGAGCAGACAAGGGCAGGGAGCTCCTCCCGGTGCTGCCCATCTTCCTGCTTACCCTCACCTTTCCAAGTCCTTCCCGCCTTTCCAGAGCTTTCCTGAGTTCAGGAAACATGAATTGCCATTGATTCAATCCATCGAGGAGTCCTATGAAGCTGGCAGAAAAGCAATGCAGGAAGAGACATCGTGTGAAGAACTCGAGTGACTGGAAGATTTTCAAGAGGCTGAAGAAGTTAATGGGTTGCCAACAATTCTTCACCTCCTGTTCTAGTATAGGAACTGCTGAGGCTCCCCTTGCATGCTGTTTCGTTGGCTGTTGTTACTTCCCTGCGTGCTTCTTCCTTGACTGTTATTTTCTTTCTGTCGCCCATGAGGGAAACCCGGAGAGTGCTGCAGGTGGCCACGAGCTCGGGACACCCAGACAAGGCATCAGCACCTCAGGGTTTTCCTCATCCCTTGTGGCAATGTTTCCCATTGTATTAAATAAAAATTAAGATTCTTCTTGTTCCTCCTGGTGTCACTGATATATTTGTAGAAGCAGTTTCTGTTTTCCCTTATGGCATTGGCCAAGTTCACTTCCAGCCGGGCCTTAGCCTTTCACCTTTTCCCCCTGCATGTCCCAGCAACATCCTCGCCATCATCCCGCGGTGCTGCCCTTCTTCCAAAGCTGTAAATTCTGTCTTTTCCCAGAGACCCAGCCAAAGCTTCCTGCTCAGCCCCTCTGCTTCCTCACCAGCTTTGGGCACACGGGCACGGCCTGCTCCTGCCTGCACCTTCAAGCATTTCTCCTTGCAGGATGTCCAGCCTCCCTGGACTCCTCTGCCCCTCAGGACAGTGTCCCCAAGGAGCCTGTCAACCACAGTGGCTGAACTGACTCACCCTGGGCAACCCCTCCAACCTGGGCAGACCTTCATCCACATTGTCACTGTCCTGGCCCCAGAGGCCCAGAGCCTCCAGTGTCTTGTGCTCCAGAGGGAGCCGGGAAGGTGAGATGGGCCAGGAGGGGATTCCCCTGCTGCTCCGAGCAGGGACCTGTTTCCATCTCCCCCCCGTTACCTCTGCCAGCCCTGGCGCCACTGCCTGGCTGCGGCACTGCCAGAAGCCCAAGAACTGTGCGAGCTCCCTCTGCGTCACCACGTGCCATATTCTGGCTATGGCTCTCGGAACACTGGAAACCACAGCTGGATTCTCATTTGGGACGTGACGTTCGGCTTCCCGTGCCTGGGGCCGTGCGAAGAACGGCCGGAGGCGGCACTGACTGCTCCGGCCTGGCTGCCAAGCTGGGGAGCGGGCACAGGATGGAGTCGCTGAACGCGGAGGTCTTTTCCATCGTCAGCGCCTCGAAGAGTCCGTGACTCCGTGCCCACGGCTGGAGGCCGCCCTGCCGCGAGCGCTGCCGGAGCCGCCCCGGGCCGAGCTGCTCGCCCGCGCGTTTCTCCTCAGGCCGCGGGGGCGCTGCCGGTGCCGCGGAGCCGGAGCTGCTTCTGCGGCGCAGCGGCCGCGCTTCCCGCCCGGGCCCGGGGCGCCTCTCTGGCCGCTGCTTGCGGGGCTGTGCCGGCCTTCCGCAAGCTGCCCGCGGCTTCTTTTGCACGGCGCTCGCTGCCGGGGCCGCCGCGCTGAGGCGGAGCTGCCGCTCGCTCTCTGCCGCCGCTAATGTGGCGCTCCGGCCCCGTCGGGAGCTCTGCCGTCGGTGTCCCGGCGCTGCCGCCCCCAGAGCCCGGCAGCGGGAGCGCTTCGCCTCAGGGACTCGGCTGCAGCGGCGCTTGCAGCGGGCCCGGCCCGGCCCGGCCCGGCCGCCGCTGCTGCTGCTGCTGCTGCTGCCGCGCGCCTGAGGCGGAGCTGCCGCCCCTCAGGCTCCCGGCGCTTCCCGCCATTGGCGCTGCGGCTCCCTCAGTCTCTCGCGGCGGACATTGCCAGCTTTGCCCGGCTCTCGGGAAGCTCCCGTCGCTCTCGCAGCGCCGGGAGGAGATGTGTGCTTCAAATACGGTTTGGGAGAACCCCGGGAAAGGGGCTCCCGAGCGTGAGTGCTGGGCCAGCCAGGGCTGTTCTTCTGGGGGCTCCTATCTTTTTTGGGCTCAGCTGAAATGCCCCCGAGCAGGGAGAGGTGCTGCATATCGCGCAGTCCTCCCTGGCCAAACTTCCCTGCTTGTTTTCCTTGGCTTTCAGGTCGTCTGTGGAACTGCAACTGAGATGGAAGAACAAGTACAGGGAGGCTGAGGATGCAGAGCAGGTAAGGGCTTGGAGCAGCTGCCAATGCTGCTCCTCTGCCTGGT
This sequence comes from Eopsaltria australis, assembly GCA_034509425.1. NCBI lineage: Eukaryota > Metazoa > Chordata > Aves > Passeriformes > Petroicidae > Eopsaltria > Eopsaltria australis. Next base: position 6,822 of record JAVTVJ010011745.1, read on the forward strand.
CTTCCTCCCTTCTCCAAATCCTTCCCTTCCATGGCCATTTCCAGGGCCTGCCTGAGCTCAGCAAAGCTCAGTTGTTGTTGGTTCAGTACATCATGGATGTCCTTGATAAATAGGAGCAAGAATTGCAGAAACAAATGCAGAAAGAGAGCACGGATGCCTGCCAGGAAAGAGACGCAATGTGAAGAACTCGAGTGAGGCTAAGAAGACAGATGCCAACACTTCTTCCAGCTCCTGCACCTACATAGTATTTGCTGAGACTTCCCTTGATTCTGTTTCCTTGACTGTTGTTCCCTTGTCTATTTCCTTGGATCCTAGTTCTTGCCCTGCAGGCTATTTCCTTTGCTATTTCCTTACTGCTATTTCTTTGACTCTCATTGAATTTTACTTCCTTCACAGTTGTCTCCTTGGACGGTATTTCCTAAGAAATGCTGGTTTTGTGCAGCCAGAGCATCCTGTGAGCAGGGAGAAATATCTGTATGTTCAGGGCTGTGCACATGTTTTGTGTGTGTGTGTGTGTATGTGTGTGTGCTCGTGTGTCAGGTGCCAGAAGCAGGACTCACATTTGAAGTGGCAAACATTAAACCCCTGCAATGGAGCTGCTGGATTAAACCCCACTGAATGAAAATTCTCCTTGTTCCTCCTGGTTTTGCTGTTGTGTTTGTAAAAGCAGATCCTCTTCTCTTTTACTGAGTTTTTCAGCCTGAAGAAAAGGAGGCTTCAGGGGGGACCTTCTGGCTCTCCATCACTCCCTGGCAGGAGGGTACAGCCTGGTGGGGCATCAGGCTCAGCTCCCAGGGAACAAGGGAGAGGAGGAGAAGAAATGTGTCAGGGAAGTTTAGGCTGGGCATTAGGAAGAATTTCTTCACAGAGAGGAGGATTAAACATTGCAATAGACTGCCCAGACTGGGGTCACTGTCTGAGGAGGTGCTTGAGACACAGCTGGACGTGGCACTCGGTGCTCTGCGCTGGGGGACAAGGTGGGGATTTGGCACAGGTTGGACTTGCTCTTGGAGGGCTTTTCTGACCTCCCTGACTGTGATTCTGTTACCGTGACTGCAGCCTGCCCTGCCCCAACTGCTCAGTTCTCTGCCAGGGCCAGCCCACCCTCACAGGGAGGAATTCCTTCCCAATATCCCATCTAACCCTGGAGAAGCCACTCTCCCTTGTCCTGTCCCTCCTGTCCCTCCATCCCTTGTCCCAAGTCCCTCTCCTGGAGCCCCTTTAGGCACTGGAAGGGGCCCTGAGGACTCCCTGGAGCCTTCTCCAGCTGAACACGCTCAGCTCTCCCAGCCTGGCTCCAGAGCAGAGGGGCTCCAGCCCTGGAGCAGCTCTGTGGCCTGCCCTGGACTCTCTCCAGCAGCTCCAGGTCCTTCCTGTGCTGGGGACCCCAGGGCTGCAGGCAGCTCTGCAGGTGGAGTCTCACCTGAGCAGGGCCCAGGGGCAGAATCCCCCCCATCACCCTCTGGTCACTTTGCTGGGGATGGTGATAATTTCATATTCTGAAGCATTTATAAGACAACAGAATATAGAAACTGCATTTCCACCTGAGAAATTGCCCCAGCAGGGATTTACTTCCACAGAGGCCAGGTTCTCTGGTCCCCTTGTGAAACACCACATCTTCCTGTTTGGAGTTCTCCAAATTCTGTGTCCAGACACTGGCTTTTGCTTTACCTTTGTCTTTGAGGTTCAAACTCAGCCAGGGCCAGGTGATTTCTCCTGTAGCAAATCAACCCTTTCCTCTCTTTTTTGTTAAACAGGCTACACTTCTCTCATTTCAAGAGGGATCTTGCCTCATTCCTGTGGCTCATTCCTGAGCTCTCCCAGTTTTTGGTTTTCTTCTTTCTTCCAAAGAGACGTCAAAACATCTTGGCCGGGGTTTGTTATGAAGACACTCTCTTCTCCCTTTGTGATTTGGTGACCTTGGTGTCCCTTCCCACTACTTGAGCTGCCTCAGATGTTTGTTCATTACCAGGCTGCAAAATCTTATTTTATTTAATGGAAAACGTGTTTGAAAGAAGAAAGAACCTTTCCTTTATGTAATGTTAACGCCCCTGCTACTTGGGGTTCAACACTTGTGGTTCACAAGGCTCTTGTGGCTCAACACATTTATTACAATACTTATTTTTTTTTGTCTTAGAGAAATACTTCTCCAGTGCCTGTGCAAAGGCGTCCCACAGCTACTCCAGCTGGTAAGACACCTTCCACCTCCAGCTCTCTCAGAGCAGCTCTGGGCTTTACATGTGCTCCTGCAGGGAGGGCTCATTCCTTTTGTTGTTCTGGAAGTGCTGCACACATCTGATACTCTGTCTAAATAATCCTGCGGCTCTGCTGCTTCCAGATATAGCTGACCTCAGTAAGTTGACAGGAAAACACCTCCTCTCCAAAACCAGCAGTTATTTTGGGGCTTAATTTTAGCAGCATTTAGGTTTATTGCCCTTTTCTGTTGCTGTTACATATTTGGAGGAGAAGCAGAGGTTGGATGTGACGCATGTAATGATGTGTCTCACATCATTAAACTTTCATCCCTAATAAAACACTGCAAAACTTTTGGAAATGATGAAGGCAGAGCTGCTCCAATTCAGTGGCGTGATTAAAACTGAGATCAAACAAAACTTCTTCTTTGAGGTCACACTGTTCCAAGACAATTCATTGGCCTGGGAGAGAGATCAAGGGTAAATTTCCCTCTCTACAACATGTTTTAGCTTCATCCCTATGCACATATTTTTGTCATATAGAAGGGGCAGCTTCCCCGGAATTTACCACTTGGGAATGTTTCTGCTTTGGAAGGACTGACTGACATGACGAGGCAATGAGCCAGAAGGACCCAGCCACTCTCATCCCAAGCAAGTCCTTCCAAATCCCCGTCTGTTCCCCTTTCCATCGGGCTGGAGGGTGCCTTGCGGAGAGCGAGCGCTGAATTCCCTCCCTCACTCTGTCACAAGGGAAGTGAGCGGGCAGGGAGCTGAGGGGTGACTTCTGCGGGAACAGAGGTTTCTGTTTGACTCCACTGCTCACTTCCCTTGTGGGCAGGACCAGTCAGGTCAGCTCTCTGTGGCTTTGGAAGCGGCTGGAGAGCAGAGGCTGCATGGGGGAGTGTGGAGAGAAAGCAAACCAGCAGAAATTCCATCTTCTCAACTGAGAAACAAAAAAACTGATGGGTATTGGTTGTGTCACACCCCAAAATGTTCCAGTTTTGCTGCTGCTCTTGCGTAAGGGCCGGTTGTGTCCTGGACAGCAGGTGACTCTGTCACAAGGGTGGGGGGGCACTGCTCCAGGCAAACTGCAGGAGGAGTCAGAACCACATAATATCCCGAGTTGGAAGGGAACCCAGTGATCATCCAGTCCCACTCCTGGCCCTGCAACCAGACACTGCAAAAATCCCACCCTGTGCATCCCTGGGACTGGTGTCCAAATGCTCCAGGAGCTTTGGCAGCCTCAGGGCTGGGACCATTCCCTGGGGAGCTGTTCCAGTGCCCAAGGCTGGGTCACGGCAGGAGCAGCTTCAGAGAAGCCAAGACCACCCTGGACTTGACTCCTTCCAAGCAGACAAGAAAATGCAAATCCTCCTTTTTGTGGGACCAATGGAAGCACATCAGGGTCTCAGTAAATGACACCAGAAGAGCAGTCAGTGATGGAGCTGAGCACTGGGTATGAGCAACAACAACCGAGGGGATCTGGGGACACCTCTCATTTCAGCTGCTTTAATAACGAAACATAACCCTGCCAGGCCAGGGCTTCCCTTGCTGTCAGCTTTTCCCCCATTTCCGTGAGGTTTGTGTTGAGAAGTGCCTGTACCTGCTCAGGTGAGTGACCTCTGGGCACAAAACTGAGCCTCCCCAGGGAAGCTGTGGTGTTCCCAAACTCAGTGACAGGAACACCAGGTCAGCTCAGGGCAGGCTTGTGCCAAGGCTGGCCTCAGCACCCACCTTGTGAATACCGCCAGCCAAGACCACCTTGGACTCAGTTCCTTCCAAATTCAGCCCCCAGCCCCAGATCCACCCTCCTCAGACCCCAAATTCACTTTCTCAGCCCCAAATCTGCCACTCAGTCCCAAATCTGCCACCCAGTCCCTCCCAAGCCACAGATTCACTCCCCTCTGTCGAAACTCTGACCCCAGCCCTAAATCCAAGCCCTAATTTATGCTTCCAGCCCCAAATCCCCCCCATCCCCAAATCCACCCTTCTAGGTCCAAGTCCACCACCCAGTCCCAAATCTACCCCCCAAAATACCCCCAAAGCTGCAAATCCACCCCCCCAACCCCAATTATACCTGCACACACCAAATCCGCCCTGTAGCCCCAAGTCTATCTCCAAATCCAACCTCCCAGTCCTAACTTCTCATCCCTCACTCCCAAATCCACGGCCCAGCCCCAGATCCACCCCAAATTCCCCCCAGCTCCAAATTCATTCAAATTCTCAGCCCCAAATCCCCCCTGCCCAGCCCCAAATCCACCTCCCAGCCCCAAATCCCCCCTGCCCAGGCACCTCATCCCACCCACACCCCCGAACATCTCGTCCCCCCCAAAAGCCAGAGTCGTGTCGGCAGTAGCGGGTTTTATTCTCCATTTTCCTCTCCCAGGAGCGGGGCGGGCTCAGAGGGCGCAGTTCCCCTCTCCGTAGCGCCGGCACCTCATCACCTTCAGGTAGGTCTCCACCTTGTGCAGGTCCTTTTTGAAGCACGACAGCAGCCCGTAGTTCTTGAGCAGCGCGTCCTCGCCGCGCAGGTGGAGCTCGAATTTCTCGTAGGTGAGTTTGAGCACCTGCGCACCCCGCGGGCTCTGCTCCTCCAGCTCCTGCGGGACAGCGGCGACATTCCGGGAGAGGCACGGCCGGGCAGGGGCATCCCCCAGGGACAAACCTCCCGCCCAGCTCTGGGAGACGTCAGGGGGATTCCCCCCCGCTCTGAAATGGGATTTCAGACGTGGTTTTGGGCGTGTGTGTGGCAGGAACGCGCAGCTGGAGGTGGTGCCGCGGGCTGATGCCACACCGCGTGTGCCAGTGACACACACGAGGCTGCGGGGAGGGAGGAGTGTCCGGGGAGGGGCTTAAAAGAAAGGCAAAATTACAGGGTCTCTGCAGCCCCTCCAGCCAAGGAGATGGGGAACTGCACAAATAATTCTCTCTTCCCCCGCTTTCCCAAAGCTCTGACCCAGCCCCACATCTCCGTCTGGAGATCTGTAATCAGCCACTCCCCCTGCTATGCTCAGCAGCGGAAAGGTTTTGGTGAAGTAAAAAGTGTCATAAATTGGTGACAAAGGGATATATGTGTCATTTCTGTGTGTGGCTTCTCACCAAGCCCAAACACACATGGAATGCAGAGCAAAATCTGGAGTGGTCCTGATTCCTTTAGCTGCTTACTCCAACACAGAAGGTCCGTGTTTGCTCATGGGGCCTGACTTGCAGGTTATTTAACTGCTAGAAGATGTAAATAATGGCCCAGACTAATTTCTTACAGCTACAGCTTCGGAGTGATGCTGGCAGATGAACTGAATGGTGTCCTGGCAGATAAGTGGCAAGCTAGTTTAAAACCACAACCCCAAAATTAAGAAGACCTTAAGGGGCTTATATAAAAGAGAGAGAGAGTGACTTTTTACATGGGCAGATTGTGGTAGGACAAGGGGAAATGGGTTTAAACTAAAGGAGAGCACATTCAGGTTAAGTCTCAGGAAGAAATTCCTCTGTGTGAGGGTGGGGAGGCCCTGGCACAGGGTGCCCAGAGCAGCTGTGGCTGTCCCTGCATCCCTGGCAGTGCCCAAGGCCAGGTTGGACAGGACTTGGAGCAACCTGGGATTGGAAGTGTCCCTGCCCATGGCAGGGGTGGCACTGGATGGGCTTTTAGGTCCCTTCCCACCCAAACCAATCTGGGATACTTGGATTCTCTGAAAAGATCTTTCTTGAAGAGATCATCCTCCAGCTCTCACCTCCCTGGGTGTTGTATTAATGGAAGAGGGAAACATCAGAGCAAGTCCTTCCCTGCACAAAAATGTGTTCATAAAATGTTGCGAGATTGCAAACCTTGCAAATTTTGCCCTGTTTCAAAGTACTTTTCCTGGAGTTATAACAAACATTGTGCTGCTCTTTGTCCAATGTATTTCAGCACCTAGGAATTCTTAGGTGCTGGATTTGGAAAGATTTTGGATCTGTAATGTTGTGATTCCTGGTGGATTCTGCTCCCTGAGGGGTTGTGGCAGTGCTGGTAACACCTGTCCTTCATTCTTACCGTCCCCAGAGATGGGACCTGTGCACTGGGGGGTTGTGATCTTGTTATCTAAAGGGGAGCAAGGTCCAAAGGATGCCCTGTGGAAGGCAGGGAGATTTCTGATGGTCTGTGGATCCCCAAGAGTGCCCTGTACCTGGGAGATCTCTGTTATTCCACAGTCACGCTGGGACTTACCCTCATCAGAGCTTGGATCCCTTCTTCCAGGTCCTTTAGCTTTTCATACACCCTGTCTGAGGTGCCAAAAACCAAGTTGTTTGTGAACACCTTGCTCAGGTACTGCACTGGGGTCAGCCAGGATTGGATGAGAACCAGGGAAAACTGGAGAAGCTCCGTGTCCTGAAATGGAGGCAGGAAAGGGTCACAGCTGAGTAGGTGTGCTTGGTAGTGTCCTGCTCCCTCTGGAACAGCCTGGAGTGACCCAGAGGGGGACTCTGCTCCTGCAGCTTCAGTTTGCAGGCTGAGGGCACCACCCAGCCCCATGTCTTGTGCAGTGTTCTCATCCTGGAGCTGGGAATATGATCTGTGGTGTAACCCAGAACAGTCTGCAGGGTTTCAATAGTAAAGAAGAGAGAGGAAGGTGAAAACACCAAAGGTCTTACAGGTGGAAACCCTCTGATCCTGCAGTGGGGACTCTTCAAACAGGTCTGTGCCTGCCCCAGGTCAGGACTCACCGATTTCTGCTGGGCATCCTCCTTCCCTGTGGGAGCAGGAATAGTTTCCGAGTAGCAATAGGCTACCTGGGAGTTTTTGTTGGTGTGTCTTTCGTCCTCTGGGATGTAGCTGCGTTCCTGTGGAGACATCCCAGATACACTCAGGTCTGCTGCCCCAGGACTGGAGAAGAGCACAGAGAATTCCCAAGCTGTCCTGCACGGTTCCTCTTTGCAAGGAATCAGTGGGAGACAGGAGGTGCCTCTGGGCAGGGCGGAGAGCTGGGGAAAGGAGTTTGTGTGCTGGCACAGCAGCTGTCCTGAAGGTCTCCCTCTCCCTAGGGCAGGGTGCTGAACACAGAACACATCTGGCATAGGTTATCCCAAGGAGGAGACAATCCTCAGGGACATCCCATGCCAAAGGGACAGCCCGTGCCTCAGGGACAGCCCGTGCCAAAGGGACAGCCCATGCCTCAGGGACAGCCCATGCCAGCTCCTGGGCAGCAGCAGACCCTTGGTGGGTTTAAGCACTCAGACCCTCCCAGGGACAAAGGTGACCAACAGGGGAGCCCTGCAAAATATCTGTGCCACCTCCCAGCTGTCCCTGTGCAGGGGGTCTGGACACAGGTGGAAGTCAGAGAGGGGACAGAGAGGTGACAGTTTGCAGGCTGGTTGGGACACAACCAGCCCTATCCTGTTAAGATTCTTTCTCCTCCCTGAGAGCTGGTAAAGACACCAACAGCTGGGAAGTTCTACAGTCCTGGAGCCATCAGGCAAACACAGAGGAGGTGCCCCAGGGCCACAGCACTCACAAACTCCTTGTAGGTCTCGGCAGCCAGGAGGTGAAGGTGCTGAGCCCTCAGCACAGCATTGGCAAATAGGCTGGAGAGGGGCATGGCCGGGAAGGTGTCAGCTGGCTGTGGCCAATGCAGTCCCAGGGTGATCACAGCAATTGCCAGAGGAGAGAGCCAGGACCCTGCAAAGTGGAGAGGAAGGTGTTGGGAATCCTTGAGGACTGTGCTCAGGAGGAGATGGCACTTGGGAATCCAGCCTGTTCTGCCCATGCTGGATCCACGCTCATCTTCCATGGTACCCTGTTGGACACTGGCTGGGCTCAGCCCTCCCAGAATTGAGGGAGACCCTTTCACTGGACCTGCCCTTGGGGCTGGGCCTGCTCCCAGTGTGACCAGCAGCGTCTTCCTGCCTGGAATTGTGGTTGCTCCACGAAAACGAAGGGGTGTCCCTATGGTTTTCCCTGACACACTCACATTTTCCCCTAGGCCTTGTCCCTGCCCTCACTGGGACAAGAGCTGGTGGCATCACCTTTGCTGTGACCAGCTGCTTTTGCTCCCTAGGTCACACCTTTAGGATTTGGTGATCTTGGTCAAGGCTAAAGGTTTTCAGCCCATGTCATCCAAAACAAGTGTCCACATGTCCTCACACTGACAACAAAGCTGATCTCAAACAAAGACCCTTAGGAGGAGGAATGCCCTGGAGCTTGTAGGACTTGGCCAAAAGCATTAGACATCATCCTCATCCCTGTCTGAAGCTTGGAATATGAGTTTTATGATCCCTGTCAACATTTATGGTAATAATAACTATTATAACTGTGACTTGATCTCGTTCTTCAAGCTCTCCACACTCTCCTTGCCCACTTTAGGTTAAAGATTAATTCATGGATTAGAGTCACACTGCAGGGAAAGGTTTTCTTTTCCATGGATTTAGAAGTTGCCCTATTTTAATTTAGGGATGGCAAGGAGTTTGTGTAGCCCACCACAGAACAACCCCGTCATCATCATCTCCTGTCACCATACACACCCAGCACTGGAAATCCTCTAAAACTGAAATAAAAAGTACCTGGAGCCATTTCTGCTGGTGAGTTGCTCAGGTGTGGCTTGGTTGGGAATGTTTCCTCCTTTCACCTGGTGAAGGAAACTGTGGAATCCCCCTTATATAGCAGGGGGTCTGTTTAAAATGGATCTGTTTAAAATGGATCTGTGTGTTCATGATCACAACAACAGCTCTGTACCTTCCCCCTGCATAAATGCACAAGTGCTTACGGTGGTGCTACCTCATCACAGGAATTTTCACATATGTGCAGCTTGGGGAGCTTTGTGTGCCTCGGGATGAGATCAGTGCTCCACGATTTCACCATATTCCCCTGTTTATTGCAATTTAAAGTTTCTTAACACAGCAAGATCCATCCCAAATCAGATGGATGTAGAATTGTGTCCTCCTGATGTTCCTGCCTGGCTCTGCAGTCTTGGCCCACACTTCAAAGGGCTGGCCAGACAGACTGGGACATTTCTGCCTTAAAGCAAGGAGCAAGGCACCAGGAGAGGATTAGGGTGGATATAAAGGAAAAGTTCTTCCTGAAAGGGGTGTCCAGCCCTGGCACATCTGCCCAGGGCAATGGTGGAGTCCCCATCCCTGGAGGGATTTAAAGTTGTGTGGATGTGGCACTTGGGGATATGGGTTAATGGTGGCCTTGGCAGTGCTGGGAGAATGGTTTGACTGATGATCTTAGAAACCTTTTCCAGCCTAAAGGATTCCATAATTCTGTGATGTTTTCCGCTCTGTTGTTCGTGGGGATTGAACTGGCTGGATGTTGTCAGATGAATCCTATTTCTGCCAAGGAATTGCTTTCAATGTCTCCCAAAATGTCAAAAGTTCAGCAAACACTTTTGCTGATCTGGTTTTTCAAGGAGCTGTCCTGCTGTGTTGGTTTGGATTCCAAGCTGCCCAGTGGAAATCCAGAGCTCTGGGAGCTTTCCCTGATCTTCAGCTGGACAAAGCTGTGGGAAAACCTGGTCATGAGTGTCTTCCTGCTCCTGCCTGGGATGCAAATGTGAAATACCATGGGATTAAGGAGAGGGGTGGTGTGGAAAGGAGATAGGGGGGATAGGGAAGAGGAGATGGGGAAGAGAATCGGAGAATCATAGAGGGTTTGGGTTGTAAAGGATCTTAAAGCCCATCCAGTCCCCCCACTACCATGGGCAGGGACACCTCCCACTACTCCAGGTTGCTCCGACCCCCGTCCAACCTGACCTTGAAGAAGAGAGGACATAGCCCACCTATCCCTGCTTTAGAGAAAAACAAGACAGAGTCTGGGATGGGCAGCTCCAGGGTGTATTTAAAGGATTTTTACTCCCCAGTAAGCCCCCATTTCCCCAAACCACACTGGTTTGGCCTTTGTCTGGTGTTCAGGGACTGTCCGGTGTCAGGAGGTGATTTGGCTCCCTCAGGCACCGAGTTTGCTGTGTGTGGCTCCGGTCTCCAAGCAGCAGCATCACCCCGGAGCCGCTGGAGTCGCTGGAGCAGGGGGTGGAGAGCTGCTCAATAAACACGAGGGAGAGCTGGGCTGTTCCGAGAAGCCGCCGGGTGTTGCTGCTGGAGACGCGGTGGTGTCACAGGGAAATGTCAGTCCCGGCAGCAGAGGGAACAGCGGGTCCTGCCACTATCAGGTGTCCCGTCACCCCACAGCGGCAACATCTGGGCGTGTTTTTGTGTTTTCTACTGCAGGTCGTGTTTAAATCTGTCGGTGTTGGTCAGGGATGAGCCGAGCCGCAGCTCCCCAGCCCAGCCCCGAGTGACAGCGCTGTCACTGCAGCTCCTGCGTGTCCTGCGCAGTTCTGGCGGTGACAGCGGTGCTTAATCCACATGATTTGTGCCGCACCCAGCACGGAGAGGGGGATGATCCGGGCCGAGGGCTCCTCGAGGCTGGGTTCGTCCCCGGCGCTGTCTGGGCAGTAAATGAGGCAGAAGCGGCGCAGGCACCGCGTGATGAGCCGGGCAGAGCCGCGGGCAGAGCCGCGCTTGCATAAGCGGCTCCCAAACCTCAGCCGGGCCATCTTCTGGCTCTCCATTCCTGCATTTCCAATCCAGAGCACCCCATCTAAAGCAGCGTCACACTCCGTCATTTCCACATTCCTTGGAAGAGACCCCCCCCCCCCCCCTTTATCTCCAGGATGCTCCCGTGTCCACCCACCTTTCCCTGAGCATTTTAACAAGTGGAACAGCTTTTCCTGGACCCACCGTGTGCTCCCAGGATCCTGGTGATCCCCAGCCTGGGGGAATCCTGACCGGGGGCTGCTGCTGACCCACAGCCCAGCTCTGCAGAGAGTTTAGGATGTGGGGGATTACCCTTCTAACTCACTGCTCCGAGAGGAAATTCCATGTCAGATTTATGGGGTTTATTTACCAGAGCTGGAACTGCTGGGTTTCACTGAACTCCTGTGGAAAGATGAGGCTGAACCCCCAGGTTCAGTTCCCCAGGACTGCAACCCTGCCTCTCTGCCTGAGCATCCCGATGGAAAACAGGGATTTCCCCTCCCTACAATTACCTGGAAGGAGGTTGTAGCCAGGTAGGGGTTGGGCTCTTCTCCCAAGGACAAGAGGAAACAGCCTCAAGCTGTGCCAGGGGAGGTTTAGGTTGGATATTAAAGAAAATTCCTTCCCTGAAAGGGTTGTCCAATCCTGGCATAGCTGCTCAGGGCAGTGGTGGAGTCACCGTCTCTGCAGGGATTTAAAAGCCGTGTGGATGTGGCACTTGGGGACAGGGGTCAGTGGTGGCCTTGGCAGTGTTGGGGGACACAATGATCTTAGAGGGCTTTTCCTGAGTGATTCCATGATTCGATGACTGAAATCAGGACAAAACACAGAGCCTGGGCTGTATAGACTGATATATTTATTTACATTACACGTGTTTTAAACACAGACCACTCTCAATGAACAATTGAAACCAACCCCCATCTCCAGGCTCCTTAGAAACTACTCCAGGCATTTCAAATAAACCAACACTACAGAAATATTTATTTACGTCTGGCATTTTAAAGGAAGCCAAAGCCCTGGGCTGAGGGAGCAACAGAGCAGGACTAGGGGCACCAAAACTGCTTTTGACATCAGTGGTTCCTCACCAGGTCCAAACAGCAATTTTTTAAAAATTTTTTGTATTATTCTGTTCAGTCACTTGGGTGTGTAAACTTGAGTTGTTTACACAGATCTGAGGAATCTGTTGGGAGCTGGGAAAGCCAGAAAAAACTTCCCTTTTCCATTTGGAAACTGAAAACAAGGAATGGAGGGATGAGCTCTGCTAGTCCTAAAATCTTGGCAAACGTGAAAACCAGGAACAGCCAGTTCTTTTCTTTCCCTGTGAATGGTCCTTTTCTTAATTAACCAATTTTATAAGTAAAATATTCTTAAATAACTTTTATATATATGTGGCAGAACTAATTTGGGGTAGATTTATTTAACTAGTAAAAATCAATTTTAAGATGCTGGTTTTGTGCTGTTCAAACTGAATTCCAGTTTTCCATGGAAAACTGGAATTTTGTGCTTTACTGGTAAACAAGAACCATCCTGTTACTTCTGAAAAGCCCTTTTTGCTTAGAATTTTACCCTTCTCTGGCTGTTTTTGGGGTGCAGAGCAGTTGCAGGAGCTGCTTGTCATGAACCATCAGGGCACAGAGGCCTTGAGCTCTCTGAGAGGGGACAATGTCATTGTCACCCTTGTCCAGTCAAGCCCCCACCCCCCCTGTGCCCCCCCAGCTCCAGTTTGGGTGCCCAGCTGACCCCGAGCCCACCACCCTCAGCTGCTGCTGCCCTGCCAAGGTCATTTAATTACAAATCCAATCTCCAGATGTAGCTGAGAGTGGAGCTGCTGGTCCTGGGCCCCTTCTCCTGCTTTGGATCATGGTGATTCTCTTTGTCTCATCCCCAGCTGATCTTTTGGGACTGTGGAGGTCCCCCGGGGACCCTCATGTCTGCTCTTGGTTTTCCATCCCTGCCTGCCCACAGGGGGAGGTTTGACGGGGTGAAGTTTGGTTTCCAGCTAAGCTGGACCCACTAAAAGCTGCTCATTATTCCCAGGAAATCGGCACCAGGGTGATGGGACAACCCTGGAGGGGGCATGGCAGGATGGAGCAGGATGAGGATTTACCTGTTACCTTTATTAGGACTTCAAAAGCAGTTGGAGGTTTGTGTCCCACAATTTATAACCTCCCCAGATGTTCTGAGGTCACACATGTCCCTCACCATGGGGATGACCTTGTGACAGGGGCCAGCTCTTGCCTAGGGAGCACCAAGCCTTTGGGTGAGACCTTTCTCCCCAGCTTTTCCGTAGTCTTTGAGAAAAAGAGGTGCTTTTGGAGGATCCTCCAGCTCAGACCTCTGCCAGCTGGGCCTGTGGACATGTCCATGGCTTTGACAGCTGAAGAGTGGCCTGCTTCTCACAACACCCACACAGTGCTGTTGGCAGTGTCCTCGCAGTGCCCGGTCCTGTCCTTGCCAGGGTGGTGGGGTTGGAGCAGACCCCTCATTCCCAGTCCTTCCATGGCATGGACCAGGCTGGAGCTCAGTGCTGGGTGTGGGGCTGCCCAGGCTGTGGGACCAGTTTGCTACCGGGGGGATCACAGGTGGCTCCTAATTTCTACAGAGGCTTTAGGGGTTGGTCAGCGGGGCAGGGACAGTGACAGCCAGGGCAGGGCAGCCTTGGGGACACAGCCCGGACACATGGGCACCCCAGGGCAGCAGGGTCCCAGCCCTGAGCTGGGCTGTGCCGGTGTTTGCAGCCCGGGAATGCAGCCTGGGGTGGCAGCCCAGGATCCAGGCAGAGCCGTGCTCCAGGGGATCTGTCCCCACGGGGGCTGGCAGGGTGCTGGCAGGGCCTGGCGGGGGCGTGCAGGACCCCTCACTCTTCACCTGGGTGCTCCCCCACTGTCCACTTGGCCTTCATGTCCCGGAAAGGAGTGATGTCCTCGTAGGTGGCCATCTGCTCCACCTCCAGCCCCTGCAGAAATGACAAGGATGGTGGGGCATGGGAGGAGGCTCCACCCACAGCACATCCCTTGGGACACCCAGCTGGGGACCCTCGCAGGCTGTTCCCCCTGAGACTGGAGCAGCTTCTGACAGGGAGAGAGGATGGAGGTGGTTGGATGCTGGATGTGCACTGAGTGCTTCTTCAGGCAGCCCAGCACAGCTGATGAGTATTTCGGGAGGAAGGTGCCCTGATCCTCCTCCCAAGGAAGGGGCTGCAAGGTGACCCCCAAGAGACACCCAGCAAGGGCACAACCCCCTGTGTCAAGGCTCAGGGTGATGTTAGGGAGGCCCTGCTATCATTAATTACCTCATAGGTGTGGTCCTCCTCGGGGCTTTTCTTGTCTTCACCCTATGGAGAGTCACAGGTTGGTATCAGCACCCACCAGGATCCCCTGTCTCCAGCCCTGAGTCCCCAGGCCAGGTCCCACCACTTCCACAGGCCCATCCATGGAGTCCCACACAGTGTTTGAGGTGGTTATTTTCCCACTTCAGATATCCACATTCCCACCTACAAACCCAAAGCCATCCCATCCCCAGGAATAGCCTGCCTGGGGTGCACTGCAGGACACTGCTGTGAGCACTGCTGGGGACATCCCCCCTGCTGCAGGCACTGTCACTTGCCTTATCTAGGAAGAGGAGGATGGGGATGCTGATGAAGATGACGAGCAGGATGGACTGGATGATGATGATGGCGTCTTTCAGCGTGTTCCTGTTCTGGACCTGCTTGATGCTGCTGGTACCTGGGAATAACAGCACAGGGAGTGCCCAGGTCTCACCTCTGTGCCAGGCTGCAGGGAGAGGGATGAGCTCGCCATGGCCAGAGTGTCACCAAGGGGGGATGTGGGGACCAGGGTGAGACCTGAGCATTGGGAGAGACCAGAGCACTGCAGCTGCCCCTAGGATTGGCATCAGGACCCAGGTCTGGGATGGGACACCTTGGACAGCACCCAGCAATCACCAGGAGCAGGACAAGTCTGATTTATCAGAGGAATGTGTCCCTGGTTTTTGCAGCATGGAGAGGGCAGACCCAGGGAGGTTGTCCTGCTCCTCGGGACTGGCAGTGAGGAGCGGAACCTCTGTGGTGCCATGGAGCACCCACAGCTGGGTCAGAGAGGATTCCACCAGCACAGGGAGAGGAGGGGGTGTGGGAGCACCATGTGGGGTCCATGTGGAGGGGGAAATGGGAGAGGAGGAGAAAAAGTGTAGGGTTACACCATGGGTGCTATAGTAAAGCAGGCCGGAAAGGCCTCGAATAAGCCTTGTCCCTAGGCCCAGAGGTGACCATGGAAACACATCCAGGTCACCTGAGATGGGCTGGAGAAAAGCATTATGGGTTTGTGACCTTCTTGACCAATTGTGTGAGAATATTGTGCTTTGTGACCTCACAGGGTATTGTTTACCTATTACCATAATAGGTAACACCTAGGCAATACTCCAGGTGATTGGGGGACACTCTGGGATGCATCTTTCCTCTTTTTATGAGGTTATGTCCTGTTTGTGTGCTGGTACTTAAGGAATTTTCACTGTGCAATAAAGGTCTTTGCACTTCTTCATTTTGTGCCAAGCCCATGCCCTTGCGTGAATACTGCAAAAAGCATCTCCTGGGGTGCAGGAGGACAGGGAGCTGCCACTCACCCATGACCCGGAGCTCTGTCCCACATGAGTGCAGCTTCTCCTTCTGCACCAGGCCCTTCCTGTCGCACACGTAGATCCCGCTGTCCGTGTAGGTAGTCCTGAGGAGGGTGAGGTTGATGGAGGTGTTCGTCCTCTGGATGCTGTAGCTGGACGTGCTCTGATCCAGCACGGACAGTTCATCCCTGTCCTTTGCTGTCTTGTACCACTGCATGATCTGGGGCTCCTGGGAGTAGCAGATGAAGTGGATGGGCATGTTCTTCTTGACGGCCACATAGCGCAGGTTCTGGTACAGCGAGGGACACCTGCCATCTGCAGGGGACAAGGCTGTCACTGCAGCCACTCCCGTGAGAGCCCCCCAGCGCCACCCAAAGAAAGAGCTTCCCGTTTTCTTGCTGCTTTTGAGCATCCAGCTGGGTTTGGTGAATTTTCCTCATCCCAGGCTTGCCAGGGAATGGTCCCAGCCCCGAGGCTGCCGGATCTCCAGGAGTGTTTGGACAGCGCTGCCAGGGATGCCCAGGGTGGGATTGTTGGGGTGTCTGCACAGGGCAGGGGTGGGACTGGGTGATCCCTGAGGATCCCTTCCAATCAGGATATTCTGTGATTCCATGAAATCTGAGGCTTTTCGTGAAAATCTGCTTTTAATGGAAACTCCAATTTTCCGTGGAAATGCCTTCACTCCAATACTTCCGTCCTGCTCCCACCCCTCTCTGTACACATAGAGTTAATCCCAGCTCCAAACTTACAGCCTGGGGAATATCAGTTGGTTTTTCTTTTGCTTCCACATTTTTTTTTCCTTTTGCTGTATTTTGTATTTTTTTGGCCATGTTTTAGTCCCAGAGTGGTTACTTTGAGAGCCCGTTTGGGTTGCAGAGGTCACCCTTGGAGCCCCATGGGTGGGAATGGCACAAGGACAATGACACAAGTTCTGTGGCACAAGCCCAGTGCTGGTCCCAGACTTGGTCATACAGCAAATGCAGAGGGAAAACCTGTGGGTGCTCAGGAAAGACAAAACAAATCCGGCTTTGCAGAGGGAGAGGAAGGTGCAGGGCTGGGGATGAGCCATGAGGGATGTCACAGCCTGGGAATGGCCTTTGTGGGGGGAAAGTGGCTCTGTGGGGACTGGAGGGACCCTGGGGGACACATGCAGGGGAAGAGCCCAGCAGGTCTGAGAATACCTGTGATGTTCCTGGTGCTGTTCTTGTCTGCTGAGATCCCACCTGCAAGACAGGAGAAGGCCTAAGTTCGTGGCCAGGAGCCCACAGGGATGTCCCCAGTGGGACGGACATGCCCTGGGCCCTTCATGCCCACTCCATCTGGGATGCAGCTCTGAGGAGCAGCAGCAGAGCCCTGCTCAGAGCACCTGGGGCAGTGCAGATTTGGGTACAAGCCCTTTGATTTCCATCCTGTCTCCTGAAAGTTTTCCAGGTTGTTTAATGGTTGATACCCCAGTAAAATCTGCTCTCTGAAATGTCCCCAAGGCTGGTGCCTCTCAGGAAGACTCCAGATACTCCCAGCTCTGCTTTCTCTGGACGAGCCAGGAACTCTTTTCTGCTGGGATTTCCTGGGCTTGGAGCCCTGTGATGGCCAGGGGCATCCTCAGATCCTGGGGCCACGCAGCCCCCCAGGACAAGGGCTGTGGATTGTGCTGTGGGACCTGCAGTGCAGGAAGGGGGGTGAGGTGGGGACCCCCCCAGCACCCACGGGTGCCCTGCCCCACAGCTCCAGTGCCCCTGGGCCTGGTTCCTCTTGCTGCAGCTGGGCAGGAAGCCCCAGCACTGTTTACTGCCCTGCTTGAGTGCCCTCCTCTCCTCTCGATGGAGATTCACCAAGCCCTGTGGAGGAGCTGGCACGGAGGTGGGGCTGCAGCACCTCCCTGCAGGGCAGCTGCAAACCTCCCCCTCCCAGAAGGAGAAGAAGGAACAGAAAAAGAAGAAAGGTTCAATTCCCCAGCCTGAGCTTTGTGCCACCCTCCTGCAGACTCCCAGCCTGCAGGGACCTTCTGGCTTGAACAGGGGCTCCTCTCATTGTCCCTGAGCCCCTTCCAGGTCCCTGCTGCCCTGTTCACATTCAGCACTGACACCTCTGCAGGCAAGTCCTCCCTTCCAGTCCCATTCTGTTTTTTTCCAGGATGGGAGATGCCCTTTTTCCTGGCTGTGTGTCCCTGTCACCTGCAGTGCCACCACCAAGGCTTTTCTCTCCAGGTTCTGTTGGTGTTTCTAAAGGAAGAGCAGGCTGGTCCCTCACCTGAAAGCCCTCACACCCCTCCAAGTCAGGAGTTCCACTGCAGTCACCGGTGCTGAACTTCCCCTGTCCTCCCCCGCAGTCATCATGAGAGCCATGTTAAAACCCTGCAGCCTCAAATCCATGCTGGACTTGTGTGGCCACCCCAGAAACCCTTTAAATGCCCTTTGTCTCGTGGGCACGTTTCCCTCCATGGGTGGGATCTGCTGCAGGCTCTTGTAGCACTTCCTGCACCAGGCAAGAGGAGCTGGAAGGAGACAAGAGCCATGTCCTGAGTTTTGCTGCTGCTTCTCCAAGGCGATGTTCACACAGACCCCACAAATCACCCCAAAAGCCTTTTCCCTCCCATTTCTCCTCTGCTTCTGGGCACTGAGCCCCACAGAGTAGAGATGTGGCTTGGCCATGGCCTCAGTGATGTGCCGGCCCCATCCCCAAGCCTCTGAGAGCTAATAAATGGTTAAAAAGCCTCAACAACCCTTCTTTCCTGCCACCTGCAGCCCCAGCCAGGCCAGAGCCACCTGCCTACCCCAGAACGTGTCCGGTCTGCACACCCTCAAGGGAAGCAAAACCCAAACCCAAGGCTCTGAGCCCTGTGTGCCCTCATGGAGGCTCCCAGCACAGAGCAGGACTGAGAGAGACCAGCACGAAGCTTAAAATTATTGCCCTGAAAGGCAGAGCTGGGGGAAGCCCCCAAGCAGGGGACACACCTCAGGCCATTGTCCTGGCTCCTTGCTCTGAAGTGCAAACCCCAGTTGGTGCCTACCTGTGAACAGAGCCAGCAGCCAGAGGGTCACCTGGAGCAGCCAAAGCCTTGTGCCCAGATCAGCCATATTTCAGTGCCCAGGGCAGGGAAACATCCAACCTTTGCTTCTGCAGAAACAGCGGCTGCTCCCACTGCCCTGGCCCCAGTACCTAAAAATGGCAAAGCTGCTGCTCTGTGCGTGGCCTCTTTCCTGCTCATGTAAATCCTCCCCGCTGGGGACTTTCCCTCGGGGCTGATTTTGAATGTGGTGCAGACGCTGGGGCGGCTGTGCCTGTGGGCTGGGCACCACCCAGCCCTGGGTCCCCGGGCCTCATCCATCCTCCTGTCCCTGGGCACTGTCCATCCTCCTGTCCCTGGGCACTGTCCATCCTCCTGTCCCCGGGCCTCATCCATCCTCCTGTCCCTGGGCACTGTCCATCCTCCTGTCCCCGGGCCTCATCCATCCTCCTGTCCCTGGGCTTCATCCATCCTCCTGTCCCTGGGCTTCATCCATCCTCCTATCCCTGGGCACTGTCCAGCCCTGGGTCCCTGGGCACTGTCCATCCTCCTATCCCTGGGCACTGTCCATCCTCCTATCCCTGGGCATTGTCCAGCCCTGGGTCCCTGGGCACTGTCCATCCTCCTATCCCTGGGCACTGTTCACCCTTGTGTCCCCATGGCGCCCGTGTTCCCTGCAGGGCTGGTGTGCACCTGCAGCAGAGCTGGGGATGAGCCCATCTGCAAAGCAGGAGATGCCAAACCTGGGCTGAGCACGGATGTGCCCTGGGAATGGGACTGGTGCTGCCTGGTCACATCCCTGGGGGAACAGGTTGGGGGTGACCCCCAGGGCTTCCCCCCAGCTCCACAGGTCCCCCCAGGGTATTTGGCCCTGAAGGGGCTGGGCAGGGATTGATGCTGGCCCAGAAGCCAAGAGCTGCAGCAGGAATGAGATAAGAATAGGGGATGTTTGTGGGGTTGCTTGCTGTGGGGTGCAGTGGAATGGGTCCCCCATTCCATCCCTGCATCCCAGGGAGTCCAGAAATCTAAAATCATAGAAGCATGAGTCAATCACAAAATCATCATGGTTGGAAAAGACCTTTAGGATCATCAGCCCAGCAGCACCACCATGATCACCACTAACCCAGGTCCTCAAGTGCCACATCTACACCTTTTTTGAGTGCTTCTGAGGAGAAGATGAGAGGGGGAAATGTCCAAAATAAGGAGTCACTTGGGTGCCAGCCATGCCCACCCCTGCTCCACACCCCATTTGCCACTTCCAAGAGTCTTTTCCATGAAACCTTTGTGTCAGCCAGGCCTCAGGGAAGCACAAGGAGGCCCCCCAAGGTGAGCTCTGGTGCAGAGTTTCCCCCAGACTCTGCCCCCCCATCTGTGCTCGTTACTGGCTGTGGGTGAGCATTGAACTGTAACTCCAGTGAAAAACACCTTTGGGTACTTCTGCCAGTGTTGGTCCCCAGAGCCCGGTGCCACTGCCCGGGACCTCCCCAGATCTTCATCTTCTGCAGGCAGGGTGGGGTTTTTTGCCAGTTCTGAGCACCTGATGGGTGCTGGGAACCAGCCCCAGCCTGACTTTGCATGCAAAGGCACAGGAAGCAAGAGAAATCAAGTTTTCCAGAGAAAAACTGGCTCCATGAGGGATGATGGGAGAGATGCCTTCTCGTACTACTGCACACAGGGGCAGCGCTGCCAAGTCCCTGCTGGGATATCAGGGCCAGGTCTGGCTGGAAGAGCAGAGCCTGGCCCTGATATCCCAGCAGGACAGAGAGGGATGCCCCCGTGCTTGGCAGGCACTGGAGGGGGTTTTTTCGAGCTCTGGGGCTGCGGGTGGAAGCTGGGATGTTAGAGGTGCCTGGGAAAGCCCTGTGAGGTAAAACCAGGAGTGGGGCACAAACTGAAGAGGGTTTGCAGTGGCAGTGGCCAAATCAGCCCCTGTGCTGCTTGTGGGCTTCTATGCCTGGAAAGGCACAGAGGGGCCCCAGAGACCCCCGTGCTTACAGCAACCATGACGTGGGGTGGCCCCACGGGGAGGGTCCCATGTACCCACGCCTCTTCCCCTGGGCCACTCTGGCTCCACGGCTCCCAGAGCAGAGCCACTGCCAGCAACTGCACCTTCCCACCTTGCCCTGTTCATTGGGGTTTGGGTTTCACGGGGCCCGGGCTGTGCCCTGGGACGAGCTGTTCCAGCGGGAGCGAAAACAGCGGCGAGCCCGAGCCGTGGCCCCGGGGACGTCAGCGGGGCCCGGGGGGCGGCTCCCCCTCGCTGACTCAGAACCTCCTTCACCCACCCCTGTCCTCTCCCAGTGATGCTCATCTGCTCCCACGTGCCTGCTGGGGTGGGGCTGGAGCTGGTGTGGGGCAGCTCGGGGGGGTTGAATCTCCTCCAAACCCTCCTGTGTTCTTGGTGGAGCCCACAGCAGCATCTCCTGTGGCTCCCGGAGTCAGCGAGCGCCGAGGGCTGCAGGGGATGCGATCATGAGCAGAGCTGGAGCTCTAGGAGCTGGGCTGGAGGTGCCACGGGACAGCCCGGGGGCCTCCTGTGCAGGGTGAGACTCCCAGGTCCTGCTGAGGTTGGCAGGTCCAAAGCTAAGCACAAGGGAGCAAAGGGAAGGGATGTTCACCCCTCCCAGTGCAGGGAAAACATTCCCCCTCTCCCCAGGACACCCCAACACACTTGGTATTGTAATAACAGATCATTTACAGTTGTTTATTGTAAGAAATGTACAAAGAAAAATGGCTTTAGCTCACACAAACCCTACTCTGGGGCAATTCCCCATCCCTGACGACACAAACGTAGAAGCAGCATCGATTGTGAACCACGGTCCGGGCAGGGACTGCCATGCCAGGAATGCTTCCCATGGGAATGCCAGCAACAGACAGCAGCTCAGGCTCCTGCTCCAGGGAGCATCCACATGGAAATGAGAGCACAGGGCCACAGGACAAGCCGAGTGTCCCCAGCTCTGCCACCTGGCTGGCAGCTCATGGGCCCAAGCCAAGCTCAGCACCGCTCCTGGCCATCCTGGCCGTGGGGCATCCATGACAGCAGTGCCCAAAGCAGCCCGGGAAGAAAAGAGAATCATCAGAGTACAAAAAGACAGAGCCTTTGGCTTCAGGAACAGCCCTTGTTTGAACTGGAAGGTTTTGGTTCATGTTTGTTTTGATCTCAAGAGGGTTTTTGTTTCCCTTTTGAAGGCAGAAGGTGGTCACAGGTGAACTTGGGGCCTTTTGCCCATTTTTCACAGAATCTCAGGATGGTTTGGGTTGGAAGGATCTTAAAGCTCATCCAGTTCCACCCCCTGCCATGGGCAGGGACACCTTCCACTATCCCAGGGTGCTTCAAGCCCCATCCAATCTGGCCTTGGACACTTCCAGGGATGGGGTAGCCACAGCTGTGCCATGGCCATTCTCCTTGATTTACTTTCCTTTTGCTCACCTGTGAGAAGAACAGCAAATCCCTTTTTCCCCTGGGAAAATGCTCCTCTGCCTGGAGGTTTCCTGGTGAGGACCTGCCTAGCCCATCCGAAGGAGCCACAGGGGCCCCTCTGCAGCCCCAGCCTAGGGAAAGATGCTCTGCCTGAGGATTTTGGGATTCACACCCCAAAGGGATCGTTTATTACATGGAGCCACCTGGGGCTTGGGTGGGATTTAGGGCACCCCTAAAGCAGCTCGTGGAAAGGATCATTCAAACATCTGCTCCAGTCCCTGGGGGGCATCTCATTAATTAACAGTAATGAGGAGGACATTGGGAATGCCAACCAAAAGCACTCCAGTGGGATGGTTCCTCTTGCAACAGGGCTAGGAAAAAACCCCTGGAGAGTTTTGTCCCAGGGACTGGGGATTCTTGGAGGATGTTTTCCAAACCGTACCTTTGCCCATTGCTTTCCTGCCACAAAACCTGGATGGAAATGGGAAAATAGAGTAAAACCTGACTATAAATAGTGTTTACATTCGTCCGGCAGAGACCTGAATGATTTCTGGTTTCAATGCATATTCAGAGACCTTGAAAACCTGATATTTAACCCTGAGAACAAATCTGCAGATGCTTTGCTTTGGCTTTGCAAACCAATTTTTAAGACATAATTGCACTTTCTCTTGTATGTAACAAAAAATAATCATCAAGCTTATTCAGAGGTTCAAAAGAAAGGTGCTACTTTAAGACTTTGGAGATTTTTGTTCACAAAACCCTGCGTTTTCTGTAATTACTCTTAATATTATTTCACTTGGCTCATCTTTCACTGGTTGCTTGGCTGCACTCTGGAAGAATAAAATACAGGAAAATCTCTTAATTGTGAAATAACATTAATAAATAATTACTTTAAGTGAAAGGACAACCATACTCTTCTGTTCATGCCTGAAAACCATCGTTACTGTGGTGAGATCATTTCAAAACTAACTTGTTTCTCTTTCACTGTCAACAGATTTCACATTTGAGTTCTCATAAGAAAAAGAATTAAACTCTTTGCAAGTGCAGTGGGCTGTAAAACCCAGGATCAGGAGGAGATCCTGCTTTGAAAGTCAAGGTGGTTGCTTGAAATATCTGAAATTAGCTCAATATCTAAGATCTAGAGATCTGTGCACGGAAGAGCTTTGAGCAGGAGATACAAAAGAAGTCTCTTCAGGCTGGGCCAGAGATGGAATCTCCTTGTTCTACACCAGCGACTCTTTCACCACACGTTCCTTATCCCAGGCCTGTGCTTCCTCAGGAGCATCCTGGGGCGTCTCCGAGCTGGGAATGGGCTTGAGGCCCAAGGCAGGGGCTGTCTCCACATCTGTCCCAGTGTTCCCATAGATCTCCTGCATTTTGGTGGCGATCAGCCCTTCCTTCTCAGGCGCGTCCTCGCCCAGGGGGTCCTGGCTGTGCCTGTACATGTAGGACGCCTGTTTCACCGAGCGCCGCAGGAGGTACCTCCGGAAAGCCCTCTGGATCTTGGTAGCACAGACCTCCTCGTGCTTCCGCTTCAGTGTGGTGGTGATGGGTTCGTAGGAAACCTTCGAGGGGTTGGCAGCCATGAACTTCTCCTCCATGGTAGCCTTCAGGGCATCCATCTCTCCCGAGTCTCCCAGCACTTCCTTAGTCAGGGCAAAGAGGATGTCTAGGCAGTGGATTTTGTCCCCAGCAACCATTGGTAGATCCATGGTGATGAGTTTGATCTTATTAGGCTTGGGAACTCTGAGTGGCTCCTGCAAAGTGTCCACAAAGTCAGACAAGGTGCTGTAGGCAATGAACTGGGTGGCATCTGGGTCAAACTTCTCCCAAGTTTCATAAAACATTTCAAAATCATCTTCACAGAGGGGCTCACTGCTCTCCTCTGTGGCCACGTTGAAGTTCTCCAGGATGATGGCGATGTACATGTTCACCACAATGAGGAAGGAGATGATGATGTAGCTGCAGAAGAAGAAGATGCCGATGGAGGGGTTCCCACAGTCCCCTTTCACTGAGCTCCCGGGGTTCTCCAGCTCAGGGTCGCAGTCCGGGGGGCCGCTGTTGAGGATGGGGTTGAGGAGCCCATCCCACCCCGCTGACGTGGTGATCTGGAAGAGGCAGATGATGCTGTTCCCGAAGGTTTCAAAGTTGAAGATGTCATCGATCCCTGACTCCTTCTTGACGTAGGCGAAATTGGACATCCCAAAGATGGAGTAGATGAACATGACAAGGAAGAGCAGGAGGCCGATGTTGAACAGGGCGGGCAGGGACATCATCAGAGCAAAGAGCAGCGTCCGGATGCCTTTGGCTCCTCGGATCAGCCGGAGCACGCGGCCGATCCTCGCCAGCCGGATCACCCTGAAGAGGGTGGGGGACACAAAGTACTTCTCAATGATGTCTGAGAGGACGATGCCTGTGGAGGGATGAAGGACAGGTGAGTTTGCTGTGCCACCAGTGGGAGGTGAAGGGGAGCTGCTCTGCTCCATCTGGGCAGACACAGAGAGGTGAGACCACTCCTGATGGCTCCTCCAGTGACATGGAAAACATTAAAAAATAACTTCTGAGCAGAGACCCAAGGGTTAAACTCTGGCTGCTCTGTTTCAGAGAAAGAGAATACCAAGGGATTTAGCACCAAGGAGGAGCAGAGATATCCCCAGCCCCTCACCCAGTCTGGTGGCCTGGGGTGGCCTCACATCTGTCATGTCTCAGCATCCTGCTGGCTAGGCCCTGCTCAAAGGGTCAGTGCAAGCAGGGGCCAGTGACAGCTCTGTAGCTGTGGATTGGTGAGACCATTTCCACTCTTCATTGTCCAATGGGATCCCTGAGGGACTGGTGGGAGCAGCAGGACTCACCTAGGATGGAGAGGATGACCACCACGAAGTCGAAGATGTTCCAGCCCACAGTGAAGAAGTAGTGGCGCAGGGCAAACATCTTGAGCACGCACTCCCCGGTGAAGACAACGATGAAGACCAGGTTTATCTTGTAGAGGACAGAGGTTTTGAGCTCGCTCTGGTCATCTGTTTCCACCATCATGGTCACCATGTTCAGGCAAATCAGGATCATGATGGTGATGTCAAACACTTGCTTGGTAACGAAATCGAACACCTTCCCTTGGAATTTGTTCTGCCATGAGGGACATGAGGGTGACGATGGAGCACCAGAGAAGAGGTGGGAACACGGAACAGACACAACAAAACAAAAACACAACAGAAAGAGAAAAAGAAACCATATTTACAAGTGTGGGAAACCTCAGGATTGTGGCCAGCATGGCTCTCACAGCCCCAAAAGTTATGGGGGGAGGATTCCCAGCACCTCTCAGGATGGAGCACACCTGGGAATGCCACAGCCAGGAGGAGTGGACACAGGGCACAGTCACTTGCTAATTACACCCATAGCTAATAGGGCTTTTTACACATGGGAAGGACCTCACTTGTGCAGGGCTACAAAACCCAAATCACCACTGAGAATGTTTTGGCTGGACCAGAGTCCCTTCTGGGGGGCTGCAAGCTGAGCTTTCCCTGAGCCCAACTCCCTTCCAGAGAGGATCTGGGAGCTGAACTAGGAAAAAAATCCAAATTCCTGCAAAAGAAACCCCATCGTTGCCCTTGCCAGCAGATCTAGGGCTAAAGAGCAGACCCAAAGGAGGTGGCCAGGTCTTGTCTGAACAGTAACCATGGGGCAAATGGTCTTCTCTGGACCCTTCCCATTCCCTTTGGGACAGCTGGTGGCTTGAAGTGTTCCCTGCGTGCTCCACTCCAGGAGGAGGAGCTCAACGTACCGCTGGCCTGGGGATGGGCTTCTGGGGTTTCTTGGAGCCCAGCTTCTTCATGGCGTTGTAGTATTTCTTCTGCTCTTCCGTCATGAAGATGTCTTTACCTCCAAAGTATAAAGGGAATCACAGCTGTTAGTCTCGTGAATTCTCCTCTTCCCACAGTGTCTCTGACCATGTCCCTTCCCACCAAGTATCTCCAGCCCCTCAGAGATCCTGCTGGGAGCAAGGTGTCCTCTCTGTGCCCTGCAGACCTCGCTCAGCACCACCAGTGTGCTCAGCCCTGCCCACCCTCCGCCCACCCCCTGCTCCAGGGTGTCCATCCTGAGCTCCTGCCTTGGAAGCAGAAGCTGAGGCTCAACTTAGTGCATGGGAAAATGATCCCAGGGTGGGAAAAGAAAATAAAAGTGATGGCCATGGCAAGAGAAAACCCAGTCTCCCTTTACTTCTTCCCTCTGCACCCATAAATTAAGTCCTCTGTAACTGCTGTGACCAGGACACAAAGCTCCATGTGCCGTTTGTCCAGTGCAGGAAGCCACTAATGGATAAGAATCCTGGGTTCCATCCTAGTCCCCCGCATGGTGGCCCTGGTCCCATCACCCCAGCGCTGTGCTGGCCCCCTCCAGCCTTGAGCAGCACCTCAGGAGCCAGGAAATACTCATCTTTTTCTTCTGCTGGTTGAAGTTGTCGATGATGACGCCGATGAAGAGGTTCAGGGTGAAGAAGGCACCAAAGATGATGAAGATGACGAAGTAGATGTACATGTAGAGGTTGATCTCGTACTGTGGCTGCTCTTCAATCTGGCCAGGAGAGATGGGAAATGTGAGACTGACCCTGTCCCAAAAGGGTGTCCCCAAGCCCCCAGACAAGGGCCAGGGGTGGCTGCTCCAAAACTTTTGTGTTCCCAATGGGAGGAGCCATGGGAAGGGACATCCATGGGACACTGACTCAGGGACAAGGATATGCTGACCCCTGATCCCACAGCACAGGCTGGGGAATGGGAAAGGATGTCCTTTGCAGTGATATTAATGAGCAAATGAGTTTCTTCACAACAATCAGCATTCCAAGGGCTGAAATATATCTGAGAGGGGGAAGGAAAAGTGGGTTAATTTGTCACACCAGCACAGTGGGGTGACACAGCCCGACATCCCCGGACAAGGCTCCTCATGCTGAGGAGCATCCCCTAATCCTGTTCTGTGTTTGGCCAGAGACATCCCAAGGTGACCCCATTGGCTTCCTCATTTTGAGGGAAGTTCCTGGCAGAACAGGGAGGATTTTCTCCCAAACCAGCTTTGCCCAGGTGGGGCAGAGGCCTGAGGGATTTTCAGAGGGAGATGGAAGGCTGCTAAAAAAAGGCAATGAACACCACTCCTTCAGGCCTGTGGGTGTGTGGGGTGACCCCCCAGTGTGATTCGAGAACTGCAGGAAATCCCTCCTGCCGTGGGGACACTTTTGGGGATGGATCACAGCAGTAACAGCCTTTGCCTGACACTCTTCAAACACTTGGGTTTTTTCAGTAACTCATTGAACCCAATGGTTAAATGCTGGTTGCTCTGTTCTCATAACCCATTTATTGCTCAAGGCAAGGCAGGCATTTTCTCCAGGATGGGATTGGCCTTCCCAGCTGGAGGGGTCATGGAAAACATCAGGTCAGAGCAGGCAGAAGGATGAGCCCTCCAGGTTGGAGCAGTGGGAGCAGAACAGGGATTTTGGCCCCTGGCACTGAAGGTGAATGAAGCAGATTCAGCCCCAGCTGTGGGGCAGGGTGGGAGCCCAGTGTGGGACCAGGGTGCAGGTGACAATGACATGAGTGGCACAGGGACACAGGGCTGCCCTCAGCAGGGGGATGTTGTGGATGCCCAAGTGTCCAAGGCCATGTTGGACAGAGCTTGGAGCAACCTGGGATTGTGGAAGGTGTCCCTGGCCATGGCAGGGGGTGGCACTGGATGGTTTTTAGGGTTGCTTCCAATACAAAGCATCCTGGGATTCCATGATCTGATACATTTTGGGGGTTTCTCCACTCTGTAGCCCTCATCCTGACTGAAATCATGGGTGGGATGCAGGCAGCTCCCAGCACCAAAAGGCAGAGCCAGAGGTGATGCTGGAGCCAAGGATCCATCCCAGCCTCAATTCTGGGATCCAGTCTGCCAAGGGGAATCCACCCCTGGAATCAGCAGGGTGTCCCTGCATGTCCCTGCGTGTCCCCTCACCTCACGGGAGTCCACGGCTGCATACATGATGTCCATCCAGCCTTTGAAGGTTGCCTGTGGGAACAGGAATGGTCAGACTTGGAGTCTTTTCCAGCATAAAGGAAATTTCCAGCATTCTGTGATTCTGTGTCAGTGGAGAAGAATGTGTTTTCTGGGAGGTGTGTTGGGGCTGGGAAGAAGGGAAAGGTGCATGTCTGGGGTTTAGCTCTGAGCACTCTGGCTTCTCTGTGGGAATGGCAGAAGAGGGATATGGGTTGAATCCACAAGAAAAATGTCCCAGGAATATGGAAATTCACATGTGAATATGCATGGACTATTCTGGGGCTTCCCAAAACACCACTGCAAGGCAGGGAAAAGAAGCAATTGACTCCTTTCTCCCTTCTCCTCTTGACTTTGAAGTCATTTTCCCAAAGGCAGAGCTGTGCCAAGGCCAGCTGCCTCCTTTTCAGTCCCAAACTGTGCCATCTCCACAGCCCTGACTTCCATATCCTGCCTCTGGTTCCACTGAATTCCCATCCCAGTGGGTTGGGGGACTACACCAAATCTTTTACAGGGTCTCCACTGCATCTTTTACAGCCTTTTGCTGCTGATTTGTTAAACAAAAGCTCTGCACATCTTGTTTCCTGAATCTGATGGAACAACAAGGCTGAAGAGGAAGCTGAATTTAGAAGCAGGGCCATCAGCTGGGGTTGTTTTCCGATTCTGCAGCCACCAGTTCCCCTGGATCTGATGGGAGTAGCCCCAGCCTGCCCCATAACAGAGCCCACACCTATATTTTTATGAAAGCTGTGGTGAGCAGTTCCCCTTTGCTGCCTGGCCCAGCTGTGGGGAG
Source organism: Eopsaltria australis (assembly GCA_034509425.1). Classification (NCBI taxonomy): domain Eukaryota; kingdom Metazoa; phylum Chordata; class Aves; order Passeriformes; family Petroicidae; genus Eopsaltria; species Eopsaltria australis. The sequence continues at coordinate 35,372 of JAVTVJ010011745.1, forward strand.
TTCAGTGGAACCCGGCTGTGTTCCCCCAGTGCCCACAAGGGACACGTGTGCCCTTTTTCCAGTCGTCACCCGCCCCACGCAGAGCCCCAAACCCTATGGCTGGAACAGACTGAACTTTCCAAAGGGGTGCAGGGGTAAGACAGAGCCTCCCCTCCTGACTGCTGCACCCTGTGCTGTGGAGGGGCTGCTTTGCAGTGCCAGCCTTGGTGCTGTCTGCACCCATCTGTAGCAGTTCCCTGGTGATACCTTCCCCTCCTCCTTGGCTAGGATGAAACCCCTCCCTAAAGGGTTTTTCAGTGTTAAAAACCAGCTTTGGAGCTAAGAAGCAGCAGAGAAACCCCATCCCACATCATCCCTGATGCTCATCCCATGGCCCTGCTACAGCCCCACAAGCCTTGTATGGTGACACCTGATATTGTGACGTACCACCTGCAGCAGGGACAGGTATCCCAAGCCCACGTTGTCGAAGTTGACCTTGACGTTGACCCATCTGACCTCGTTGGTGTGGAGCAGGGCCATGCAGTCACTCTTGTTGTTGACGACGTCGATGTCGAAGAGCTCGCCTGTGGTGGTGTTGACACACCTGTAGTACTTCCCCGCGAACAGGTTCACCCCCATGATGCTGAAGATCAGCCAGAAGATGAGGCAGACCAGCAGGACGTTCATGATGGAGGGGATGGCACCCAGCAGGGCGTTCACCACCACCTGCCATGGGAGAAAAGACCTTGGGGGACCTGGATGGGACTTTCATGTCCCCATGTCCCAACCTTGCCCTCCCTGGCAGCACCAAGTGGGGTCAGACTGGACCAAAGGTACCTTAGCATTGATCCCACCAATCTGGAGGCCCCTAAAAACCAACTGGGATGTGCCTGATGGAGGGGACTGCTGAAGGCTCTCATGTCCTTCTCAGGACCAGCAGCACATGGGGACACACTTACCCTCATGCCCTCAAACCGGGACAGAGCGCGCAGAGGTCGCAGAGCCCTCAGTGTCCGCAGGGATTTGATGGCTCCCAGCTCAGAGTATCCCAGCCAGTTTGCTGTCAGGCTGACCAGGGACACCTGGAAGGAGCAACCCAAGCGGTCAGCAGCACCTCAGGTGGAAACACAACTGCAGCTCCTGCCTGTCCCTCTCTGCCCAGTCCCTCTGGCTGGTGGTCATCCTCTGGCTCTGGGACACAGACATCGAGTCCTTGGGGTCCCTGGTGACCAGAGACCTCAAGGGTCACAGAATCCCAGAATGGATTGGGTTGGAAGGGACCTTAAAGGTCATTCAGTCCCACCACCTGCCATGGGCAGGGACACCTCCCACTATCCCAGGGTGTTCCAAGCCCCGTCCAACCTGGCCTTGGAAACTGCCAGGGATGGGGCAGGATGACACCTCTTGAGTGTGAGGGTGGAACTGATGTGGGACACAGAGAGGACAGGAAGGACAGATTGCTCTGTCATGGAACATTTGGGACACTCTGTGTCCCTTCACAGTTCTACTGGGCCTGGTGGAACAGCCCGGACTGTTCTTGGCTTGGGTGTAAAACAGAAGGGTTTGAAAGGTTCCTGCAACCAGGAATGAAGTGTTCCTTCCTCTGCGGGACCATTATATTAAGAAATGGTCTAAGCCCTCATTCCACAGCCACCCTTTTATCCTCTAAAATACAATCTGGGTTCCTTTACAACAGCCCCTAATGCCCCCAAGCCCCTTAGCTTGGCCCTGCTCATCCACGTACATCCACGATGAGGAAATCCAGCCAGCACCAGGCATTGGTGAAGTACACCTTAAAGCCATAGGCCACCCACTTGAGCAGCATCTCGATGACGAAGATGTAGGAGAAGACCTTGTCTGCATATTCCAGGATGGTGCGGATCACCTTGCGCTGCTCGATGTAGATGTCCTCAAAAGCCTGCAAGGGGCACGGAGCTACGTGACAGTCATCTTTCCATGGGACCCCACAGAGCTGGGTGACAGTCATCCTTCCATGGGACCCCACAGAGCTGGGTGACAGTCATCCTTCCATGGGACCCCACAGAGCTGGGTGACAGTCATTCTTCCATGGGACCCCACAGAGCTGGGTGACAGTCATCCTTCCATGGGACCCCACAGAGCTGGGTGACAGTCATTCTTCCATGGGACCCCACAGAGCTGGGTGACAGTCATCCTTCCATGGGACCCCACAGAGCTGGGTGACAGTCATCCTTCCATGGGACCCCACAGAGCTGGGTGACAGTCATCCTTCCATGGAACCTGTGGCATCCCAGAGCACACCCACGCTGGCATCTCTCTGCTTTCCCAGGGCTCAGGAAGCTGGGATCCTAAGGATGGCTGGCATTTATTCATGGACCTGATCAATGTGGGGTCCAGCTCCTGTTTGCAAGTCCTTGTTGGTTTTGTGGGGTTGGACCCAAAGCAAAGCTTCACTGAAGCCAAAGTCCAGCTGCATCCAATCCCAGGTGTCTCAACTCAAACCTCAGGACACCCACCCACACCTTGGGATGCTTTAGGAGTTTTGAAAATGCCCTGAGGAGTTTGGGTGAGTGCTACACCCACATGTAGAGTAAGCAGGCAGAGGTAGGGGTGTGGTGACCAGGTGTTGCACAGCTGGTGAAGCACAGCTTTAAATTCCTGCACCAGCCACAACCTCAGACATCCCCAAACCACCTCAGAGTGAGCTGCAGACATGTAAAGTGTGTCTGAAAACCCTCTCAGTCCCTCTGTTCTCCTTCCCTCTCTCTTCACCTCCAGACCTGCAGAGAAGTTGGTATTTCCTGCGTTAAATCCAGCCCAAACTCTGGGAGGAGAGCACCATGCCAATACACAGATAATTAATTAGGTTGGTTTAACAGAACACCGAGGTTCTGAGAGGGGAACCAGGCACTGATGGAGATGCTGAACAGCAAAATACAAACCATGAACTGCTTGTCAAGCACCTCCTGACAGCCAGTGATGGTGGTGGTGAAATGAGGAACCACACAAAGCTGAATAAATGGTTCAGATTGTTCACAGTTGGCATCAAGAGCAGGAGGGGCAGTGGCATCCCCTCGAGCCCATGAACCACAGCCCATGGTGGATGGTCCAGGGATGCTGGGGAGGGGTGACCAGGGGGTACCAGGACTCCTGGAGGATGTTTAGATCCCCTCACAAGGCTGTAACTTGGTCAGACCTGAGCCAAATGGGGATTGAAATCAAACATCTGCCCACAGCTGGATTATTTGGCACAGGTGATGCCCAGAGCCTGGGCTCTGTCACCTCCCTGGGCTCCCCCCAGCCTGGGAGGCTGCTGCAGAGCCCTTGGGACAGGGGCAAGGTGGGACCTACCAGTGCCCCACTGCTGAGGAGGATCATGAAGACGATGAAGGTCTCGAACCAGTCGTGCTCCACGATGCGGAAGCAGGTTTTCCTGAGGTTCCACCAGATCCTCCCCTTCTCACTGGTGATGTCCACGTAGAGGCAGGGGAACCTCTTCACACAGCCTGGGGACACAGGGCTGGGGGTCACTCCTGGCCAGGGTGTTCCCACTATTCCCAGTTTTGTTGGCATTTTAAACCCTCCCTGGTGGGGGTTGGATCAGGATCCTGCTGGGCTCATGGGGGGTGCACGAGAGGAGCTCCATGGGGATGATCTCTATGCTGGTACAGGAGGATTTGGAGTTGGGGCTGAGGTCGGGGAGCCTGGGGCCCCTTGTGCTGCAAGAATTGGTTGGCAGTGGCCCCTCCAGCCCCATTTTCCCCTCTCCACACCCATCTCCCCCTGTCCACAGGTCTCCAGCCCTGCTCTGCTCCTCACCTTCGGTGAAACACTCCTCGGGCTCATTGCTCTCCTCAGCCACTTCTGCCACCTCCTCCTCCTCGGGCGCGGGGGGTTTGTAATCCACTGTGCTGCACACAGACGAGGTGTTGCCGCTGGACAGGGGTTTCTGCAGAGGGACAGGAATTCAGGCTGGGCTCCTGGGCTTTGGCTGCCTCCAGCCATGCTCCTCCTGCCCCAGAGAGCCCAGGCAGGACCTGAGGGGTAGTGGGACCCCCTTGTTTGGGACAATGCTCCGAGTCCCCCTCCTATGGACGCCTCGGGCTCATTTTCTCACCACCTCCTCTTCCTCCTCTGTGTGTCCCCATCCAAGAATTGCTCTGCCAACCCCCTTTGGTGCAGAACCCCAAGCAGCCTCTCCTCTCTCCTCCCTCCTCTTTGGCTGTGCCAAAGGGTCCTCAGCCCGAGGTTCACCCAAGTTCAAAACCTGCATCCCAAATACCTCTCTCTATCCCCATCTTGCTCCACAGCTCAGCTTGGCTGCCTTCCCAGACACCCCTCAGCAAGGCCAGAGGGGCTGATAACAAGAGAAAACCTTGGCAAGCCCCTGGGATTCTTTTTCCTCCGGTTTTTTTTTTGGTGCTTTTTTTTTTTTTTTCCCTTTTGTTGTTGTTGTTGTTGTTTTTGTTTTTTTTCTTTCTTTCTGAGAAGCCCTTGTGCAATACTTGAGGAACGAGCAGATCCCTAGCCCTGCCTGTCCTACCTGGGAGCAGCAGGAACCAGAGGATCCAGGATGGGTATTTCTGGCACAGGAAGGTGTTGGCTTACACAGGAAGGAGATAATCCTCCCCCGGGCTGCTCCTGCTTTTGATAGTGCATAAAGGAGCTTTGCCATCCTCCAAAAACCAGGGAAAAGCCCCCGGGGTAAACTGAGGCACCATCGCTGCCCGCTGCTTCAGGGGCCACAGCCACATCTCTGTGAGAAGATATTGCTGCAGGGGACTTTTGGGGACATGCAACTGGTGGCTTTCAAGAGACCACTGGGACCACCCTCAGTCGAGGCTGGGGGGGAGGGACAGGAGGGGCAGGGGGATTAGGGAATGTCAGCAGGGAGCCAGCAAGCTGTGACCCCAGGGAAGGGCACACGGGAGCCATCTGCCTCCAGGACAAGCCTCACAAAGGCTCGAGGTGGGGACAAACCAGTGCAACTGCCCTGGAGATGTGGGGGAAGGCCCAAAAGGCCTTCGGACAGCTCGTGGAACCCAGCAGTTCTGTAGGTAGAGCTCAGGGCAGGCTCCCGTGGGTGGGGATAGGGATAGAAACCATCCCTGGGGGCTGCTGAGCCCTCCCACACCTGGAACCAGCAGGTTTGGAGGGCGATTTCCATCACACGCCTGGTACAGCATCTCCAGCCTGGCTGGGGCTTTCCCCCCAATCCAGGGCTCTCCCACCCTTGGTGCTGCTCACCCTGACTCACTCCATGACCCCATAATCCACAGCACTGAGAATCATGGAATTGTTCAGCTTGGAAAAGCCTTCTGAGACTATCGAGTCAGCAGTGCCAGGGCCACCACTGACCCCTGTCCCCAAGTGCCACATCCACACTGCTTTTAAACCCCTCCAGGGATGGGGATTCCACCCCTGCCCTGGGCAGCTGTGCCAGGGCTGGACACCCCTTTTAGTGAAGAAATTTTCCTTAATCTCCAATCCAAACCTCCCCTGGCCCAGCCTGAGGCCGTTCCCTCTCCTCCTGTCCCTGTTCCCTGGGAGCAGAGCCCCCCGAGCCCCCTCCTGTCAGGGACTGTGCAGAGCCACAAGGTCCCCCCTGAGCCTCCTCTGCTCCAGGCTGAGCCCCTTTGCAGCTCCCTCAGCTCCCTGTGCTGCACCACAGCCCGGAACATCTCAGGACACATCACCCTGCCCAGCAGGATGAGGTCTCCAGTGAAAAACCCTCTGGCAGAGCCCTGAGCCCCTGCACGGATCCTGCAGAGCCACAGACCAGGCTGGCCCCTCCTCACTGCTTTGAGCTGCAAACAGAAATCAGCCTCCAGACGCAAAATTGCGGCTGCGATGATCCTGCCGCTGTCATTTCCTCGAGGAAGAGCTTTTCCTTGGAAAGAAGCCGCTCTGGGAGTGGAGAGGATTTAGCGGTGTCTGAGCAGCCCGTGCGGAGGAGCTCCGGCGGTTTGGGACCGTCACGGTGGGAGTGTCCCCGGAGCGGGCGCTGCGCGGGGCTCTGGCTCCATCTGGAGCTGATCCCCGGCATGTGACACCACCCCCCCCCCCACCAGGGGACACTGCAGGGCTCCCACCAATTAGCACCTGATTGCTAATTGTCATTTCACCTTATATATACGGACTGGGAGAGCGGGGGGGTGTTCAGCCTGGAGAAGGGCAGGGTCTGGGAGACCTTGGAGCCCCTCCCAGGCGCTAAAGGGGAGCTGGAGAGGGACTGGGGACAGGGGATGGGGGGACAGGACACAGGGAATGGCTTCCCACTGCCAGAGAGCAGGGATAAGTGGGATATTTGGAAAGGAATTCCTCCGTGTGAGGGTGGGGAGGCCCTGGCACAGGGTGCCCAGAGCAGCTGTGGCTGCCCCTGGATCCCTGGCAGTGCCCAAGGCCAGGCTGGACAGGGCTTGGAGCAACCTGGGACAGTGGGAGGTGTCCCTGCCCATGGCAGGAGGTTCAAATCAGATGGTCTCTGAGACTCTTACCAACCCAAATAATTTTGTCATTCCATGATAAATTGCAGCCCATCATTCCCCCTGTCTGGGCAGGGCCCCTGTTTTTAATGCACACCCTTGGCTCCCACCTGGGTCAGCTTTGACTGAATTTGGGCCCCAAACCCAGCAGCCTCAACGGGCTGAACTGGTATTTACTGGTTGAGAGGTGCCCTTTGCAGTCAGGGATGGCTCAGAGTTTTTCCATGCAGTGTTTGGAGCAGGTGCCACCGGCTGAACACACCCTAAAGCTCAGAGCTGTGCCAGGACAGGTTCCATGGCTGCACACCAGGGTTTTCCCAGCCTGCTGGGAAGCACTTTGTGGTGGCAGGGAGCTGAGGTCCATGGGGTCCCCATGGACCAGGCAGGGTGTGTCATCCTCCCCCCACCTGCCATTGTGGCCAGGCTGGCATTGGCATCACCTCTGCAGTGCACCCGGGGTGCTGGGCACTGCTGCTGTGGGACTGGGGTTGTGGTAGGAAAAATTTAGGGGAAAATTCCAATTCTCAGCCCTCGTGGTGGCAACATTGAGGGAACTGAGAGCAGCAGCCCCCCTGGCCCATTCTCTTGACCAAGGTGCTCCCCACATGTTTGTCCCCTCTGTAGGGCTTGGCAGTGCATTCACAGTGACAGCCCCACCTTTCCTTCTGTCTCTCTCCTACACCCCAAATGTTGAAACTCTCTCTTTTCCCACAAAACTAAATAATCAGTATTGTCCCCTCCCCTTGGCCCATGTTGTGCCAAGCTGGGTCCCTGTCACTGTGCTGAGCTGCAGATGGGAGGGAGGTGAGAGGGTCTGCAATTCTGAGAGCCCTGCTTCATTTTCCAGCCTTTCCTGGGGCTCCCTGTGCAGTCCCATCCAGGTGTTCAGCAGCAGCAGATGCCTCCTGGACCTGGCAGGGCTGGTTGGTATGGAGCTTCCCAGAGTTCCCTCAGCTCCTGGGCACATGCTTGCCATCCAGTCATGACAAATCCCTGCTCAGAGCTGTCCTATTGTCCATACAAACCCCCTTCCCAGGCTGATGCAGCTGCTCCTGTCCCACTCAGCACCTCCAGCTGCCCCCTGTGTCCCCAGGGCCTTGGAGTGAGCAGTAATTTCCCACCACACCATCACCCTTTTGTATCCACTTACGTCTTCCCAAGTTTCTTGTCCCCCTGCCACCCTCCCAGTGGACCCCAACAGTCCCCTGGATCAGACTCAGCTGTCTCAGCTTTGGATCCCACATCCCTTGCTTCATGTTCACCCCTGCTAAGCTCCTCCATCTGGTTCAGGCCCCCCCAGGACGATGCTTTCTGAGGCATTAGCAGTGGATCCAATGATAGTGCCATCAGCAGATTTCCTGGCATCAGATTCCTCTGGAACATCTTTAATCCCAAACTGAGCACTCTGACCCTTGCACCACCCCTGTGGTGCAATGAGGCCCTCTGGCATTGGTAATAACCCCACAGTCTGACCCAAAACAGCCAAAGCCCTGCTTGGACCCTCCCCTCCCATTCTAGCTTACACTGGGAAATGCCAGCTAGGAAAACCCCACATCTGGCCCACGCCACGCCCTGTAAAAAGCTAAAAGTGACCCAAACCAATGCCATTCTTTGGGCAGGACAGCAAGAATAGGACAGTCCCTGTTTTGGGGTGAACCCCTTCCCTTCCATCCGCCTTCCTTACCTTGGTGGTGTCCTCGGTGTCGGACTGGTCAGTGGTCTCCTCGTAGAGGTCGGACTCCTCGGAGGCAATGGGGACCTGCACCGTCAGGTTGGGGTTGTTGATGAAATTCATGTGGTCCAGCTCATCCATGAAAATGTGCTCCTTGCCTGTGATGCCGTCCAGGTACCCTGACTTGGGCTCTGGGGCTGTGTCCACGTGGTTGAGCACAGAGTTGTCCCTCTTACTGGGGTCCTGCTCTTCCTCTGGTGCCACCTTCTTGCCCTTCCAGAGGCGGCGGAGCAGCGCGAGGAGCGTGGCCTTGGCGAAGGTGATGCCGCGGGTGATGCGGCCGATGGCGATCTGCAGGTTGTTCATCTCCCCGTCATCGTCCGACGCCGCCAGGCTGTCGGCACTGAAGGAGCTCAGCAGCAGAGCCAGGAACAGGTTTAGCACCTGGGGGGACAAAGCAAACAGCAGCCCTGAGGTCCTGCAGGTCCTGAGCCTCAGGATCTCCCCTGGAGCTGCAGGGGTCATTCGTGGCTGTGGAGAAATCCCTTCACTGAGCATCTCATGGGCTCTGCCCTGCCCTCACCAGCTCTGGGGACTGCAGAGGTGCCAATCCCAGTTCCTGGAGGACGTGGACATGCTTCTCCTCACCCCCCCCGGGCTCTGATGCCCTCAACCTCACCCTGGGCTCCCCTGATCCTGCAGGTCCCTCTGTAAGTGATGCCAGTCATGGTTTCAGCTCCTCTCAAGCTCTGCTGTGGATCCATGGGTGCATCCCTTCCTTTGGTCTCTTGGAGCTCCAGGAATCCCGTGGTGGAGTCCCCAAGCCACTGGTGCTTCTCCCCAGCACCCCCAGGGATGCAGCTCAGCTCTTGTGGCTGCCCCTGGATCCCTGGAGTATCCAAGGCCAGGTTGGACAGGGTGTGGAGCAACCTGGGATAGTGGAAGGTGTCTCTGCCCATGGCAGGGGGTGGAGCTGAGTGCTCTTTAATGTCCCTTGCAACCTGAACCAGTTTGGGATCCTGTGATTCTGTCCCTTCTCTCCCTAGAATGAAACCTCCTGCTTGTCCTCTCAGCAGCAGCTCTTCCTCTCCTCTTCCCTGGCTTTGGTAGCTCAGATGCCCAGCAAGCTCCTGCGGGTCTCTAACACCCTGGAGCCACAGAGGAGCCTGAACTCCAGCTGTGACCCCATTCCTGTGTCCCAGACACTGCTCTGCTCCATCAAAGGGATGTTTCACCTCAGCACAGGCCTGTAAATGCTCTACACAACTCCAAGCATGGGCTCGTGTGCTTTCCCTTCTACTTCACCATCCCAAAACGTGACTGCACTCCACCACAGCCTCGCCGGGCACAGCTGGGGTTGCTGCCTGCCAGAAACCAGGGATCAGAGGAGTGGGACAGGCACCCCCGCGGAGCAGAGCAGAGCAGAGCAGGGACAGACCCAGCCCACAGCTGTCGGTGTTTGTGCCGTGCTGTGCGGTGCCAGCAGCGCATCTGAGACGGGAATTAGCTGCTATCCAAGGACACTGCTGTTTGCACATGGCTCATGCCATGTGCCTTAAACCACGTCTTTAAATAAATCCCCGCGGGCCCAGCAGTTGAATGCCCCCCTTAAGCACCAGTTACAGTTAATGGGTGCCGCTGGCTCTGGCTTTGTTGGACAGGGCTCCGTTACCTTGTCACCCGACTGACTTCCTCCCTTTTCCCTGAATAACCCCAAAGGAAATGCTCAAAGTGTCATTAACAGCAAAGGACGGGTCACCTTCTTCCTGCGCAGGGGAAGCGTGGAGAAACACACCTCCCTGCACGGGGATGGATGTTTGGGAGTCTCTGGGACGGGCTCCAGGACTCGGAAATACCTGAGGCATGGCCAGGAGAGCCTGGCAGAGAGGAGGAGGAGGGCAGAGAGGGCTCTGGCCATGTTTCTGCTCCATGTTTCTCTGCTGGGCTGTAAATGGAGCCAATGCAGGAGCTGCAGAGCTGCCCCGAGGGCTGGGGTGCAGCTCAGGGAGGGGACAGCGGCACCTCTGGGGTGGGGACAGCGGCACCTCTGGGGTAGGGACACCTGCCCCTCTGCTGACCCCACCAGTTGAAATTGTGCTGACCCTTGTGTCTTCTGCAGAGCAGGCTGCTGGAGAGGTGGATGGACTGTGCTACTCCAAAAATGAACTCCAGAAGAGGGAAAGTTTCCAGAGCCCATTTTGGGAGGGCTCTGCCGGTGGCCCTATTGAGATTCACAGTCTGAACTCCTTGCAGATGGTTCTGGATCGGCTCCTGCTCCTTGCAGGTCCCCTTGTGAGTGATTTTCAGCCTGACCCAGCCGTACAATCCCCTGGAAAGGCAGCATCACAAACAACTGCTCTCTGGTGGGAGATGGGCAGCCCGGGGGGACACGGGGCTTCTCCCCTCTTCTGCCCAGCACCGCCCAGCACAGACCTGGGGCAAGGTCTGCAGCCAGGGGCTCTCCCTTCAAAGTCCCAAACCCCTGGCGGGAGGCAGGGAAGCCAAGCAGCACACAAATCCCAACTTCCAGCCCTCAAAGTGGGATACTCCAGGCTGACCCGAGCCGGGGGCTGCTCTGGGTTTCTCCCCGGGCTCCTTTCAGAGCCTCCCTGGGGACAGGGGTCAGCAGCTCCTGGGGGCAGATAGTTTTTCAAAGCAAATGCCAAAGGGATTACACAACCCCAGCAAGTAATAGGAGCGAGTTGAGCTTCCCTCCCCTGCCCTGCTCCTCAAGAAGGGAGAGTAGGGCCCACGCAGGCTGCAAAACAAGCTCCAGAGCTGCCAGCGATGGGGTTACCAAGTTTAGAAAGGATTTCACGCTCGCCTGGAACTCACAGACCTGAGGCTCAGGCAGCACAGGCAGCCAGGGGAGCAGGGAGGGTGGGGGCAGGACAGGGGTGAGGGAAGCAGAGGGTCCCACAGACACAGGGAAGGAGCTTGTGCATCACCAGATGCCACCTGGAGCATGGTGAGGACTGGGGAGCCTGGGGATCTGCAGGAACCTTGTGGGAGGACTACTCTCAAAAGCACCTGGAGCAAAGGGTGGATGGATGGATGGATGGATGGATGGATGGATGGATGGATGGATGGATGGATGGAGCTCTGCCTCCATCCCTCATCAGGAGAGTGGAAAAGGAGGCAGGAAAGCTGGAAAAGCCAAGTGGAGGACACAGGGCAGCTTAAAGCTGAGCTGTTTTATCCCAGAGTTGCTCCTGCCTCTGCCTAAAGCCCTTTGTTGTTTTTCTGTGCCTCAGTTTCCCCCCAGTTCCTGGTCTAGTTTCAGCTGGAGGTCCCTCAGGAATCATTTCTCACTCTCTTTCACACAGAGCTGACAAAAGCCCATCTCGAGGGCCTGGGGAAGGAGGAGAATCCCTGTGCTCCCTCCAGCTCCAAACTGACCCTGCCCACAGGCAGAGCCCTGTGACAAAGCTGAGCTGGACAGAGGTGTCCCCACCCCACGACCCCCTCTGTCCCTGCCCCCGGCCTTACCACGAGGTTCCCGATGACCATGACCATCATGAAGACGATGAGGCACATGGTCTGGCCGGCCACCTCCATGCAGTCCCACATGGTCTCGATCCACTCCCCGCAGAGGATGCGGAAGACGATGAGGAAGGAGTGGAAGAAGTCGTTCATGTGCCAGCGGGGCAGGGTGCAGTCCACAGAGATCTTGCACACGCACTCGATGTAGCTCTTGCCGAAGAGCTGCATCCCCACCACGGCGAAGATGAAGACGATGATGGCCAGAACCAGCGTGAGGTTGCCCAGGGCACCCACAGAGTTGCCGATGATCTTGATAAGCATGTTGAGGGTGGGCCAGGACTTGGCCAGCTTGAAAACCCTCAGCTGCAGGTGGCAAGGAGACAAGGGGGATGGCTGTGAGTGTCATTGCCATGAGATGCCAGCAAGGCTGTGACGTTGCCATTTGACCCTCCCGGGGCTCTTTGATCAAGGCAGAAGGTGTTAAACCCCCAACTGCTCTGAGTCCAACTTCCCTAAGTATTTAACTTGATTCAGTGTTACCTTTAACAGGGACCAAGTTGGACCCTCCCAAGATGGGCCTCCACCATGAAGGAGGCTGAACAAGGCCACCCTGTCCCTGTCACCTCCCAGGTGTCCCCGGGCACGTACCAGGCGGAAGGAGCGGAGCACAGAGAGCCCCTGCACATTGGCCAAGCCCAGCTCCACCAGGCTCAGGGTGACGATGAAGCTGTCAAAGATGTTCCAGCCCTGCTGGAAATACTCATAGGGATCCAGAGCAATGAGCTTCAGGACCATCTCTGCCGTGAAGATCCCTGTGAAGACCTGTGGGAAGCAGCATCCTTGGTCACTTGTTTAGAAACCAGTGCTGAGCTGTGGGGTGGGCAGCATCCCTCTTTTTGAGTGTATTCCCAAAGCATTTCACTTCATGAGGGCCAGTCCCAGTTGGGAACATGCTCCCCAGATGCTGCCCAGTGTGGCTGGTGAAGCCAGACTGGAAGTACTGGTGACTGATTCCTCTGGAGGGACACAAAGGTGAGTTTTGACAGCTGGAAATTAAAACTAAGTTTTCCTTGGCAAAGAGATGCCTTTGGAACGACTGGGAAATCACAGATGCCCAGCACTGGGAACTGGGCTGCTACTGGGACACTCCTGTCCTTCCCTGAGCCCTGTGACAGCTGAGCTGGATTTTACACATTGCTCCTTTCCTGGAACCACAACAGCACCTGCAGTATCGTGTCACTGCAGAAGGGGCTCAGCCAGGTGACAATTGGCATCCCTGCCGCAATTCCATGGCACCGCACGTGCAGGGGGCCCGGTGACAGACTTGCCCTGGCTGGGCGTGGTGTTGGGACACACAGGTCTGTCCCTCACTGAGCAGGGAGGAGCAGCAGGAAGGCTGCTGCTCCTGCATCCCAGGGGATTGTCCCCATGTGTCCCTTCCATGCTGGCCCACAAATGTCCCCTGTCCTGCTCCTCCCAGCTGATCCCTACCCTTGTCCTTTGCACCCTGCAGTGGGACAGGCAGCAGCACTGCAGCTCCCACCTCGGGCACAGGCAGGGGATGTGGAGGGATCCCCTCCTCCTGCTCCCATCCCCACCTGGCCCTTCCGCAGCAGGTCATTCCCGGGGGTGCACACGCAGCCAGAATCTGCTCCTGGCTCGGAGGAAGGGCTGGAGCCGCCTCAGCGCGGCCGTGCCTTGAGCTCCGGCCCATTAATCCCCTTGTATTTCCTGAATGAAACCAGAGCCAGTCCCGCCCGCCCAGGCAGCGGCATCTGTCACTCCAGGGCTGCGCTTCCAGAGGCCCCGGCAGGTGCTGGAGCAGGGCAAAGCGGCAGCAGAGGAGATGGGACCTCTCCCGTTCCTTAGTGCCCTTCCCACCGCTGCCGGGGAGCTCCCGGGCTTGGATCCCAGCAGATCCATCCAGCTCAGAGCCATTTGTCACCAGCTCCAAGCAGGAGCAGCCACCAAATCGACCTATAAAATCAGGACAGCCGAGATTTGCAGTGATTCCACTGGGAAAATCCCTGATTATTATCAATTTTAATGCTGCATTGTTGTTTCCTGCTCATTGTTCCCACAATCTAGAACACCCTCTGCTCTGCCCCGTGGCCACCCAACACTTCAGGGACACCGTGGTGTCACCCAGGGCTGGCAGCAGGGCTGTGATGCAGAGGGGGGCTCAGGATGCACCAAGCCAGGCAGGGACTGCAGCAGGAGGGGAGCTGGGAATGATGGATCCCAATCCCAAACCCAATCAATGCCCTTGGTCAGGGCCTTCCCGGAGCCTGGCCCCTGCAGGGATGCTGTGGGCAGAGCCCTGCAGTGCTTGGTCAGCAGCTGGGATGTTTCACACAGCAGCAGAGGGGGGATCTGCCCTCCAGGATGGGCGGTGGGGCTGCTGGGCTCGAAAGGAGAAGGATGGAGCTCCCTACCAGGTTGCCCACGGTCAGCACGTTCTCGAACTCCTCTGTCATGGGGTAGTGCTCCATGGCCATGAAGACAGTGTTGAGCACGATGCAGATGGTGATGCCCAGGTCCACGAAAGGGTCCATCACCACCATCTTGATAAACTCCTTCAGCTTCACCCATGGAGGGCAGCAATTCCAGACCAGGAATGTGTGGGCGAATTTGTACCACCAGGGTGGGCATTTCTGGTGAGCTTCTTCCAGCTCTGAAGGTGGGAAAGGAAAAGTGTGGGATTATCTTGTCCTCACCTGGGTGCACAAGTGCTGACCCTCAGAAGTTCTCCTGAGGTCCTGGACCAGCTCTGGATGATCTATGATTTTAATATCATGGAATATCCCGATTGGAAGAGATCCATAGGAATCATTGATCCAGCTCCTGTCCCTGCACAGACACCCCAACAATCCCAGCCTGGGCATCCCTGGCAGCGCTGTCCAAACACTCCTGGAGCTCTGGCAGCCTCGGGGCTGGGACCATTCCCTGGGGAGCCTGGGCAGTGCCCAGCACCCTCTGGGGGAAGAACCTTTCCCTGAGATCCATCCCAAATTCCCCTGGCATTGCTCCAGCTGTTCCCTGGGTCCTGTCCTTGGTCACAGGGAGTGGAGATTGGAGCTGCCCTTGGGGAGGAGCTGAGGTCTGACCTCAAGCTCCTCTTCTCCAGCTGAACAAACCAAGTGACCTCAGCCACTCCTCATGTGGCTTCTCCAGATCCTTCATCATCTTCTTAGCCCTTCTTTGAGCAATTTCTAAAAGCTTTAGATCTTTTTTGTACTGTGGCACCCAAAAAATATGGGAGCTAAAAGGAGGAGCCTTCCTGTGCCCAGGCAAACTTCCTGTTGCCCTCCAAACTGGAGAGGGACGGAAGGGCAGATCAGCCAGGGAACTGTGGATCCAGTCCTGCTCCCAGCCCCTGGGTGGGATTTGAGTTGTCCCTGCCATCCTGAGACTGCCAGGACATCCAAAGGACTGCTCTGGGGTGACCAGAAGGTTTTGTGCCCATTCTCAGCGGGGACAGGGGACATGAACTGCTGAGTTCATGGTGCTTTATGCTGTAGCTGACACAGCAGCTCCTGGGAAGCTGCTCAACAGTTCCCAGTTGGCTCTGGAGACTCCTCTAATCAATTGCAATCCCATTAATTTGTGTGAGATATTGGATGATTGCCTCCAGGCATCATCCCAGTGAACTGGGATGAAAAGTCTTGCTTGAGCATCACTGACTCCGTACAGAGACCCCAGGGCTGGAGTCATCCCTTGTGTGGGGCTGGGAATTTGGGGCAGCCACTGTCACCAACCCAGGCCCTCCAGAACTGACCAGGACCCTCCCCCAGGGGGACGTACCTTCCACAGCGTTGGAGATGACACTGATGGCACTTCCCACCCTCTTCTCCAGCCCTGGCCCGTCCTGGTTGCCCACAGTGAGATGATTGAGGTCTGGCTTCTCTGGCTCATAGGTGGGGTTGAACTGGGAGGAGAGGAGGGAGGGAGGCACAGTTATTCCATGCTTTGAAAGACAGAGCAGGCACAAAGCAGGGAATGGTCTGGAGAGACTTCTGGCTGCAGGGTTGGTAGGACTCAACCCAAAGGCTTGTGAGGTGGGCACAAGCCTGTCCCCTCAGGAGGCTGGTCAGGGCGGGCACCCAGGGATGGCAGGGATGGAAGTGGCACCTACATCAATCACAGTGTCAGATCTCTGCAGGGTGATCTTGGGCACCACCTGCCCGTTGCAGTCCTTGGCCTTGTCCTGGTCACTGTTGAGGTCCGAGTCGTGCTCCTTGCCGGCCACGCTGCTGGGCAGGGAATCGCTGCTGGATGCGCGCTCCTGCAACTGCACAACCCCGCCCCTGTCACCCGTGTGCCCACAGCTGTGGGGACATCCCACACTGGCTGAGGGCTCCAGGGGCTGGGAAAATTCCTTCCATCCTCAGAAGTGCTGGATGGATGAGGCTTGGAGCAACCTAGGGTAGTGGGAGGTGTCCCATGGCAGGGGTGGGACTGGATGAGTTTCAGGTCCCTTCCAACCCAAGCCATCCTGGGATTTCCAAGCCTTTCCCTTTCCCTTTCCCTTTCCCTTTCCCTTTCCCTTTCCCTTTCCCTTTCCCTTTCCCTTTCCCTTTCCCTTTCCCTTTCCTTTTCCCTTGCACCCCCTGCACTCAGGTCTCCACAGCTGAGTTAGTTCTGTTCGGATCCGGTCAGGGAGAATAATTCCTATGGACAAAACTAAGCAGACTTTAGTTCTTCATGCAGAAAACTTTGCCCTTTGCAATGAGTTTTCACCTAAAATGGCAAAGAAGCAAAATCCTCAAGGCTCTTGCTGAAATGTGACCTCCAGGATTTTTGCACTTGCACTGAATTTGAGAATGTTTGGATTTTAATTTAATTTTTATTCCCCCAAAATGTTGTATTATCACATTTTCATTGCATGTACAATTATTTCTCCCTTTTTTTTTTTTTTTTTGTCTTTTTCTTTCCAACAGTGCTATTAAAATTTAAAGTTCCACCCCTCTGGCAATGAGCATGGACACTTTCACCATTCCAGGTTTCCTTGGCTCCCGTAAGGACACCGGGATCTCCCTGGTGAGGCTCAGGGTGCCTCAAGCCAAGGGTTTGCTGACACGCCGAGCTGTGCTGCAGCTGCCCCATTGTCCCTGAATGTCTCCTTTGTGCCCTGGTGACACCGAGCTGGGCTCCTGCCAGGCTTCCTGATTGCTGCAGGAGAGCCACGGGAAGTTCTGAGGCCTTTTATGTCCCTCACCTCCTCCTCCTCCTCTCAAACAACACCTTATCCCTGTGCTGCTCCTCTCTGCTGCCTCCCAGTGCTCCCTGGGCTGGGATTTGGATGTGGAAATTTGATCTTTTCAGCCTTTTTTGTCCCCACCCATGATAGTATCTCAGTTTTTTGATTCAGATGTGATGCCCAAAATAGTTGCTCCATTTTTTCTTTACTTCCTAAGGACCAAATGGAGTTTTCCTTTGGATTTTACACCGTGCTTTTTGCTGCCTCGATTTCCTCTCCCTGTTCCCAAGACCCCTCCCTCATTTTGGCCTCCACCCTTCCCACTCACCAGCCTTTCCTGCTCCTCTTGCTGCTTCTTCAGCTGCTCCAGGAGCTGCTGGAATTCCTCCTCCTTCTGCTGCTCCTCCAGCATGGTGGCGTCGTTCTGCTCGGCGTAAGCCATGGCCACCACGGCGAGGATGAGGTTGATGAGGTAGAAGGAGCCCAGGAAGATGACCACCACGAAGAAGATCATGTAGGTTTTCCCTGCTGCCCGCAGTGTCTGTGGGAAGATGTGGCAGGGATGTCACGATGTCACTTTGGTGATGCTCCCAAGAGAAGGTGTCACCCGGGGACACCCTCCTGGTTGTGGCAGGAGGGAAATATTTTGCTCCTGTCTTCTCCAAGGGTTGGTCATTGCCCAGTGGACCTTCCTGCAGGCCCTGGCGCTGGGTTGGGACTGATGGGAGGCAGAGAGAAGCCTTGATTCCCAAGATTCCCAGGGACTGGGAGCGATGGAGGTGGGACCAATATACCATCACTGACCCACTTTGATGGGAGGTGCTGACGTTCCTCAGCCCCCCCTTCTCAGGTCCTTTTCTGACTCTGATCATCTGGGCAAACCTTTCCAGAGGACGGGGGTAGCCTTAGGTGTAGGGTCCCTTTTACCTGGACAGTCTCTGGAGCTGGGGTCTGCTGGGGTTTTGTGGTGTCTCTCTAAAGGACAACTCAACGAGGGGACAAGTGACCTGGCTTCTCCTCCTCCTTATCCCTTCCCTCAGCTCGAGCCAGAGGTGCTCTGGACAATCTCATAAATCCCTGATTTCCATGACAGAGCTGACAGCACCCTGGGAAATACATTGCACTGCCATCATAGGGAAGTGCATGGGACCATCCCCATCTCCACCGATCCTGGCTGGATCCACAAACCACAGAACAAGGTCCCACAAGCTTCCAGTCGGTGACTTTTCACCTCAGGGGCAGCACAGAAACAAGAGGAACACTTGCACAGGGCTGAAGAGGCGGTGCCTACCAGCTGGAAGAGGTTCTCCCAGTAGTCCTGGGTCATGAGGCGGAAGAGGGCCAGGAAGGCCCAGCTGAAGGTGTCGTAGCTGGTGTAGCCATAGTTGGGGTTCCTCCCGGCCTTCATGCACTCGTAGCCCTCAGGGCACTTCCTGCCAGGGGGGCAGCAGGGATGAGACCCTGGCAAGGCCCTGCAGCCAAACCCATCCCTGGAGAGCGGGGCTGCAGTGGGGAGACCCTCCCCTCCAGGATGACACAGGTGGGATGCCTGGACTGGTACCACCTGCCCCATCCAATACCTGATACCCCCCAAAGCTGATCCAGGCAGGACTCTCAGACTGGGACCCCTCAAGCTGATAAATTTGGGATGCCTGAACTGATTCCATCTGAAGCTGATACAGTTGTGATGCCCAGTCTGATACCCCCTCAAGCTGATACCATAGGGATGATCCAGCTGATACCCTCAGGATGCTCCCCAAGCTGATCCATTGGGATTCCTGGACTGTTGCCCCGCAGAACCACATTCCCAGCCCCAGCCCTGTCCCATCCCAAGCATCAGGGGTCCCAGGAGCTGTGCCAGCTCCCTGTCCCCTCTCAGGGGTGCAGAGGGAGGGGGTGTCACTCACCCAGCATCGCTGCTGTTCCCGCAGAGCAGGGCATCGAGGGCTCCCTCCAGGAAGTAGTAATTGGCTTTGCAGGTGGGGAAAGACCAAGGAACAAAAATAAATAAACAAATAAATAAATAAATAAAAATAAGCACAACCATTGATTTTCAAATTCTTGGGTGCAACTTGCACCCAAGGGAAGTTCTTGGAGTCCCAGGGGAATTTGCTGACTCCCAGTGCCAGGCATTCACTCTCTGTTGACTTTGCTGTTTGTCTTGGCTCTGTCTCAGGGAGCTCCTGGGATTGTTTCATCAATCCAACCAGGTCCCTCCCAAGCCTGGAAACAGCTTTGGATCTGGCCAGGGCCAGGCCGCCTGGAAAATGGGTTAACATGAGGACAAAGGACCAGGGCTGGCCTGTTTTACTGGGAAATCAGGGCATTCCCAGGAAGCACCATGCAGGGGGCACTGCAGGAGTCCCAGAAAAACCTGAGGAAACTGCTCCTGCTCCATGGCTACACCTTCTCTTGCTGCTCCCAGAACTGGTGGAGACACCCCACCCTGCTCACAGACCAGGGGTCCTTCAAGCTCCTCCTTATGGCTCCAGCACAGATCCAGAGCCACAGGAGCTGCCAAGCAGTGCCACCACAGGTCACCAGCCCCAGGGACACAGAGAAGCACCTGGAGATGCCCACATCTGGATATGGCAGGTCCAATCCTGAACATTACCCAGCAAAGCCTTCCCAGGAGCCACATGGGGACTTCTGGAGCTTCCTGAATCCTCCCTGGCTCTGCCTGGCTTCTTGACACGAGGCTTTTCTTTATCATGTGTGGGCTCAGGGTTTGTGCCATTCCAGGTGTTTGGCCTGGCCCCAGCAGCTGCTCTTTGCACGGAGCTCGTCAGAGCCTATGGACTGAGCTTGCACCCTACCAAAACCTTCCTGTAATGAATGCCAGAGCTGAGTGTTGGGCTCGGCTGAGACCCAGCCTGGCCTTCTGAGCTCTGCTGAGATGTGTCCTGAACGAGATGTGGAACATCCCCTGTGGAGCACCCTGACACCCTGCAGCTCTACCTGGCAGATTTGCTGAGATTTTTACATTTTTGTGGAGTTTAAAAACTCAAAACAGAGAACAAACAAAAAACCCACTACGCTTTGGGCAAAATTTTCAAAGAAGGTGTAGGAAAGGAGCGCCTTGGAGACCTTCCTGAGGACCTGTGTTGGTCCCTCCCTTCCTTCCCTCCTGTGGCTTTTGTGGTGTTGCATAAAGGGTTCATTGGGCACTGTGGTACCTGGGGAAGGATCCAGACAGTGAAAAGTGGGTTAAAAATGTAATTCCTGCATCTTTTCCTCTGTTTTTCCACCTAAAGTTCCACCTGCTCCTCAAGGGTTTGGTCTCCCTGCTGTGACCACCCTGATGGAACATCAGCCCTCACCAGCAAGTGAGAGAGATGGACACACTGGTCCATCCAAACCTTCCTGTTGTGAAACCTTCTTGGAAGAGGTCGGGTTACCCAGGTGGACCCTGTTTTCCCTGTCCAGGGGGATTTGATCCCATCTGTCCCTTCTGTGAGGGTGCACAGCCCTCCCACCCACCAGCCTTAGCAGGAAGTTCCATGTGAGCAAACCTTGGAGTGGCCAGGAGAAGCAGGAAGCTGAGGAGCAGACCTGGATGAGGGGCCAGAACAGAAGGAGCTTTACCTTCATCACTGATGTAGGCATCGAAGTCAAAGGTGCTGTTCCCGGTGAAGTTCCCGGTGAAGTTCCCGGTGAAGTTCCCGGTGAAGTTCCCAGTGAAGTCGTCCATGAAGTCGTAGAAGGTTGAGTTGACCAAGGTGTCGTTGTCCAGCCCCAAATCCTCCAGGAAGGTGCTGTTGGGGGGTGGCCACCTCACACACTTCTGCCGGAGGTTGCCCATGAAGAGCTGGAGGCCGATGAGGGCGAAGACGCTCAGGCAGAAAACCGTGAGGATCATCACGTCTGAGAGCTTCTTCACCGACTGGATCAGAGCCCCCACGATGGTCTTCAGCCCTGGGGGGAGGCATCACCACTGAGCTGATTGCTCGTTTGTTGATTGTGGGGAGAAGGCTGTGCTGTCCCAAAAGGTGGGGATGTGTGTCATCACTGAGTTCAGGCCCCCAGCTCTGTGCTCACATCACATCCCAGCTCTGTCCCTACACTTGGCTGGGGCCCCCAAAACTGTCACCCTTGGGTTGATGCTGGTGACTTCCTCATCCCAGCCTTGGGATATCTAAGCCAAAGCCCACCCCAGCCTGGCAGCCATCAATTCCTTTGGACTTTCTTTTTTCCCTAAATGCCACAATCTGGCAATTTTTTCCCAAACCACTGGAGTGCAGCACTTTAGAGTAGAACATGGGGAAGCTCTTTGCTGGCCCAGTTAGATGATGCTGAGCACCTCTACCAGCTCCAGAAAAGCTTCCATGGTCCAACTGCGGTCCCTGGGTGTCTGGGAGCCCAGCCAGACCCTTCATCCTGGTCCCTTCAAGCTGGAAAATCTCTGGTGTGCCCAAGGGAAGGTGATAAGGTGACACCTGCATCTGGATTAACTCATCTCTCCCCCCAGTATCACTGTTCCCTCCCCAGAGGAGGCTCATCCCCAGGTCCTCAGTGGGATTTTTCCATGGAGGATGCAGTTCCTGTCAGCCAAGGTCCACATGAACGATGGGCAATGCTGGGACATCACAAACCTGATCTTTAGAGCTTCTCTGAGCCCAGAGCTTTCTCACAGGGAGAAATTATCCAACAAAATGATTTTTAGCCCTGTCCTTCTGCCAGCTCCTCATTCCCCAAACTATTTAGGTAAAATCCTGTTCTCCAAGGGTCTGACCGAGGTCAGATGTTCTAAACCAGCTTATTTTTGCCACTGCTATTTCTGCAGAGCCCTTGGGGATGTCATTCCAGGAAGAAGCAGCAGTTTACATTTTGTTTGATGCAATTTTTAGCCTGTTTGATGAAGGAAAAAAACATTCAAATGTGAAACCTCACGATCTGGAGCTTGCAGGGACACCACAAAGATTTATTCATCAAGAGGAATTTTCATTTTCAGTTCAGTCTCACGCTTCAGATTTCTGGGGGCTTGCACCAGGTGTTGAAAGCAGCGTGGTGAAATGGTATCAAATTTGGAAATCAGCAGTCAGAGGGATTTGATAAGGTGCTTCTCACATGAGTCTGGATGTTTTGGGTGATGTTAAACCAACATCCATTAAATATCTCAGCCTCAGCACAGAACAGCCAACAGTGGGCACAAAACTGAGCCCACGGCTTCAAAATCAGAGTGATTTGTTTGATCAAATCTGTAAATCCACTGGGAGCATGAATTCCCTTAATTCATCTCCAAGGAGCCTTAAAAACATCACATCTGCCCCTTCAGGGGCTGCCAAACAACCTGGTGAGTGCACCTGATTTCAAGATGTAAAATCAGCAGGACCTGACCCAAAAGCTGAATTACATGGAAAATTTATTGAATACCTAATTTCCTCTGTTTTCTCTTGGAGCTGCCAAAAGAACCAGGAATTCCTGGGAACAGTGGGAGTACCTGAGCTCAGGGGAAGGCACGGAGGGGAGGCCCCTTCTGTAAGTCCCACCTGGTATCACTGTGATGGTTTTCAAGGCACGGAGGACACGGAAGGTCCTGAGAGCAGAGATGTTCCCCAGGTCCACGAACTCAGTAATGTAGCTGTGGGACAGGAGAGGGAAGGGCTCCAGGGGCTCTGCCAGGAGCACTCCTCGTTCCTCCAAATTTCCCTCCTGTCCTTCCCATCCCACCAGACTCACGCCATGGAGATGACCATGAAGTCCAGCCAGTTCCATGGGTCACGCAGGAATGTGAAGTCGTCGATGCAGAAGCCTCTCGACAGGATCTTGATGAGAGACTCAAAGGTGTAGATCCCAGTGAAGGCATATCTGAAACAGGACTGGTCATCTGGGGGACACTTGCCTGGGTCCAAGGTTTTGTCCACCCCTTCCAGTGGAAATATCTTGAGGAGCTGGGTTTGGGGGCTGATGGGTTTTTGGGGTGCTTCAGCACTGGGAGAGGTTTTCACCTCACCTTGTTGGGTGGGTTGGGACATCTCAAGGTACCAATCTCTCTGGTGACCATTCTGCAGCACCTCTGTCCCTGCTGATGTCCCACCACCCCCAAGCTCTCCATAAAGCTCTGCTGAAATCACAGCAGAAAATGCTGGATTTCCTCTCTCCCATGGGTTGTCCATGGGTCCTGCTTGGCTTCTCCAGACAGTCAGTGCTGGTCCAGCCCAGCCCAACCTGCTCTTAAGGGCTCTCCTGACATGGGGACCCCACCAGATTTTGGGCAGCTCTGAAACATTTTCACTCTTTGCAATGCCCAATGCAGAGCGTGAACATCCCATCTAAGGGCCACCAGCAGCTCCCAGTGACACCTCCCCTGCACTGAAGGGTACCTGGATCCCCACCCCCCTCTCTCGGCCTTGGTCTTGTCCCTCCTGAGGGACATTTCCAGGCTGGGCTGTCCCCATGGCTGGGGGAGATCTCGGGACTCACTCCACGTTCTTGGACCACGCTGGGGGGTTGCTCATTGTCATAAACACGCAGTTGGTTAAAATGGTGATCATGATGAACATGCTGAATAATTTAAAACCTGGTCAAGGACAAACGCTCTGTATGGTGCCTGGATTCCCCCCTTCCCACAGTCAGGAAGCCAAGTGTCCCTGTTCTTCTTGTCCTGGTTGCCACCTTGGTCCCTCACCCTGCCCTGCTCCTCCTGCTGCTCTCCCACCTCAGTCCTGTGCTCACACTTCCCTCTTTTCGTCTCTGCTCCCATGCATGGTCCCAGCCCCTTCCCTTCCTTTCTGCTCCCCTTCCCAGCTCCATAGTTCTGGCTTTGCCACCCTTTCTGTCCCCTGTGCTCCTTCTTCTCCATCACCTTGTGATACAGCTTTCCCTTCCTTTCCAGGACTCTCCAGACCTCAGAAACCTCTTTCTAGAAAACTCTACCTCTTAGGCTTAGACCCCTCTGCCACAAAACCTCCCTCTTTCTGTCCTTCCATGGCCATGAACCCCCACTGCCACCAGAGCTCTGCTAGGATCACTTCCCACCCACCCTGCAGTGCCCCTTGTGCTCTTGGGCTCCTTTCCTGTCCTGGTTCCTCTGCTTCCCTCTCCCAAAGCCTGCTTGGAGGTCCCCTGCTCACCCACTTCCCAGTGGGACCAGATCCCCTGACCCATAAACATCTCCCTTCTTTTCCAAGTCTCCCCAGACCTTAAAACCTTCCAACTCCTCCCTAGGAGGCTTCACCACTTGGGCTTCTGCCTTTCTTCATCCAAACGGGCTTTCCCATTCTCCAGCCAAGAGTGAGCTCTTGGTGCCACCAAGGTGCCCATCAAGCCCCTACTCCTCAGACTAAAGCACTGGACAGGAGGTCCTGGCTGTGCTGGAGGCCCAGGAAATCTCCTGGGTTTCCTCACCACCCTATCATGAACCCCTTCCCCCGTCCCTCTCCTGGGGCTGTTTGCACTCTGAACACCAGGGTTTGACCGGGTCATGGAGCAGCATCCCAGAGATCAAGGATATGAATGGATGAGGATTTTGATGGCTCCTCTGCGGATGGGGTGGAAGGGTCCCAGCATGTAGAGGGCAGGGGTGGCCGAGAAGCGGAAGATGGACTTGCCCTTGTTGAGGACTATGAATGTCTGTGGAGAAAAGAGAGGAGGGGGTGGGTTAATCCTTCTGCACCCCCAAAACACCACGGACCAAGGGCTGCCTTCAGAGAGGAGATCGCTCTGCGTGTTTGGAACTCCAAAGGCTTGGAGATGCTCTGTGCTTTGGAAGAGAAGCAACCACAGCAGTCTGGGGTTGTGGATCACCAGGATGGGCTCAGGTGAGCACGGTGGAAAGCACAGGAAGTCCCTGCTTGGGTCTTTTGCTTGGGACTTACACCTAAGGCCAAGCCTACCGTGGGCAAAGCTCTGCCCCTCACCTTCTTGTCCTTGTAGAAAGGGTCCAGGTCCTCCAGGGGCGTCCCGATGAGCTCCAGGGGTGGGTCACCATAGATGAGGGGCAGGTTCTTGCCGGCTTCCAGGTCACTGCTGGGCTTGACCTCCTCTTCCTCGGGCATCTCCACCTGCTGCCTCTTTATGCGGAGCGCCTCGGCCTCGGCCATGCGCTGCTCGATGGCGGCCAGCGAGGCCGGCGTGAAGGGGCGCAGGTTTTCGGGGCCCGGGATGTGCGGCAGGCCGGCCATCCTCTCATTCTGCTTCCGGGCCACCCGTGCCCAGCCTGCAGGGACAAGGGGCTGAAACACCAGCTGGGGACATCCTGGGGGTGTTTGGTGGCAGGATCTCAGTGGGGTTTTAGCAGATGGATTTATGGCAGAAATATGGAGCTCGCAGGAAAGGTTCTCATGCATAGATCGTGAAGTACCCCAGGTGCTTCTGCTCTTCCCAGACCCCCATTCCCATTTGGAGCTGGGAAAGGGGCTCAGCCTGGAGAAAAGGAGGCTCAGGGGGGACCTTGTGGCTCTGCAACACTCCCTGACAGGGAGGGGGCAGCCAAGGGGGTCGGGCTCTGCTCCCAGGAACAGCAACAAGACAAGGGGACACAGTCTTAAGCTACACCAGGGGAAGATTAGGCTGGACATCAGCAGAAAGGTTTTCCCAGAAAGACTGGGCAGTGGAAGGGACTGCCCAGGGAGGCGGTGGAGTCACCATCCCTGCAGGTGTTCAAGGAAAGCCTGGATGTGACACTGAGTGCCGTGGTCTGGATGACAAGAGGGTGTTGGGTCATGGATTGGACATGATGATTTCAAAGGTCTTTTCCAACCTCGTTAATTCTGTGATTCTGTGATTCCGCCTCCAATCAGGAGGCACCATGAGGCTGGGACACCTGGTGTCCCTGTCACCACCTGGCTGTGTCAGACACACAATTTCACAACCCAAACACAGGATTTCAACACAACCAAACACCTTGGGAAGCAGCAGCCCCGCTCCAGCTCCCTCCCCTTGGCAGGGCATCAACAACTTTGCTCCTGCAGCTTTTGCAAGGGGTCTGTGGTGCCCTAAACGGGAAGTTCCTCAGCTGGAGGAGCTGGGTCCTGCAGGGCCGTGGCCCTGGCTCAGCTCCCAGCCATGGGAAGCACGAGGAACCTGCACTGCTGCATGGCTCTGCTGCTAGGAGGGGGTGAAAGGCTTATCTTGAGCCAAAAAGTGAAACAGTTCTGGCACTTTAGAATGTTACAGTCATCGGGATGAGTTCCCAGAAGGGATCAGGTGGGTAGGTTAGGAGAGGTAAGGATGTTCTCCTGCACAAAAAGGGTTGGAGAGAGGGAAGTGTGAAGGAGAGGAGTTGCTGCACCCTGGGGTCAGGGCTGTCATGCCCTGGGAGAGGTGGAGACGCTGGCAGAGGCTTCCCCAACAACCCCAGAGGTTCTTACTTTGAGCCCCTGTGCCTTGACAATGTCCCATAACCATCATTATTGTGTGGGATATGACCCCAATATTCCATAAAACTCTACCCTGCTTCTCATGGACACTGGGACAGCTGCGCCTCTGTGCCTCACCCTCCCAAACCAAGCATCCCACTGGCAACCCAAGCTTTCTGTGATGCTGCTGAACAGCTGCCCCCAAAAAACCTTCAGGGTCAATACTTCCCACAGCCCCAGTCCTGCCATGCTGAGAGCTGGAAACCTCAGCCCTTTGGGTTTAGGGAGAACTGGACACTGACAGCCCTGATGGGAAAAGAAACTCTGGAAATGGAGCTGGGGGGGGCTCAGCCTGGAGCAAAGGAGGCTCAGGGGGGACCTTGTGGCTCTGCACAGTCCCTGACAGGAGGGGGCTCGGGGGGGGTCGGGGTCTGTTCCCCGGGAACAGGGACAAGAGGAGAGGGAACAGCTGTGCCAGGGCAGGTTTGGATTGGATATCAGGAAAATTTCCACATGGAAAAGGTGGCCACACTTAGGAACAGGCTGCCCAGGGAGGCAGTGGTGGAGTCCCCATCCCTGGAGGGGTTTAAGAGCTGTGTGGATGTGGAACCTGGGGATAGGGGTCAGTGGTGGCCTTGGCAGTGCTGGGGGAAAAATTGGGCTTGATGATCTCTGAGGGCTTTTCCAACCTGAAGGATTCTCTGATTCCATTTGTTTTAGGGAGAGTTTTGTCCTTGATGAACAGGGTTATTTTATGGCACAAACTGAGTCACATCACTGCAAAGTGGAGTCTGGCTCCAGCTCAACTGCTGCAAAACAGAGCCTGGAGCAGGTCCCCCATGGTGGAGGGAGGGGCGGGGGGAGAGAATGGACCCCGGAGGTGGGACCACTGCAAAACAAACTAAAAGGGAATTTTGGGCCCCAGGTGTGTCTAGGAGGGGACAATG
This sequence comes from Eopsaltria australis, assembly GCA_034509425.1. Lineage (NCBI taxonomy): Eukaryota > Metazoa > Chordata > Aves > Passeriformes > Petroicidae > Eopsaltria > Eopsaltria australis. The sequence goes on from JAVTVJ010011745.1 coordinate 62,416, forward strand.
CCCAGGCAGGAGGACAGTGGTGCTGCCAGTGCTGCTTCTCATGGAGTTGCTCTGGACTTACACCCAGGTCCTGCTCCACTCGAGCAGCTCTGGAACCTTCCCCTCGACAACAGGGGGCTCAAAAAAGCCGAAAAGCACAGGGCTGTGCCTGGCTTTATCACCCCAAATCCACTGGGAATGCACTGGTGCCGGGGATCACAGGACACCTGCAGCTGGAATGGACCCACCGGGATCATCAGAGGGAGCAGCACCCACGCTCCAGCAGGAGCCCACGGGGGACCTTCCCACCTCATCTCTGGCAGCTCTGAGGGCTCACAGGAGCTCGTTGCTCTGGGCAGCCTCAGTTTCCCTGGAAATCGGGATTTGCCGAGCTGCCAGGACAAGCCCGGGCCATGGGCTGTGTCCCAGCCCCGGTGCAGGGGGTGCTGTCTGCGCCGTGTTCTCCCTGCCCGGGCGCTGCCGCTCCGCTCCCGCAGCGCTGTCCCCGCTCTCCAGCTGCCACCAGCGATCAGCGCCGGGCTCAGGTTTCTGCAGCCCCATGACTCTGCTCATTCCTGTCCCGGCGGGAGCTGCAGCGAGCAGCCCCAGCTCTGCTCTGCCCGTGTCCCCCGTCGCTGTGGCCGGGCTGCAGCCACCGAGCCGCTCCCCGGCCGATGGAGCAGCGCCGGGAGCGGGGCTGGAGCCACCGAGGGAGAGCCTGCGGCAGGGCAGCCCTGCCTGGGTTACACTGGGAGCCTCAAAGGGGGTATTGCCCCTGGCATGGGAATTCTTTACGGCTTTTTGGGGTCTTTTGCAGCTCCTGGCCCTGCTCTGGCCCCTTTGGGGCCACCCAGAGAGGATGGGATGGCTCCAGGGAGCCGGAGCAGGACTAATCCCACGTCCAGACCCCACACACCACAGGCCTGAAGACACCAGCATCTCTGGTAGCTTCCCAGATTTGGAACCAAAGCCAAACCCAGGCGCTGTGAGGGCTCAGCCCAGCCCCTCTCTGTCCCCAGTGAGCCCAGTCCCACACCAGTGTGGGTGGGGCACAGTGTGGGGCACACAGCCGGGTCCCACCAGCCCAGATGGAGGGTCCAACCACGGGCCCAGCCCCCTGGCCACGGGGACAGGAGGGGCAGCCTGGCCCTGGCCTGGCACATTCTGGCACATTTTTAGCAGCTCCTATAAATAACCCAGATCAAACTCTTTGCGCCTCCATAGGTAAAGGCAGTTCAGGCCCAGTGACAGGTGCGGCCCTGGGCACAAATTACCCACAAGGTCCCTTGGGGCTCTGGCCCAGCTCTCCAGAACCTGAATCCTCCAAGAGTTCCTAATTGAGGAAGATCCCTGTCCCATCATCTGTCCTGCTGGGAAATCAATCACTTAAAATGTCTCCACAAAGCACTGATTTATCTGCTTCTTAAATTTTGGCCACCCAGATAAGCTGAATGACTCCTTTTTGCTGTGACACAGGTGAGCTGCAGCTTTGGGGCACTCTGCCCCAGGAATGTCCTGGATGAACATCTCATCCCCCAGTTCCTGCATCAGGAATTGCCAGTGGGGAACTGGGAGCAGCTTCTGGCTCAGGACCTGCACTTGGAGAGAAATTCAGTTTCCTCTGATATTTTTGCTGCGCTGACGCCACACAAAGGAATCAGGCTCCAAAACAACAGGACTGGTTTGAGAGCTGCCAGGGATGCTGTGTAAGAGGTTCTGTACAACAGGACAGAGGATGGCAGGTGCTGTCTGAAGCTGCAGGAAAAGTCACCCCATCCGGGAACTTCATTCCTGCCCACAAAAGAACCTCCCACGGGCTGAGGAAGAGGGGAAAGACGTTCTTGGCTCTGGGGAACACCGGGGGTGTTGGGATCTCCCCCCACCTGCCTGACCAGGCTCCAGCTTCTCCCTCCTTAAGGCATTTTTCTGGGAGATCACCTGCAAACCTGGCAAAAACTCCTGTGCTCTGGGGGAGCACCTGCAGCCCTGAGCCTGCCATGGAACCAGCCCAGAGCGACGCAGTTTCCCCAGCACACTCAGGGCTGGGTTGGTGAGGGCAGGCACAGCTGGGGTGTGCCAAGGGTGGATGCTGCTCCTGGGAGATCCCAGCCCCACGGACATCAGGAACAGCAGTGGGGCGCCCTGACCATTCAAACACAGCTCAAGGAGCTCCCCTGCCCTGCTCAAAGAGGAGCTCGCCTGTAAACTTGCCCTGCAAGGTTCATCCTCTTGATACACTCTGGGAAAAACCCCGACAGACCAACCCAGACACGAGTCCAAGACAGAAAATGCCCTGAATGGCCCCGAGCAGGTGTAAATCAGCTTCACTCAGCAGGAACAGCAGAGCCAGGCCCGGGGCCCTGCAGCAGGGATTAGTGTGGGACAAGGGACTCGTGTGACCGGGGCACTGAAGGGGACAGACGGTGCCAAGCCTCACTCTGGAGCTGTGTGAGCACCCAGCACTCAGGAAAGCAGAGCCTGTCACACCTCCAGCCCACACCAGCTCAGCACAGCCCTGCAGCACCCGCTCTGTGCTCCCAGAGGCACCACTTCCACCCCAGCAGCGCCCAGGGCTGCTGCCCGCAGGAGAACCCCTCCCTCTGCACCCCCATCATCCCCACCAGGGACCTGCAGGGACCTGGCTGCTCGGGGATGTCCCCAGTGCTGCCATGGGCACCGTCCCCTTCCCCTGCACATCCCCATCCTGCTGGAGCAGCTTTGCTCCTGGTCCTGTCCTGGGCTGCATTCCCAAGGCAGCAGGGAAAGGGCATCGGGGATTCTGTGTCCATCCCCGATATCAGAGGGATGTGGAGGTGCTGGCATGAGCCCAGAGGAGGCCATGGAGCTGCTCCAGGGCTGGAGCCCCTCTGGAGCCAGGCTGGGAGAGCTGGGGGTGCTCACCTGGAGAGGAGAAGCTCCAGGGAGAGCTCAGAGCCCCTTGCAGGGCCTAAAGGGGCTCCAGGAGAGCTGGAGAGGGACTGGGGACAAGGGATGGAGGGACAGGACACAGGGAATGGCTTCCCAGTGCCAGAGGGCAGGGATGGATGGAGATTGGGCAGGAATTGTTCCCTGGGAGGATGGGGAGGCCCTGGCACAGGGTGCCCAGAGCAGCTGTGGCTGCCCCTGGATCCCTGGCAGTGCCCAAGGCCAGCTTGCATGGGTTTGGGAGCAGCCTGGGATAGGGGGAGGTGTCCCTGCCCATGGCAGGGGGATGGAATCTACTGCTTTTTAGGGTCCCTTCCCACCCAACCCATTCCAAGAACCCTGAGCCTTTCTGTGGGTCTTGCTCTCCCAACCTTGCTGTGTGTCCATGAAGGCCCCTCCCCACCCCTGCATGCATTAAATAGGTTTTAAAAAAACCCAAATTCCATGGATTAGGCTGCCATGAAAACATAAATTTGCTCCAAATCCAGCCACTTGGTGTGGTCAGGGCACCAGGAGCCTGCAGGGTGACAGGAGCTGTGTTGGAAAGTCTGATGGCTGCAGAAAACCCTCCTGGTGTGGTCCTAGGGATGCCACGGCCTGAAAAAGTCCTGTGGGGTGTTTTCTCGTTTAGTTCCTACTGTACTTCCCACAAGTTTTAGGAAAAAAACATGGGAAGACTGAAAAAATCTGACGCAAAATGAATTTTTTTATCCACAAGTGGCACAGGGGGTGGAGAGCTTCACTTCAATCCTGCAGGTGAGGGAGATTCACCTCAGATTTCCCAGGGGCTGGGCAGGGCTTTGGAATTTCCAGGATTATGGGAGTTTCTCTCAGGAACTCGAATAAACACCCTCAGTTGTGCCAGACAAAATCAACCATTTTATAAACGTATTTACATCCCTTTCTGTGCCATTGAAGAGTTTGATGCTTCCATCCCTGGGTAAATTGTGGTCCCTTAGCTCTGTGCTGTAACTCCATTACAAAACACCACTGGAAAGAGACAGGGAATCTCCAAAGTTTCCTTTTGCACACAAATGGCTCTTAGGACACTGCTGTGGGATGCTGGAATTCCACCACCACGGTGGTGCAGGAAACTCACTGGGTTTTTAGGCTGCTTTAAAGGCAGAGGATGGGTGATTTTCACAACCAAACAATACCATAAAGAAAATTAAGTCACCCCAAGCCTTTTCCCACTCTATTTTAAAATAGTGGTGGGCTCAGAAGACTTAGAGAGTGAGGAAAAAGAAATTAATTTTTCATTTTCCAGCATTGTCCTTTGAGTTCCAGAGGTTTTCAAGCGCTCAGCGGAGCGGTGTGGCTCAGACACCTCTGGCACTGGTGGCTCCCATGAGTGACACGTCCCCAGTGCTGGTTCCTGTCACCACCGTGGCTCTTTACCCTGCTCTGGGTGGGGTTTGTTGCTCTGCCTGCAGTGTGGCCCAAGCCAAGTGTGCCAGCAGGAATGTGGGATGTTTCCAAGAGCATCCGTCATCCCGGGGCTGCCTGGAATCCACCCCGAACCCAGCCAAAGGGACGGTCTGCTGAAAGCCCTTGGGAAATCATTCCAGAGCCAGCCCGGCACTGCTGGATGCCTTTTCCCAGGCAGAGCAGGGACACTGAGATGCTGCAGCAGTTCCTGCTCCTCAGGTGCCCCCTCAGTCCCCCAGTCAAGGCCACTGTGTGTCACACACAGGTCACCCAGGGCAGCAGCACAGGGGATGGAGAGGGACTTTGGACTGGAGGGACAGGACACAGGGAATGGCTTCCCACTGCCAGAGGGCAGGGATGGATGGGATATTGGGAAGGAATTGCTCCCTGGGAGGGTGGGGAGGGACTGGAATGGAATTCCCAGAGCAGCTGTGGCTGCCCCTGGATCCCTGGCAGTGTCCAAGGCCAGGTTGGACACTGGGGCTTGGAGCCCTGTTGGGAGGTGTCCCTGCCCATGGAATGGGATGAGCTTTAAGGTCTTTCCAACCCAAACCATTTTGTGATCTTAGGCACACGGAGAATGAGTTCCCTGCTAAGGGAATGATGCTGCGCCGCTGCTTTTTGCCTGTCTCGAGCAAAGAGGAGACCTCTCAGTGCTCTCCAGCCTTCTCCTGGCAACAGCCAGGCCACTCCAGCCTTGAGCTGCACTGTGACAAGGACACCCAGCAGCTGTGCCGGCGCTGGGGGATTTCCATGGAGCAGGGTGGATGCACAATTCCATGTGTCCCATTCCAGCAGCACCTACCACGGGCTCTGCACTGCTTTGCGTGCTCTGCACCTGCCCAAAACGGTGCTGCTCCCTCCTCCAGCTCCTTGCAAAGACTCAGCCGAGCCCATCCCGGCACTGCCTTCCTTTGGGGAGCCAAATCCTCTGCGCTGACCCTCCAAGGGGGCACAGCTCCTCCAGGGAAATCAACCCCGAAAATCCAGCCCTGCAGAGGCGCCGCCGCTCCTGCACCAGCATCAAACCCACGTGGGAATGAATTCCCTGCAATTCCGGGATCGCTGCTGCCCTGGAGTTCCTGGGACTCGGTGCCCTGAGGCTGTACCTGCTGTGCTCAGGGCGGGGGTGGCACACACAGCCGGGGAGCTGTGAAATCCTGGGATACTCTCCCCGGCCACAGATGGAAATAGGAGGTTGCACCATCCTGCAGCCACGCGCCGACCCGTTCCTGCCTGGAGCCGGGGATGCCGCCCCTTCCCCACTCCCGCTGTCCGTGCTGGGGGACAGGGCATTGCTGGAAAGGGGACACCGGGCTGGGTGGTGGCTCCGGGTTATTTTGGGGGGGTTGGTAGTGCTGGAGGCTTGAGCAGCTAGGAAAGGGTTAAAATGGGGACCCTGTGCTTGCCCACTGCCCATCCTGCACTCGAGTGTCATCCAGAGCTGCGGCTCCTCCTTGCCAGCGGCTCCCGTGTCAGGCTTGGAAAAGATCTGAGCCGTGCTGGGAAGGCAGCGAGGGGACAGCGAGGGGACAGTGTGGGGGAAGGGAGGGTAATGTGGGGCTGGAGTGATCCCCAGGCTCGGGGGGCACGGGGGGCAGGGATGCCCCCACCTCCGGGGGATGCCAGGAGAGACACCAGCTCCTGCAGGGATCCCCAACACAGCACCAGGAGCAGGTCCCAGACCCGCTGCTCTCATGGGATTTGCAATACTGAGAGCCCCGCAACTTCCTAGGGCTGGAGGATCCCCCTTTTCCCATGGCAGCCTCTGGATCCCAATTCCCTGGGCCAGACATCTGAAAACCAGGACCAGAACGGGGCACCTGGAGCTGTCAGCAATGCTGAGCCTCACATCCCAAGGGATCTCATCCAGATCCACCTGGAAATGGAGAAGGGGGGACCCAAAGACAAGATGTTCCCAGGGATTTATGAATCCCAGGAGGGAGGCAGTGGCACAGAGGCTGAGCATCCTCCCTGATCTCGCTGGAGCTAAACTGGGATCTTTTCCCTCACAACTCCCCAAAGCATCCACCAGCTTCTCCCCCTTTCTCCCCTGCACAGAAAGCACCTCATTAATCCGACCTATTGCAAATAGAACCTCGTTAATCCAACCTGCTGGAAACAGAAACGGTGCTGGGCGTCTCCTCATGGCTGTGCTGCTCGCTCTCCTACCCCAAATCCAGCGAATTTCCCTGAGTGGAGCTGGAGCTGCCCAAGGCACTCCACAGAGCCCTTTTGCCTGAACTGGACCCTTCTGCACACATCAGAAAACAGAAAATGCTATTTAAATATTAGCACAGCAGAGTCAAGGCAGGACTTTGTGCTCGTTAATTGGTTCCTGTAAATATGCTCTTTCCCCCTCAAACCATTATAAATCCGGCATTTTTCCTGGAAAGGACCAGGGGAGGCAGCTCCAGCGCTGCATCAACCCCCCCAGGATCTCCGTGGGATAATGGGACTGACTGGGACGTCCTGCTGTCCCCAGGGCTTTATGGAATTGTTGTTCCTTGCTGGCAGATGCAGTTCCATCCCTCGCCTGCCGCAGGCTGATCCCTGACAGCTCCATCAGTGCCCGTGAGGGCAGGGGAGGAAATGCTTGTGCTCCTCGGCAAACTTCCCTCTGCAGCTCCGCACCAGCCCCGGGAATGAGGGATGGGGAAATGGAGGGGATGGGGGGAATGAGGGGAATGGGGGGAATGGGGGTTAATGGGGGGAATGGGGAAAATGGGGGGAATGACAGAAATGGGGGGAATGGGGGAAATGGGGGAATGAGGGTAATAGGGGAAATGGGGGGGAATGGGGAGAATGGGGGCTGATTGCCCCTGGATAAACCCCGGAATGGCTCTGGGGTGCACAGTGGGCCCTGCCGGTGCAGCGAGTGATGGGAGCTGGCACAGGGGGCAGACAGCACCCAAAAGCCCGAGCTGAACCCCAGCCTGGCAGTATCTGACACCCATGGCAGGGGGGGGGCTCCAGCTCTGAACCCCACCCTGGGATCCCCCTGGCACCCTTTGGCTGTGCCTGTGCACCCACAGCCTCCCATTCCCTGCCACCCCATCCCGACATTCCCACATGGCACAGGGGTCCCCCCTCCTCCTCTCTGCCCTCGGGGTCCCTCCCTGCTGCCCCACGGGGCACAGGGGCTCCTCAGGGACAGGAAGGCTCCTCTCCGAAAGAAGACACTGGGAGCACCCGCAGACCTTTCCTGCAACCTTGGCTTGCCCAGGCCAGGGTTTATATTTAGACCTCCAGGAGGAGAAGCCAGGAGAAAGGAGCCTTGAGACTTGTGAGCCCTGCCTGTGCCTCCTTTACTGCAGCGGGGAAGGTGGCTCGGGAGCCCACTGCCCGTCACATCCCTGACTGTCCCCTCTCATCCTGACACAGCTCTTTGGCCACTGAGGGCCCCTTGGCTGCTGCCACCCTTGTCACCGTGCCCTGCCTGCATCTTTGTGGGGACTTTGTCCCCTGTCTAGGACAGTTTTCCATGCAGGGGGGTCCAGCAGGTGCCTTCAGCCCTAAATCCCTTCCCAGAGACCACAGAGTCCGTCCTGGTCCCAATCCACCTCCAGTGCCGGGACCGCAAACCCCGGGACATTGCCGGTACCGCTCCAGGCACAGCCACAATGACAAAGCTGGGGACATCCCAGGCCCTGCAGCCCCTGCCCGGGGGCCTGGCAGCAGCCCAGGGCTGACTCCAGTACTTACTGTTGGGTGGAGAATGCGAAATCCCAAGGAGAGACCTTTTAGGGCCAGAATTTCCCTCTCCTTCGACTCCTGAAGGCTTTGGCTCGGCGAGTTGGCAGAGCAGCTGCTGCTGCTGTCAGATGGTCATGAGTGAAACCTGAGGACATGCGGGGTCCTTCAGGTAGCCTGGCCCGTCTCAGCTGTGGCATTCGTCCCCCGCCGCGCCAATCACGGCGCTGGCGGCGCCGGAGCCCCCGCGGTCCCATCGCCCCCCGGCCCCGGTCCTGCCCGCGGGGACCCCCCTACCCCACGGCCACCCGGGCAGAGAGCAGCGTCCCAGGTGTGCAGGTGACTCTGGGCTGGCTCTGGCCCCCGATGGGACGCGGGGAGGTGGAAGGGAGGTGGGAGCGACCCTGGCCAGTGACAGGCGACTGGAAAAAGCAGCGGGACAACTGCGAGGGCGGGGGGGCACTCGGTGCCAACGCCGCTGCCAACGCTGTCCCCGAGCCCGTGGCTCTTCGGGAGCGTCATTCCCATTGTTCAGCACCCAGGAGCAGCCACGCTCCTCCCCTTGCTGGCAAACGAGGGGCGTCTGTCACTTTTTTGTCTCCCCTGGCCACCTACTCTCTTGCACCAGAACATCCCAGGAACATCCGATGGCCCTGTCCCTCACATGTCCTGCCCATGGGGACCCCCGTGAGCCAGAACCGTGGTGACACAGGAGGAGGGATTTGCCATGGGGTTGTCCCCCCTTTTGCCCTTCCTGGCGGGACCTTTGGGTGCTCCTGCCAAGCCCAGGCACTTCTGGGGTTCATGGGGTGCTCGGGGTGCACCCAGGGTCGGGAGGAGAGGGTGAAGGGGTTCACCCAGCTTGCAGGGTCACCCATTTTAGGGTGCTTGGGGCTGTGTTGGGGGTGCAGCAGCCCCTCCAGCACTTGGCCTGGTCAGAGACGTTCATCACCTCCCCAAAATCACCGTCTCTGTGAATCCTTTCTGCTTTTCCAGCCCCAAAACACACTGGAGAAACTTCCCAGTGTTGGGGTGGCTTCAGTGGAGCTGCAGCCCCTGCCTTTCCCAGCCTGGAATCCCATGGGAATCCCCCTTCCTGCTCAGCCCCTCACCCCTGTCCTCTCCAGCATCCTCCACAATCAATCCATCCATGGCCAGGCCTGCAGCCCTGACACCCAGGTAGCTGGGCAGTGAGGTTGGATCGATTCTGCCTCTCACTCCATGGTTTTCCTCTCCTGTGTGAGGCTGTGGGAATAAGGCAGAGCAGGAGCCATTTCAGCTCTCCAGGGAAACTGGTGCAGGATGCCAAAGGTGTGCTTTGGGAGGCAAAACTTGGGTTTCTTCGGTTAAAAATCAGGGCTCTTCTGGCTGGCTTGGAGCCCCGAGCAGGCTCAGAGGGGATAAAGCCAAGGGAAGGAGGGAGGGAAGAGCCCAGATGGGCTCCCAGGAATGACTCAGGGGCAGGGCTGGCACTGGGAGCTCAGCAGCAGAACAACAGCCACGAACCAGGGGCACAGAGCATTCCCTGTGCATCGGGGGCAGTGGGTTTGGCTGGCAGAGACAGCAGGGACAGGGACAGGGACATCCTCCTGCTGTGGCTCTAGGGACTTTCCACTTGTCCTGTTGGTCACAGCAGGGAATTCAGGGGATGTTTGGTGGCTCCAAGCAGCTGTCCCAAGCTCAGCCCTGTCACTACGGGAAGACTTTTCAAGCTGCACAGGTCCATTTTTGCTTTTCCCTGACCAAGAGCAATCCTGGAGTGAGGCTGGAAACCCTGGGATGTTGGCTCCAGCCCTGTGGGATATGGGGACACCCGGGGTCCCCAGAGGGCACAGGGGCACAGTTCTGTCTGCAAAACCAACTAAATCCTGATGGGAATGGGAGCTTGGGGTATCCAGAGGTACTGAAAAGCTGATCAGGGTGGGAAAAATGTGTCCTATTTCCAGGGTGGGAGGAGGGCAGTGCTTGGTCCAGCCTCAGGGACCCTGGAGTATTTAAGGTGCCCTGGCTTGTGATGATGGATCATGGAATGGTTTGGGTTGGAAGAAGTCTTAAAGCCCACCCAGTGCCACCCCTGCCATGGGCAGGGACACCTCCCACTGTCCCAGGCTGCTCCAAGCTCCAATGTCCAGCCTGGCCTCGGACACTGCCAGGGATGCAGGGACAGCCACAGCTGCTCTGGGCACCCTGTGCCAGGGCCTCCCCACCCTCACAGGGAACAATTCCTTCCCAATCTCCCATCCATCCCTGCCCTCTGGCACTGGGAAGCCATTCCCTGAGTCCTGTTCCTCCATCCCTTGTCCCCAGTTCCTCTCCAGCTCTCCTGCACTGCCAGCACTGTCCCTGCCGTGGGACTGGCACTGTCCCTGGGCAGGCAGGGACTGGGCAGAGCCGGAGCTGCCCGCACGGGGAAAGGTGGGGACTCTGGGTGTGCTGGGACACGGGGAGGGCGAATTCCCCGGGCTGCAGAGCCGCGAGCATCCCGGGGAGGGATGAAGGAGCAGATGGAAGCACTGTGCCCAGACAGGGAGTCCTGGCAGCTCCGGAGGCTCAGGGAATGCCGGCACGGGGAGCAGCACCAGGCACAGCGCTCCCAGCCCTCGGCTCGGCTCCCCTTCCCATCGCGGGTTAACCCGCACCTGGCCGGCGCTGCCGGGATGTCCCTGCTCTCCCCGAGCGGCCAGAGCAGTGTCACTCTTACCTCACTCGCCGGGGGCTCTCGGAGCCGGGGTCAGTGGCCGCCGTCACCCCGGGGTGTCCCCGCTGTGCCCCCGCTCCAGCGCTGCCACCCCGGCACTCGGCTGCTGCGGAGGGGCCGCAGTGCCACCCTCCGGCTCCCGGCAAAACACCCCGTCCCCGGACACCGCCCCGGCCCTGCGGGGACACACAGCACAGGGGCACAGCGAGGGTGAGGGGGATGCCAGGCTGTGGCACTTCGGCCGTGCCGGACATGCGGGACACCTGACCCTGCTCTGCCTGGGCTCAGCCTTCCCAAACACAGACTCAGGTTAGGTTGGACAAAATCTCTAAGATCATGAGGATCTTTGGAAGAAATTCCTCCCTGTGAGGGTGGGGAGGCCCTGGCACAGGGTGCCCAGAGCAGCTGTGGCTGTCCCTGCATCCCTGGCAGTGCCCAAGGCCAGGTTGGCCGGGGCGCGGGGACAGTGGGAGGTGTCCCTGCCCATGAGCTTTAAGGTCGCCTTCAGCCCATCAAGATCCCTTCCCATGATCTTTTGCAGCTGCAGGGCGTGGTCCATGCTGGGAGCCTTTGGAAACCTTTCCTGCAGGCTGAGGGTGATTCTCAGTCCCTTCCTGGACCCACACCGGCCTCCTGTCCTGCATGCAGCCCATGGGGTTCAAAGCCCAGCAAACCCCAGAGGGTCATTTGGGGTCATTTATTACCCCAAAAACCCATTTGCAGCCGGAAATAGGTGCAAATCCAGAGTTTTTCTAAGTTTTATGGAAACAGACGTTCCCACTGAGCATCCCCAGTCCTGGCTCAATCTGCTGCTGCCTCATCCCTGCCAATCATTCCATCCTCACTGATGATGGAGAGGGATTCTACTCACCTCTGGTCCTTTCCTGGCTCCAAACAGGGATTTGACAGCTGCTGAGCTTCCCTTGAGGGTTCCTGGTGATTCAGGATGTGCTGGCTCTGGAGGGTTTTTTAATGGAACATCTCCCATCTCACCTCAAATCAGATCTGGGGTTTTATTTCCCTCTCAGTGCCCAGATGGGATTTCTGGAGATCCTGCAGTCTGGACAGGGGTTTATTTAGGGAACTGGGGTTTATTTAGGGAAGGACATGTGGCACCATGGAGAAATGACAACCCAGGCAGAGTGAGAAGCAAGGCTGGGCTCGGGTGGCTCCGGTCTTGGGAGCATGAGAGAAGCCAGGAAGTTCGGCAAAAGGGCATTTGGGGCCTCTCTCACTGCTGGAGACACTGTTTGCCAGGGCAGGAGCTCAGGCTGGGAGGATGAAGGATGTTCATGGTGAGGGAACAGGGCCAGGCTGTGGGGTGGTGGTGGCAGCTGCGACCCAGAGGGGACAGGGTACCCCAGGACCTCTGGGACAGCCCCCACCTTGAGCTCTTCCTCACCTTCCTCCTCCACCTCATCTCTGTGAGCTTCACCAGGCAGGAGAAAAGCCAAGACTGCCTGGGAGGTGCTTCCAGGCCTTCCATCATGGGCAGGATTTTCATCCTGCAGCACCCCAGTCCCAAATTCTCTGGGCTTGTGGAGCAAACCAACACTCTGAGAAGTGAGGCTGGGCTTGAGAATGAGATTTTATTAGCAAAACCCTTCCTATCACTGGCAAATGAACCCCAGGGAAGATCCCATTCCTCAGTGCAAAGGACTGGGAGAGCTCTCCTGGCAAGGGAACATCTCCAGCTCAGTCAGCCAACATGGGAGAAAGGGAAGCATTTTGGGAACTGGGGAGGAACTGGGTCCTGAGGCTGTTGGGGGTCTCATGTAGAGCTCTGGGGTTTTGCATCCCCAGGGTGGCTCCTGGCTGTGTTTAAGAATCTTCCCAGAAGGGAAACGATTTTGTAAACCAAGGAAGGGGGAAAATATCCATCAGTGAATCCCTTCAGTGCAGACAAAAACCATCAGCTGTCCTTTGGCAAAGGATTTTTGTGTTTCCTGCCCAGTTTCAGGCAGAAAAGTTGGGAACTTCCCTTCCCTTTGCCCGAAACTCTTCCCCAGAGCAGTGAGAGCTCCGGGTGGGTGAGGTGCCACCACAGGGTACAAGATGCACCAGCACCGAGCAGGCAGAGCCTCTCCATGGTTGTTCCCATCACCCTCCGAGGGGGCCAGACCCAGAACCTCCAAAATCAGGGGGGTTTGGGTCTTTCTGGGACTGCAGCCATGGAGCTGCACCTGCACCAGCACCACTTCCCTGGAATGCTGTCCTGGTCACGCCGTGAAGTCCTGGGTGGCCAGGTTGAAGACGTTGCTCTCCATGGACCTTTGCCACTTGCCCCAGTTCCTCCTGATCTCAGCCTGGACCTGCACCAACACCACGGGCAGTGCTGGCACCCAGGGACCCCGAGGGGGGGGAACTGTCCCTGTGCCCACGTGTGGCTTTGGGGTACCTTCGGGGTGTCCCTGTGCCCGCTGTGGTGCCCAGGGGTGGGGTGGGGACACACACTCACCTCCCCATTGAGGAAACAGTAGAGTAGAGCCACCAGGAAGCCCTGGAGAGGACAGGAAGAGCAATTTTCACCCAGAGGAAGGGGCTGGACCCCTCTGCGCTCATCATCCTCCCACACCTCTGACCCACCCCAGGGCAGAGGAAATCAGTGCCAGGTTCTCCAGGCCCAACCCCTGTGCCCTGCCCCTGGTGTTTGGGGGCACCCTCTCTCAAAAGAGGCCAAAGCCCCACATCCCAGGGGCTCCTGGCGGGATTTAGGGTGGGACCACGGCGACTTTCCCTGCCCATCTCACCTGGTAGGAGCCGAGCACCAGCTCGAAGTAGAGCCGGGCGTCCACACCCACGTGCTCGGGGAAGAGTGCGAACACCACGTAGTGCACCCCAAAGAGGGGGATGAGGAGCAGTGTGGACTTGGTCAACCTCCTGTGGAGAGGGAGAGGGGTCTGGGTGCTCCTGCTGCCCCATGAGGCCTCCCCAAATCTTGGTCTTAACCCCAAGTAGGTTCTCTGTGAAAGGCAGGCCTTGGAGGCTCCAAGATTGTCCTCTGTGCTCCTCCAGGGAGGGTCCCCCTGCCCGGGGATCCCAGAGCCCAGGGTGGGCACAGCCCTGTCCCCTTACATGTACTGCTGCTTGTGGGTTTTGCTGAGGTCTGGGCACTGGATCTTCTGTGCCAACATCCTGGTGACGTTGAGGAAGATGAGGAAGTTCACCTGCCCCAGGAAGCCACGTCTCAGTCTCTGCACAGCCCCTGGCTGGGTCCCCTGGCCACGTGGGACCCCTGGCTCTGGGGCTGGGACTGTCAGGGAGCACACTCACAAATATGGCCAGGAGGATGGGAGCCTTGATCACCCACCAGTACAGGCTGGAGTAGTCATCCCAGCACCTACGGGACAGGAGAGGTGGCTCTGGCACCCACTGGGACCCGTGTGGCCCAGCTGTCCCCCTGTCACCTCTTTGGCCACCCCCCTGTCCCCTTTGCACCCCTCTTGCCCTGGGACCCAGCAGAAAACAGAAATAGCATTCAAATAAAGTGCTGGCCCAGTCCTCCCCTCCTGAGCATCCCATGCCAAGGGGTCATCCCCAGGACCTGGGCTGGGACACGGGGCTGAGGTGGCCTGGAGAAGGCTGAGGGGCAGCTGCTCTTACCCGTGGTTGTCGTACTGGAGCCTGGTGAGCACCCACACCCCGACTGTGACCATGGGGACACCTGCAAGGACAGGACACAGGCAGGGATGGTCCCTCCAGTGCTCTGGGGAGCCCCTGTGCCACCCCTCTGTCCCTTGTCCCCACAAACGTGTCTACGTCAGTTGTGGATGTGGCAGGAAGGTGACAACCCTCCCACCTTGTCCAGGAGAAGGAAATGGTGCCCCCTGATGGTGCTGTGTCTGTGTCACCTCCTGGCCACCCTCCTGCCCCCATGCTCTAACATCACACCAGGCACCTGGGATGCGTGTTCCCAGTCCCAAGTGGGTGTGGGAAGAAGGGAGGAGCTGTCCTGGATCAGGTCAGGCTTTCCCAGCAGCTCCAGGGACTGGCAGGAGCAGGTGGGTGCCCACCAAGGCTGTGCAGGAGATGTTGGGGTGGGGAAATGCTGGGAGCAGCCTGGGGACCTCTGGCTGGGGATCTCTGGCCAGGTGGGTCTCAGATGAGGCCATTCCCAGGTGGCTCCTGTCCACGGATGTCCAGGGATGTCCGGGATGTCCCCAGGCTCACCCCAGCCGATGAGGATGTAGCCCCAGGTGTAGCTCCTGTCACAGGTGAAGGTGAGCAGCAGCAGCGTCTGCAGGTACAGCCCCTCCACCAGCAGCCAGTAGAAGTTGGCCAGCACTGAGTACTGGAAGAAAGCGACGGCTGCTTTGCAGGTCACCTGCCAGGGGAGGAGGGGACGGCTCAGAGTGCACCACAGCCTGTCCTGGGGCACAGGGGATTGTCCCCTCCCAGCTCAGAGTGTGTCACAGCCTGTCCTGGGGCACAGGGGGCTGTCACCCACCCTCCTGAGGACACCTTTCAGTGTAGTCCCAGGGACTCTGCCCCAGTCCCTCACATCACCTGCACCAGGTTCTGCTCTGCCTGTGCCCCACAGGGAGGTGACCGTGGGCTGGTTTTGCAGGACCTTTAAAAACCCTGTGGTTGTGTCCGTGGTGTTCTCAGTGTTGTATCTCCACTCAGGGGTTCCTGTTTCGATTGAAAACCCCAAATCTGAGTAGTACCTGGTGCTGGTGGGGTTCTGCTGAGCTTTAGCCCCACTGGGGACACCTCTGGGGACACCACTGGGGACAGGGACACTCAGCCTGAGGCCAGGGGCAGCTTTGAGGACAGAACTTGTTCCCTGCACAGAGGGAAATGCAGAAATACTGAACCTCCCCAAGGCCACCCACGACAGAAAATCCTCTGTCTCACAGCCATTCTCTCTCCTCTTTGCAGTGGTAAATCCACCCTGAGTCCCATGAACCCCTCCCAATGAGCTCCTGCTGCTCTCCCTGCCCCATTCCCGGGCTGTGGTTTGGGATTTACCGTGGACATTGTGCAGTGGTCGATGGACTCGTCCGAGAAGAGGACGCTGTCCTTGATGAACACGGCCGTGCCCCGCAGGATGAAGGAGGTGAAGAAGTGGATGTGGATGGAATTCCTGGTGCAGTGCAGCTTCCTGTGGGAGAGAGAGATGGGCTGTGCCTGAGCAGGGGCAGAGAAGGTGCTTTGGTGTCCCCTTCCCTGGCTGGAGCCCAGCCCAGGGATCACTGCTCGTGATGGTCACAAAGCCCTGGAGAAGTTTTCCTGCTCTAAAATCAGCAAGTACAGGGTTGTGCTGTGCTTGGGGCTGTTCAGAGACAAGGGAACATCCCAGAAACCTCTGGAGAGCCCAAATGCGCAGCACAGGGCAATCTGCAAAACCAGAACTCGAGAGGACCACCTGATGGTTTGGCCTGTGCTGCCAGGGAAGGTCAATGTTGCCATTCCTCTCCCATCTTCCTGGTTTTCCTGTTGTCAGGATGGATCCTGGCTCCTCTGGGAGGGGACAGGCCGAGGGCAGCCCTCCCTGTCCGGATTCATCCCATTCCCTGCAGCCCATGGAGCTGGAGCAGCTCCCAGCCCCACCTGAAGCAGGAGAAGATGCCGATGGCCAGGAGCAGCGCTGCCAGTGATGTGGAGTAGCCGCAGGTGTAGAGCACCTTCATGGTGACAAAATGGCCTCTCTGGAAGGGACAGCACCAGCAGACTGAGGGGACATGCACTGGGAAGTGCTGGTGTGGGACAAGCAGGGAGGTGACAGCCCTGCCCCCCCTCCCAAGGATGGGATAACCCTGGGAGCATCTCCATGGTTCTTTGCCCGGTGGGCAGGGTGGGAAGGGGGACATGGGGACAGTTCCCCACAGCCCCGGGGGTCCCACGTGCCTTGGCCTCGGTGTCGTTGCTGCTGAGGGTCTCCAGCTGGCAGGCACTGTGGTAGGGGGGGCTGGGCAGGCTCCAGCCCCACTCGGTGCAGTTCCTCTGGATCAGCCCTGCAGGACAAGGAGGAACCTCAGGGGAGCCAAGGGTGTCACCTCTGATGGCACCCCCAAAATGCCCGGCCTGGGACACACTGGGACGGCAGTGTGGTACCCGAGAGGCCCGACTGTCCCATCCCTCCTGACCCCATCAGTGCCCCTTCCCTCACAGATCCCATCACTGTCCCTTCCCTTCTGGATCCCATTGCTCCCTCTGGACCCGGGCTTGGAGCTGCCAGGAGAACTTTGAGCAGGGTGTGAAAGCAAGCACAGATCACTCCAGTGGGAGGGAATTGGGAATTAAGGCTATAAAAGTGCTCATTCGTCCTGTGAAGGCTTCATCGAGCCTCTCCTGAGCTGTTGCTGCCCTAAATCAAACATTTTTCAAATTACTCCCGGCCGAGGAAGCGCTCAGAGACTGGGAGCGCTTGGATGCTCCAGGTGGGAGCTCTGGGTGGGAGCTCTCCTTCCCAGCCCTCGGAGGGGTTGGAGGCAGCTCAGGAGCACTGGGATGGTGTGTGGGAAAGGAGGGCAGCGAGCAGCAAGGGGACTGTGCTGGTGTCACCAGGACAGAGGGTGAGATCCCCAGGTGCTCCACCACAGAGGGATGGAAGGATCTGGGTCCTGCTGTGGCAACTCCCTGAATCTCTGCCTTTCCCGTCCCCTGCTTGGACTGCGATTTACACCAAGGACATTTATTTTGGAGACGCAGGAGCTGTGGGGTCAGAGGGAAGGGCAGGGTGTCACAAGGGTCCCAGGCAGGGTGGGTGGGTCCCATGGGATGAGCGATCCCGGCTGGATGCAGACCTTTGGACTTCTTGAAGACGTGCAGGATGTCGGGACAGGCGACAGCTCGGGACTGGCCGAGGGGCAGGGCGGGCCAGCAGCTCACCCCGTCCCACTCCGTCGGACAGCCTGGGGAGGGAGGGGACGCTGGTGACACCGGCGGGGACGCGCGGACGACAGCGCAGCTCCGACCCCGCGCCGCTCCACGGCCGGGCCGTGCCCCGCAGGAACCGGGAGCATCCTGGCTCCGGTCCTGGGAACAACCGCCCCGGACCTGGCATTTCCTAGGGCTGCATCAGACCGAGCTCCTGTGGCAATACCCTGGGTGTGGGACGGGCTGGGATTTGCCCGTGGCTCCTAAAATAACACAGATTTATGCTGGATTTTAGCACCTGGAGGCTCAGCTCGGGATGTGTCCCCAGGGACACGAGAAAGTCATGCAAGGGTTGCTGCGAGTGGTCAGCTTAAACAACTTTAGCTTCCCTCTCCAGCACCAAATTCCTGTTTGAATCACTCTCCAATTTTCTTGGGAATGAGCACGGCCAGGCAAACTCGCGGCCTGGAGGAATTTGTGATGCAGAAGCCCAGGATGGGACAAGGACATCCCATTCCAGGCCAGCTCCTGTCCCAGCACAGCTCCATCATTAACCTGCAGATCCACATTATTCACCTGCAGCCACGTCCATTCCCAGCCAGGGAATGTGGAATTGGACAAGTCTGATGAGTTCCCTCTGATTTCAGCCTGGGGGTATCAGTCCAGGCAGGGATGGGTTTGCATCCACAATGCCAACGTAGGGCTTGATTTTTGCTCTGGAGAATCAGGGAAGTGAGCAGAGAATTGGGATCATCACTGAGAGAGGTCACTTCATTTCTTGGGGTCAGAGAATCACAGAAAAATGGAATGGTTTGAATTGGAAGGACCCTTACAGCCCACCCAGTGCCACCCCTGTCCTCCCACTGTCCCAGGCTGCTCCAACCTGGCCTTGGGCACTGCCAGGGATCCAGGGGCAGCCACAGCTGCTCTGGGAATTCCATCCCAGCCCCTCCCCACCCTCCCAGGGAACAATTCCTGCCCAATCTCCCATCCATCCCTGCCCTCTGGCAGTGGGAAGCCATTCCCTGTGTCCTGTCCCTCCATCCCTTGTCCCCAGTCCCTCTCCAGCTCTCCTGGAGACCCTTTGGGCCCTGCAAGGGGCTCTGAGCTCTCCCTGGAGCTTCTCCTCTCCAGATGAGCACCCCCAGCTCTCCCAACCTGGCTCCAATGGAGCCTTTGGAGCAACTCCAAGGCCTCCTCTGGAATTTGTAGCTCCCACAGTGCAGAGGATGCCATGGAAAAGGTGCAAGGAATGGAAGAGCTCTGCCATGAGGAAAAGCTGGGAGAGCTGGAGATGAGAAACTCCAGGGAGAGCTCAGAGCCACTTCCAGGGCCAAAAGGGGCTCCAGAAGAGCTGGAGAGGGACAAGGGATGGAGGGACAGGACACAGGGAATGGCTCCCACTGCCAGAGGGCAGGGATGGATGGGAGATTGGGCAGGAATAAGGAGATCCCAGAACCCTCCCACCCTATCCATGGGATCTCAGCCTTTCCTGCACAAGCAGGGAAAGGGACGAATGCAGCTCGGGTGGGCAGGGGGACAGCAGGAACCCCAGGGTGAAATCCAGATTTTCATTACACATTCCTGCTTCTTGGGTATTTTCCTGCAGTGAGATTCCTTGCCCTTGGCTGGCACAATCTGGGCTGTAAAATGGACCTTTTCCAATCAATTTGGCTTTCCCCTGTTAAGCTGAAGGATAAATGACATCTCTGCAGAATTACTTAAGCAATTATGCACATTCATATGCATTTATTGCTTAATTTTCCCACTGCTATGAGATGAAACCCCTGGAATGACGCATTCCTTGTTCTCCAGGTGACAATTTTTGCCTGGGATTTGGGCCATTCCACTTTTGGATGGAAACTGAGATGCAATTTTAAAAAGGATGTCCAAAAGCAGCACTTGAAAATTGGTTTTTTCAACCAGTGAATTTGTTTGAAATCCCAAATATGGGGAAATTGAGTTGCTCAAAAAAAGTTTGGCAGTAAAATGTACTGAATTAGGAAGGGGAGCAGATGTGAGATGGTGACACCATGGAGTGACCCCGGTGCTGGTGGCCACAGCCCTGGCATTGGTGCAGGGGAATGGAGGGGGCTCTGCCAGGGGCATGGACCAATCCAGCACTGCCAAATTCCATTAATCCCTCCCTGGGAGGGTGAGAAGGCTCTGGGGAAACCTCAGAGCCCCTTGCAGGGCCCAAAGGGGCTCCAGGAGAGCTGGAGAGGGACTGGGGACAAGGGATGGGGGGACAGGACACAGGGAATGGCTTCCCAGTGCCAGAGGGCAGGGATGGATGGGAGATTGGACAGGAATTGTTCCCTGTGAGGGTGGGGAGGCCCTGGCACAGGGTGCCCAGAGCAGCTGTGGCTGCCCCTGGATCCCTGGCAGTGCCCAAGGCCAGGCTGGACATTGGGCTTGGAGCAGCCTGGGACAGTGGGAGGTGTCCCTGCCCATGGCAGGGGTGGCACTGGGTGGGTTTAAAGTCCCTCCCAACCCAATCCATTCCATGATCCCCTAAATCCGCCAGGACTGAGTCCCTGATGTTTTTTGTGTCCCTCAATCCCCTCTATCCAATTCCAACAGCATTTTTTGGGGTTCTCCAGAGATTGTTCCTGACCTTTGCCTCGGTGCTGCTCTCCATTTCCCTGGAAATCCCGGCTTTTCCACATCCATGTGCGCTCTGCAGTCCCTCCCATGGATCATCCTCTGAGGATCCCTCAGGAATTCCTGCCCTGCTCCCGAGGGAGCTGATCCCAGGCTCACCCTCACCTTCCTGCCCAGGCAGTGCTGGGGTTTGGCTCTCGCTCCGGATCCTCTCCAGACATTCTGCTTCTCGCTCCTGGAAGTGGAGGACGATGGAGCAGTCGGGATGAGTCCCTCGGACCTTGGGAGAGGGGGAAAGGGCAGGAAGGAGAATCACAGAATTGTGGGATGAGTTTGGTTGGAAGGGACCCCAAATCCCATCCCCTTCCCCCCTGCTGTGGGCACAGACACCCCCCCCATCCCAGAGGGATGTGGGCACAGCAAACCCCACATTCCCAGCTCTGGGGTTTGCCAGCAGAGGTGATGGAACGCCAGGGAGAATGTCCAGATCCCAAAATGTGAGACGTGGTGGCTCAGTGTGCAGGGATTGAATTGCCTGGGAGTCCCTGATTTGGGATTTGCCTTCTCAGCTCCCAGCTGGAGAACCAGGAGACTGAGGCCAAACTGAGAGCAGGCCAGGAACTTTCTGAGTCCATTCCCAAGGACCTGTGCCCATTCCCAAGGATCTGTGCCTGGGGATGTGGTGGGAGCTGCAGCATCCGGAGCCAGGGCTGCCTGGGACAGGGATTTGGGGCCAAGCTCTGGGATTGGGTTCCTGACTGTTTTAGGTGAGGGGCCAGAGATGTAAAAGCTGGGGAAATAGAGGGATGAGGGTGGATCCATGGACTTCCCAAGAGAGGGAAGTGTGGGACATTGGAGCATCCCTTGGCTGAGTCCTGCCCTGGCCTGGCCTTGCAGCCACTCCTTGGAGTCCCTTCACCTCCCCCAGGAGATTTTGTTTCCTTTTCCTGCTGAACACAAGATTTCAAGGGAATTTCCAGCCTGGAAAAGGCATTTTGAGGATGGATCTGGGCACAGCACTGGGAAGGCCCAGGAATTCTCCTCCTCCATCCTGCAAGTGATAGAGGACCTGGATGGGGCAGAGTGGTCTCAATCCTTTTTAGTTGCAGAGCTGCTGGGTTTGATTTGTTATTTATGGCAGCAGGGCCTGGATGCTGGAGCAGGAGCAGGGAATGTGCAGGGCTCCCTTCTGAGCTCCCTGCAAGGCAGGGAATTCCAGCTGTGCCTCAGTTTCCCCCTGGAAGGGGCCTGATGCTGTTGGTCTCCTCTAAAACCCTCCAAGCTTCCAGTGCTCCCAGAGCCCAGCATTCCCTTCCCTTCCCTTCCCTTCCCTTCCCTTCCCTTCTTCCTTCCCTTCCCTTCCCTTCCCTTCCCTTCCCAGTTCAGGGCTGTTTCACTCATTCCAGCAGCACAAGCACCCCATGTCCCCCCCATTCCCGCAGGGATTTGGTGCCAGTCCTTCCCATGGCTCTGTCCTGGGATGGGGAACACCCACAGTTGTCCTTGTCCCCCGCACCCCACAGCCATCCCAGCCCCAATCCCTGTGCCTGTGGATGCTCCCCAGGGAGTTCAGGGCTCCTCGGAGGGGTGTAGGACCCGGGAGAGATGTGGGATGGAGGATCCGTTCCCAAGGGATCATCCCTGGGACCTCAACCCGCGGGAGCTCTGCCCTGGGGGGTCCCTGAGCGCTGCCAAGTCCTGCGGGGTCTCAGCACCACCCTTGTCACCAATTGTCCCCAGGAGGTGTGGGGAAGTCCCCAAGGGGGGCTCACAGGGCATCCCCGGGTCAGGAGCACCACAGATGGGGATGGGATGGGATGGGATGGGATGGGATGGGATGGGATGGGATGGGATGGGATGGGATGGGATGGGATGGGATGGGATGGGAAGCCCCCACCCTGGGCAAGAGGACCCTTCACTGCTCCCGGGCCTTGGGGTGGCTGGCACAGGGGACCACCAGTGCCCCCCACCGTGTCCCCGCGTTGTCCTCAGGGCCACTCACCTGAAGCGTGGGGAGAAGCAGCAGGAGCAGCAGCGAGCAGGACCGGGGGGGCTGCCAGGGACCCCCCCTGGCTGCACCCAGTGGGGTCCCGGCTCTGTCCCCGAGGGGCTGGGGACAGCCCGGCTCCTCCAGCATGGCCCGGGGCTCCGGGGGTGCCCAGCGCCTTCGTCCCCTGTCCCCTCTGCCCTTCCCAGCCCTGTCCCGCCCCGTGTCCCTCAGAACCCTTTCCTGCCGCGGCTCTCGGTCCCGCACGGGTGTCGCTGGCCCCTGCCCGTGTCCCCCGCCGTGCTGTCCCCGGCGCCGCTGGATGTCCCCGCTCCGGGATCTGGGATCTGCAGCTCCTCCCTCCGCTCCCCCTCCCTGCGCTGGGGTTGGATGGAGCAGCTCGGGAGGGACCCCCAGGCTGGCACTGCCCTCCAGCACCCCCCAGCCGGGCCCGGGGGGATGCACACAGGGGGCACCGAGCCCTTCCCGGCTCCTTGGCGGCCGCCGGGCTGGAAAACCGCTGGAGAAAGGCTGTGGGAAGTGGGGGCGCAGCCGGGTTGGGGTGAGGGGTGCCAAGGGTCTCATCCGTGTCCGTGGAGGGGACAGGGACGCTCCTTCCAGCCCTGTCCCAGTGAGGCTCTGCTGGCCCCAGGGTGACCGTCCATGTCCCCAGCCCTGTCCCCTGCCCCATCCCGCCTCTCCTCCCTGGGACACCCCCGAACTCCTCCCCAATATTCCCCCTTGCCCTGGAAGTCCTGGGTTGGGCTCTGGGTGTGTGACAGCCCCACCCGCGCTGCGAAATGACCCCGACTCAGCCCAGCTCTGCGTCTGGGGACGCGATTTTGGTGTTTTGGTGGGTGCCGGGTGTAGTGTCCTCGGTGCCGGAGCACAGCAGATTTTGGGGGACCCCAGGAACAACCTGGGATGGACACAGAGCAGGGAGCACCCGGAGCTGCATTCCTGAATCTCCCCCAGGGATGGATGGGGCTGCCCTTGGATCCAGATCCCCAGGCATCACCTGGGTTCTCCTTACAGTAAAAAATAAAGTTATGTATCTGTAAATATATAAATATGTATAAAATCTATATAAATATGTATTGTGGATATGTAAAATAGATGTATTTATAGAATTATCCCTGTTGGAAAGCCCCAGCTCCCTCAGCAAGGGGAATTTTGATTCAAACATCACCATTTAAATTATTTTAATAATGGGTCCCCCAATTGTGGGGAGACTTTAGGGGTCTCAACCCATGTGTTGGGGAGATCTCTGTCCCACACCCAGTTCTGGGGACACTTTGGGGGTCCCATTCGATATTTTAGAGGGGTCTCTGGGGGTTCCATCCCCAACAATGGGGAGAATTTAGAGGTCTCATTACCAATATTGGGGACAGTTTGGGGTTCCCATCCCCAATTTTGGGGAGATTATGAGGGGATTTCTCTGGTTCCCACCTCCATTTCTGGGGAAAATTTAGCGGGGTCTCTGGGGTTCCCACCCAAACTTTTGGGGAGACTTTAGGGGTCCCATCCCCAATGTTGGGGGGAGTCTCTGTGGATCCCATCCCCAATTTTGGGGACAGTTTGGGGGGTTTCTGGGAGACCCATCCCCAATATTAGAGGCGATGTTGGGGGTCCCATTCCCAATTTTGGGGAGACTGGGTGTCCCACCCCCAACTCTGAGGAGAGTTTAGGTGCCCCATTCCCAGGTTTGGGGGAGTCTCTGGGGGTCCTATCCCAAATTTTGGGGGGATCTCATTAATAATTTCTCTGTGAATGAGATCACCCTAAAAACGCGGATGAAAGAGCCGGGTCCGCAGTGGTTGCGAGCCCTCGTTTGCCCTAATGAGGAGGCAAAGGCTGAGCCCCGGGTTCTGTTGACACCGAAGCTGCCGAGGCCGGGCCAGGCTCATTAACATCTGAAATGGAACCACCCAAGTTAATAATTTAATTTTCCAGCAGCCCATAAACACTTGGGAAGGAGCCTAAAACCCGAATTACACCGGCCCTGCTGAAAGAGCCCCGCGGCCGCCTTGGCACCGCCCCACGGGGGCCGCTTTGGGGGGTGGGTTCCGGGTGCCCCAGGTGTCCCCACAAGGCCAGTTTGGTGCCGTCTCGTGGCACACGGGCTGCGGGCTCTGTCCCCAGGCTGGGAGGTGGCCGGGCTGCTGGGAACGCCAGAGGAAACCGGGAAAGTGGGATGGGCATCCCTCTCCCCTTTCCCAGGAGGATGGAGAGCCCTGGGGGTCCTTCGGGCGATTCCCAGCCCACACATTCCCGAGCTGCTCCCGATCTTCCTGCAGCGAGGAGGAGCTGGGACAGGCGATGGTGGCCTGACCTCCTTCCGGGTGCGGGGTGACCTGCCCAGCCCTGCTGGCCTTGGGTCACTGTCCCCTTTGGCAAGTGCAAGAGGGAAAGAAATGAGGACAAACTCGCAGGATTGCAAATCCCGGGCCCAAATCCGGCTCGCTCTGGGCTCCCACCAGGGGGTCCCATATGGGGTGGCCGCGTCCATCCAGGTGACAGTGACAGTGGTGACGGGCGGAGGGGACAGGACAGGACAGGTCAGGAGGGTTTGCCTTGGGCACACGGCTGTGGTGTGGCAGCACGGCCCCGGTGGCCGGGAACGGCGATTGTGTCCCTGCCAAGGCCCCAGGGAATGTCCCCAGAGGCTGCCCCGCAGCCACGGGCGTTCCCATTGATCCCGCCGGGAATTACGGGTGACTCAGCCGTTTCCAAAGCAAACCAAGTCACTGAGAGGAACCTTCCTGCAGGTGACAAACGCTCATTTAGGGAGGGCTGGGATCACTGCTCGTGCTGCCTCCATCCCACCCTACAGCCAGGCAGGGTCCCCGCCCCGAGCCCGATGACTCTTCCTGGATTTTGGGCTCCGTGGAAGGAAACAAGTCTGGGAAGGGAAATTCGGAGGAAGAGGAGCTCTCGATGGCTGGGTAACAGCTTAGGAACGGTGAAGATCAAAGCACTGGCAGCGCGAGACCTCCTGGAAAGGGAAAGGGGATTTGTAGCAATTATCATTCAAAATGAGGAGCTTAAACCCAATTCACAGTCCCGGACACAGAGAGCGTCGCCAGAGGCGTGTCCCGACTGCCTGAATGCGACAGCGTGATGGGGGACAGCCCAGGGGACAGCAGCTCCCACACTGCCACCTCACAGCCGGGGTTTGTCCCCTCGTGCAGTGACAAACTGCTCTGGGACTGGTTTTTGGAGCCCCTGGGAGGCGGCAGGGGCTGGGGGCATGTGTTGCCTCAGCGGTGCTTTCTTCATCTCCCCCAAGTCTTGGGCAAGGCTGCTGATCCTGCCGGGCTTTCCTCACTTTGGGAACCTCTCCGGCTCCGCTTGGTTTCCCGGGGAGGGAAGTGGCACTAGGGATGTGCTGTCACCTCCAAGGCAGCTCAGGCTGTCACTGCCGCTGTGTCAGAGCACATCCCGGCTCCATTCCTCACCTTCCCGGTGCTCCCGGTCTGACCGGCCACCGTGCCCTGCCTGCCTCTGCTCTGTGACTTTGCCAGAGTTGGTTGATGTCCTGCAGAGAGGGGCTGGATCCCACTGATCCCATTCCAGGAGCTGGAGCAGCACCCACAGAGCCCGAGGGGTGGCAGACGGTCCCTGTCCCTCTTGGTCTTCAGGGACTGACCCCGTTCCAGGGCCTTGGTCCAGAAAAGGAAAATTCCTGGTGCAAAGCACAGCTCCTGGTGGGACCCACCCTGTGCCTGAGCAGGGCTGGAGCTGAGATCCCAGCCCTGGGTTGGGTGTAGGGGGGAGTTTTTGAGGGTTTCCAGAAGAAGAAATCTCAGAGTTGCTGTGAGAAAGGGGCTCCAGAGCTTCCAACGGGAGCAAATCCTCTGCTGGGCATCCTCAGGGTGTCCTTGGCACTCGGCTCATCCTGGCATTGGGTGGCTCTGCCCCCATCAGAGCTGGAGAATCCTCTGACTCCTCCTGGGTTTTCTCTGATCCCTCCTGGGTGTTCCTGATGCACAAATGGATGTTTTATGTGTCCCCACCAAACACTCCAAGGTGGAAACACAAACTGCCCTGGGACTGCCACCTCTCCCAGTGTGGGTGGGTCAGATGAGGGGGCTCAGCAGAGGTGGCACCTCCAGCTGGAGCATCATTCCTACCTGAGAGAGGTGATCTGGGCAGTGTCCTGGGGACAGCACAGCCACAGCTGCCTCTGTCCCCATCCCACCTGCCTCGACACTGGCATTTCCCTGTGCCCAGGCTCTGTTTTCCTGGCCAGTTCCTGTCCTGCCACTCAGATCCCTCTGGCCATGGATCCTCCTGCTCATCCTCCTGCTCCTCCGAAGGGCCAGGAGTGCTCCTGCCCCAGGACTGTCCCTACCGTGACCTGCAGCCCTAATTCCCTGAGCTTGGAAGAGATTTGGGAGCTGGGCTGATGGGACATTCTGGGGGCACTGAAAAGGGACAGGGCACAGGCTGGAGCCAGGCACAGCCCAGAGCTGAGCCCAGCCTGAGCCCTGGCCTGCTGCACAACACACTTGGGCCCAGCCTTGCTTGTGTTTGCTTTGGCTCAAGAAAACTTCCCAAATTCCCTTCTCTCCTTCTCCTTCTCCTTCTCCTTCTCCTTCTCCTTCTCCTTCTCCTTCTCCTTCTCCTTCTCCTTCTCCTTCTCCTTCTCCTTCTCCTTCTCCTCCTCCTCCTTCTCCTTCTCCTCCTCCTCCTCCATCTCCCTTTCTCAATAATGACACCCCCAGAGGGGCTCAGGCTGCCATGGGAGGGCTGAGGACATTCCAAGCAGGTCCCTGTCACCCTTCATGTGCCACCCCTGGCACGAGGCTCCCTCAGACTCCTCATCCCCCATCCCGGTGCTTGAATCCCTCCTGAGGAGAGATAAGATCGGGATCAGCCCAGCCGGGCTCTGCCAAAACCGGCAGGAAACAGCGCGGTAATTAATGGGCAAATAATGGGAATTTAGAATTACAACAAAAGGCACTAAAGCAATGCAGAGGGGGTTGGAAAAATTAGGAACACAGAGAAAAATCCAATCAAGCAGAAAATAACCTGGACTGGAGCCAAGGGTTGGGGGCTGAGGCAGCCGGGCTCAGAGCTCCTCCCTGGAGTTTGGGGGGTCTCCGGTGCCGTTCTGGGGCAGAACAAGGATTTTGGGAGAGATCTGTTCCCAAGCAGAGCTGGTACCAGACTGAAACCCTGGGAAAATTCCCAAATCTGCGCCGGGGCACGGCAGATCTGGAATGTGACATCCATGGAAATCTCCAGAGGAGTGGCCTGGGAAGTGCGGCTGGAGGAGGTGGAGGGAGGTGCCTGAGGTTGGGGGGCTGCCAGGGTGGGGTCTCTGGGCAGGCAAAGTGGATTTTGCTGGAATTCAATGTTTTGTGCAGATTCCCCCTTCCCAGGATTTCCTGGGATGAGCTGGGACACGCTGAGCCAGGCGGAGAACAGGAGCTGGTTGTGCTCTGCTGGGCACAAATCCCCTTAGGAATATCCTGGAAAAGACCCGGGGCAGGGGTCTCGGGGGGTCCCATCCCCAATACTGCGGAGATTTTGGGGGAGGTTCTGTGGTTCCCACCCCCAAATTTGGGAAGACTTTTGGGAGACTCTGTGGTTCCCACCCAAATTTGGGTGTCCCATCCCCAGTTTTTCTTCGCGGGGGAGATTTCTGAGGGTCTCATCCCAAATTTTGGAGGGGTTCCAGCAGCACTTCCTGCTCATTCTCAGGTTTCCATGGGGAATGCAGTGGGATACAGCCCCGTGCGACCTGGCACGGTTACAGGGGGACTCCAGGCGGCACCGAGGCTCAGTGACATCCTGGGAACCAGCCCCAATTTTGGGGGGCATTCCGGGAGGTCCCATCCCCAGTTTTGGGGAGACTTTTGGGGGTTTCTGGGAGTTCCATCCGCCAGTATTAGGGGAGATGTTTCAGGATCCCATTCCCAATTTTACAGGGGTCTCTGGGTGTCCCATCCCCAGTTTTGGGGAGATTTTGAGGAGGTTTCTGTGGTTCCCAACCCCAATTTTAGCTGAGAATTTTGGGTCTCTGGAATTGCCACCCAAATTTTAGGGAAGATTTTGGGGGTCCCATCCCCAGTTTTGGGGAGACTTAATTAATCCAACATCCATCCCATTCTCTAATGAGGCTCAGATCCCATTGACTGCTCCTTCCACCCCCTCACCACGAGACACTCAGGGGACAGGGCCGGGCCGCGAGGGGACACACGGACACCCCAGCCCAGTATCCCCAGGACCTTTCCCGGGGATTTCCTGCTGGGAAAACCAGCCCGGGGACATTCCTGGCCCGGCCGAGCCTCTCTCCGGGCAGGATTTGTTTCTCCCGGGAGCCTTGGAAACGATCCCGGCTCCTGTCACAGCTCCGCTCCCCTCGCACCCGAGCCATGGAGGGGGGAGCAGCCGGGGACCCCCGCGGGCTCTGGGAGGATCCCCCAGCAGGGACCTTCCTTGTCCCGCACAGGGTGAGCCCCGGAGAGCGCTCCTGCCTCCGGATTTATGGGATAAGGATGGAGATGGGATGGGGCGGGAGGAGAGAGGGGTTGGGCTCGGGGGTTTGGGTGGCCACCGGGGGTTTTGCAAACTCCTCCCGGTGCCCTGCAGACCCCAGAAGACCATCCCTGCACAGGGACGTGTCCCCCGAGGTGAGGACTCTCCAGGTCTGGAAGTAGCCCAGGATAGGAGGGCGATATCCCCGCAAAAACCAAGGGAGAGGAACCATTCCCTTCTCCGGGGCTCCTGTCCTGCTCCCCCCGGGCCACCTGCTCCTCCTGCCACCAGCGCTGTCCCCTCTGTCCCCTCCTGCCCCGCTGTCAGGACGCTGAATTAACCCGGGAATGTGCAATCCCGGGCTTTTCCTTCCCCTCCTGCCTTCCTTCCAGCTCCGCGCCGTGGGATCGCCCCCCGGAGCCGTCCCCGAGTCGCGGCCGCCGGTGCTGATCCTGCAGCAGCTCCCCGGGCCCGGGGCCGCCCCCGCGGGACCCCCGCCCGTCCGGGGAGGTGC
The DNA here is from genome assembly GCA_034509425.1 of Eopsaltria australis. Taxonomy (NCBI): domain Eukaryota; kingdom Metazoa; phylum Chordata; class Aves; order Passeriformes; family Petroicidae; genus Eopsaltria; species Eopsaltria australis. Next base: position 91,552 of record JAVTVJ010011745.1, read on the forward strand.
GTGCGGGCAGAGCTCGGACAGGGCACCGCTAAACCCGGCTGGAATTCCGCCTCTCCTTTTTCCCCAGTCTTTTCCAGGGTGAGAGGCAGCGGGGGCTGAGCCGCGCTCAGGAATGTCCATCCCGTCCTTGGATGAATGTTCAGCCCCGCGGGATGCGATTTTTGGCGGTTTTACCAAGTCTGGCCTCCAAGATGCTCCTGGGGAGTAGTTTGGGGCTGGGTTTTTTTTTTGAAAATCGCCTGGTTTTGTTCTCGTGCGGGCATCCCTAGAGGAACCCAGGGTGCCACGGGCTCCTTGGAATTGCGAGTGGGATTGAGTGGGATGGGAGCCCTGGGCTGTGCCACTGTCCAGAGAGGCTTCACCCAACCTTGTGGCCCGAGGCTGCAGCAATCTGGGCTGGGGGGCTGGCAGCAGGGCTGGGCTTGTGGTCATTGGGGACAGCAAGGCTGGGGTTATGGTCACCGGGGAGAGCAGGGCCGGGGGTTGTGGTCACTGAGGACATGCCCCGGGCAGTCACCTTGTGCCGTCGGGAGGGGGAAGGTGGAGCTGTCCTTAAAAAGCCGGGGAGGAAAAAGGATGCTGAAAATCGATGCAGAAAGAAAAGAGAGAGCCAGGCTGGCCCCTGCGGGATGGGTGGGATCCATTCAGAGCTGCCAGCACTCCATGTCCCAGCCCTGGATCAATTCCTTGCTGCTGAGACACTCCCTGCTCCTGGATCCGGCTCAGCAGAGATGTGCTGGGATGCTCCTGGCTGGAGGAACAGCCACCTCCTGGTGCCCTGGCAGCCCAGCCTTGCAGCTCTGGAGCCTTTGGGGATCTGGCACGTGGAGCATGGGCATGTCCAAACCCTTTTTTTACTCCAGCTCCAGGTGACAGAACCAGGGAATCCCAGAATGGTTTGGACTGGAAGAGACCTTAAAGATCACTCAGTGCCACCCCTGCCATGGGCAGGGACACCTCCCACATCCCCAGGTGGCTCCCAGCCCCATCCAACCTGGCCTTGGACACTTCCAGAGATCCAGGGGCAGCCACAGCTGCCCTGGGTGGATGAAGCTGGCAGGATCTCTGGGGAATCCAGCAGGTTTATGGGAATTTTCCAGGGGAATTTCACACATGCAGAAAATCGGGATTTTTTTGGGGATGCAGAGGCAGATTTGGTGCTTCCTCTGCATGGATGGGCCTCAGCAGCCACCCCCAGTGTGGCCATCCAGCTGAGGGGACAGGGACACTGCCCTGGGCCCTCCTCCTCAGGGGCTGAGGAGGCACTGAGCATCCCCACCCTGCTCCTCACCTGGATCCAGCTCCCAGGAGTGGGGATTGGAATCCTGGGATCACCCCCAAGGTGCAGCCCCAGCTCCTGCCCCTTCAGGGGGCTCTGAGCCCCTTGTGCACAGAGCAGAGCTGACCCTGGTGTGCTCAGTGCCACCCCAAGGACGCGGCCTCTGCCAGCTGGTGCCAGGGCACTGCTCCCCAAGCCCCTGAGCGCTTCCAGGGTTGGAAAAATTCTCCCCGGAATGGGTGGAAAGTCTGGTGCCTCCAGCCCCAGTAGTGACCCCCTGTGAGCCAGCCCAGATGCAAGGAAGAAAAGGCTCAAATACGGCAATTTTCAAGCTTTATCCAAGCCAAATAATTTTTAAACACCACATGGGGCTTCCAAATCAGGATGGGGGAAGTCTGGCTTTGCTCCCACTGCTTGGGAACAGGGAGGAGCCTTGGGGCCGCCCCATGCCCGGCACTCGTCCAGGCACTCTGCTCCTCCTGCCCTCCACCTGCTCCCTCTCTGAAGCAGAATCTCCAATTCTCTGGCAGATTTGATGGAGCTGATGCTGATTCAAACCTCCCAAATGCACCAGCTGCTGATGCACGGCCTGGCCCTGGCAGCTCTGATGTCCCCCCGCCTGGGGCCCGCCCCTGCCCCTGCCCAGGTGAGGCTCAGGGGGGTTGGGTGGGCAAAGGGACCAAAGAAGGGGCAGAGGGACCTTCCCAGGGCTGCTCAGGAGAGCGGGATCACCACATCTCTTGGGAGCCTCTGGGCACAGCACCTGGGTGGTCCTAGCCCAGATCAGTTTGGAGTTTTGGGGCTCTTTGTGGTGATTTGAACCCCAGCTCTGACAGCTCAAATCCCACCCAGGCCCTCGGAAGAGGTTTAAGCCCAGCTGGGAAGAGCCGGGACCCTCTGGAAGCACAGCCCGCCCAGCAGGGAGGCTCTGCAGGGGCTGCCATCTAAAAATCCATCTCGAAACAAAATCAAATGAAACATTTCATCTCCTCGGGGGGAACAATGCTGCTTTCGGGGCAGGGCTGGGCTGTGGCAGCTGCTGAGCTCGCTGCCAGCTGAGCTCGCTGCCAGCTGCCTCCTGGCACTCACCCCCTGCCCTCCCAGTGCCCGCCAGTGCAGGGCTGGCCAGGACCGGACCCTGCCTACTCAAACGGGTCTCAGGCAGATCAAAGGGGCTCTTCCCACGAGGTTTTGGTCCCATCTGTGGGGCTGTCACCCCCCGTGTCCCCGGCAGCCGCGTTCCCACGCCGGCTGCCCCCGGGGCTTTGTGCGGCACCGAGCCCACCCAGCGGGAGCAGCCGAGTGTGATCCATGGGAAGCGGCGCTTTGGGAGCCCCGGAGCCCGGGCCGGCCCTGCCTCTGTCCCTCCCCGCAGGCGCTGGCGGGGCTTTCGCAGGGCGAGGAGGAAGAGGAGGCCGTGGTTTTTCATCATCACTACATCCCCTGGCCCGGCCCCGCCCCGGCCCCCGTGCGGTTCCTGCGCTCCGTGCCTGGGGACGAGGGGTGAGTGACGGCGATGGGCTCGGTGCCACCTCGGTGTGACAGCCCCTCCAGCCGCAGCCGGGACACGAGGGACGCCGTCAGTCCATCCTTACCTGTCCTTGCTCCTCTCCCAGAGCTGTGCCCCCCCCGCCGCCCCCCAGTGCCACCGGGACAGTGGGACCCGGCGTCCCCGCAGCAGCGGGTAAGGACCTCACGGGGACATTCTCCCCACGGCCCCCGAAAGGAACAGCTTTCCCTCAAGCTTCCATCGCCCCAGGCTGAGCTTCCCTGCTCGCTGTCCCCATCCCGTGCCATCGCTGGCACACCCCTCCTTGTCCCCACAGAGTTCTACAGCGCGGAGGAGCAGCGGCTGTGAGCTCCGCACCCCTCGATCCCGAAGATCCTGGATGGATGCTCCACGATTCCCATCATTTTGGGGTGGTTTCCCCGCTGAGAGCCTCCCAGGGCAGCGGTGTCACAGCCCTGTCCCCACCCCCGGTGACGCCCCGGTCCCAGCTGGGCACTGCGCCCCTGCCCGGGGGGCACGGGCTGTGCTGTGTCCCCGTGGGTGGGACAGGGGGATGTCCCCAGCCCAGGTGGTCCCAGCCTTCATTAGTCCCTCCAGCTCTCAACGCAGCATCGGCTGTAATTACTTTGCTTTGTTAAGAGAGCGCCCTGCTGTCACTAATTAAGCATCTGTAATTACACGGGCTGGTGGCTCCGTGCCTGAGTGCAGGGGCTCCCTTGGGGATGGGGGGGGCCCAGAGTCTCCTGTACCCCACGTGGGGGGGTCTGTCAGTGCTTGGGGGGTGCTGAGAGGGGTCCTGGGGTGTCTGTCAGAACCTGAGGGGTGGTGAGTGGGGTGCTGGGGGTGTCTCTCAGTGCCTGGGGGGGTGACGGGGGTAGTGGGGGGCTCTGTCAGTGCCTGGGGGGTACTGGGGTGCCAAGGGGGTGTGGGGGGTGCCTGTCAGAGCCTGGGGGTGCTGAGGGGGCTCTCTCAGTGCCTGGGGGGTGAGGGGGTGCTGGAGGTGGTGCTGAAGCTCCAGAGTGGGATCTCCTGGCTGAGCACAGGCAGAGCTGGATCTTGGTGGGGACATGATAGGGAGAGCAGCCTCAGAGAGGGAAATCTCGGAGTTTTCCAGGATTCAGCAACCCCTCTGCTCCCCAGGAAGCAGGAGGAAGTGGGGAGTGAAGGCTTTTGGGTGCTGGGAGCTGTCCCCTGCCTGTGCCACCTCCCCAGCCCCACGGAGGGGTGCCAGCCCTGCTCTGCCCTAGGGGGTTCCAGGCTTTTCCCTGGAGCAGAGCTCCTGGCAGGAGACCTCAGGGCTGGTGGTCTGGAGCTCTGAGGATGCAGAAAAGCATCTTAAACCCCCTCCTTGAGCTCCCCTGCCTCTCCTCAGCCCCTGGAAGGCAGGATTTGTCCTCCCTGTGCTCCTGGAGAAGCTCCCAGATGTGGAGCAGGAGGATCACGTTGGATTCCAGTAGGAAGGTCCAGCTCCTCCAGCTGGGAGGGACTGAAGGAGGCATCCAAAGCAAAGCTGGGTTTGATGGGAGACCAGGCTGGTGCCCAAAGGTTCCCACATGGACAAAGAATGGGAAGGAGGAGGTGAGGAGTCACCTGGAATGCGTTGGACAGGAAGGGTGGGCTCGAGATGTGACCCAATCTTGGCTTTAAAATGAGAATAATGAGAGGAATGGGAGGGTGAAGCAATGGGCATTGCAACACCTCTGGTGGATGTAACCCCGGGGTTACTGGTCAAACTGGGGCACCCTCCAGCATGGCCAGAGCCTGGGGACATCTCTGTCACCTCCAAGGGACAGGGGAAGGCGTGGGTGGGAAGAGCAGCCCTGGGCACAGCAGGGACAGCGATGCAGAGTGGCTGGGCTGAGGGCAGGTCCTGCCAGGTGTGGGGCAGGAGGGCTGGGATGATCCCAGGGGATGTGACACTTTCCTAGGAGTGGCCTGAGGGGACTGGGAGACCCCAGAGGCCCCTCTGGGGCTGTTCCAGGGAGGCACAAGGGGATCTCGCTGCTCACAGCTCCTGATCCAGGGTCAGGTCTGACCTCATGGCTCTGAGCAGCAGCACAGGGATGTCCCTCCTTCCCCCCTCCCTGGAGGTGTCCCAGGCCAGGTTGGACAGGGCTTGGAGCACCCTGGGGAGGTGTCCTTGCCTATGGCAGGTGTGGAACTGGATGAGCTTTACGGTCCTTCCCACCCAAATCATCCTGGAATTCTGTGATTCCCTGATTTGGGCCATGGACCAGCGGGGCTGGGAGATGCTGCTGGGGGCTGGCACCAGCCCAGTGTCCCTGCTGTGACAAGAGCTTGGTTCCCAGAGCGAGACTGGAGTTTCTGGGGGCCCAGCCTGGATCCTGTGTGCCCAGTGCAAGGTACCAAAGCAAGAGGAGGGGTTAATTACAGCCTGTGCTAATTGCACCCGTGAAAACACCTCATGCAACACAGCCCCTGGCTGCCAACTGGGTCAAGGGCTGATGCCTCCTGCAGCCTGGGCTGGCAGCAAGGGGTGGCAGAGCTCAACCCCCCAGGCACTGTGGGGACCTTGGGGACAGATGCTGGGCCTTGGGAGGGGAAGGGCAGAGGGGCTCCTGCTGCCCAGATTGAGCAGGGATGGGGAGCACTGGCACCACATTCCTGCTGTCATTCCAGTGGGAGATGTCTTCCAATAATCTGATGCTTTGCAGGGTGAGGTTTGGGTGCCAGCAGGTGACTGTGACCAGCCTGTCTGGGGTGATGGCCATGGGCCAGGAGCAGCTCCTGCTGTCCCCACCAGCTGAGCCTCCCTTTCCCAGGGCTGGCGTCCCCGTCTCCTGGCCAGGAGAGATTCCCAGGACAGGGGACACTTCTGTGAGCAGGAGGAGTGACCTTATCAATCTGGAGTCACTGCAGTGGCTTTTAATAGCCCAGGAGGGCCCTGTCAGCGGTGACATCTCGGGTGACTCAGGGTCCTGTGTGACTCACAGCCACTCTCCACCCTTGGGGGGGTGTCCTGCTTCCTCCTGTGCCACTCCATCCCTGGGGATGAGATCCACACTGAGCCTTCCCCTGGGCCAGCCCCAGCCGCCCACGCAGGATCCTCCTGATTCACCCGCCACGCTCCTGGCAGCCCCGGCCACTCCACTCGCCTGGATCCCATCCCAGCCGTGGGCTGAGCTCCGGGGCGGCTCCATGGATGTGCTGCTGCTCCAAGGGCTGCTGCTCCTGCCTCTGGCAGCGCTGCTGCTCTACAGGTGCAGCCCCCCCTTCCAGTACCTCTGCAAGGTGGCCTTTTTCAACTGCTGGGTGGTGGCCATGGCCACCCTGCTGTCCCCCTTCGCCGCCTTCCGGGGACGCTCCGTGGAGAACATGAAGTGAGTGTGGGCTGGGGATGGGGGGAGCTGGCTGGGGCTTGACTCAGGTGGAGGAAATCCCGTGGTTTGTGGCCACAGGCTCCGTCCTGCCCTGGATGGACCCACAGCTGGGTCACAGCTGGTGGCAGAACCCTGGGGCCATGGCGAGGGCTGTGGTCACATCCACGGGGCAGTGAAAGTGCATCTTGTGGTGTGGAGAGGTGCTGGCTGTGCCCACGGAGGGTCAGGCCATGCTGGAGTTGGGATTTGTAGTCCCTGAGGGATGAAATAACATATAAGGGATCATTCCTGGCCATGGCAACGTTGGAGTCATCACTTGGATGGGTGACAGGGGGGTTTGGAGGTACCATCAGGGCAGGGGGCAAATACATGCCCAGTGCTGTGTCCCTGGCGCTGGTTTTGCCCATGGGAGACCTGGGAACAGAACTTTGGCAGAGGCATTGAGGGTGGAGAGGGCCTGGCACAGGTTATTCCATGGCTGCCCCTTCCCTGGAAGTGTCCCAGACCAGGTTGGACAGGACTTGGAGCAGCCTGGGACAGTGGGAGGTGTCCCTGCCCATGGCAGAGGTGGCACTGAGTGCGTTTAAGGTCGTCTCCAACCCAAACTATTCCATGTTTTTATGATTTTGGGATGTCTTGGTGCCATGAGCTGTCAGGGGCACAGCCCTGTCCCTGTCACAGCCGTGTCCTGATCACAGCCGTGTCCCGACTCGAGCTTCCGAGGGTGGAAGCAGGGAGATAACATCACTGAGATAACATCGCCGTGCAACACCAGAGGAAGGTCTGGGTGTTCTCAGGGTGTTGCAATGCCCTTGCTGGACTCCTGGCGGGATGAGCACACCGGGAGGGATGTCATTGTGTCACAGGGAAAATATCCCAGCTTGAGGAATTTACTGGGGGTTTGTGCGGATGGATCGTGGCCGGAGGCTCGGTGTTACCCAGCGGAGGTTTGGGGTTAGCAGTGGTGCTGCAGCCTCTCCCAGCTCCTTCCCGACAGGAATGTTGGGAGCACACAGCACCCAGGGCTGCGCCAAAGCCAACGCTTCCGGCCCAGTGGAGATCCCCGAGAGAGGCAGTGACTCACCTGCCTTATCAGCGCTGCCTTATCTTGTCCCACCGACACCTCAGTGCCCGGCGCAGCACGCCCAGCTCCCTCTCCCTGAATCCCAAAGCCTGCGGCTTGGAGCGCTTCCCTGTCATTAGTCCTGGCTTTGGGGCATTGCTTCTCCTCAGATCCTCGGGGATTTCCGAGCCTGCGGCTCCCGAGGGATGGGAGCGATACCACGGACCCTGTGCCTCTTTCTCTCTTCTCACCCCTAGCTGGTGCTGAGCTCTTCCCTGTCCCCTGGGGGCAGTGACAGATGTGAGGAGACAGTGCCCCGTTCCAGCACCGACGCGTTCCAGGATTTTATCTCCACGACTGCTGGAATCCCTGGTGCTCCCTCCTCCCTCCATTCCTCTCATCATTCTCATACTGAGCGTCACCCTTCGCTGCCATCCCGATATTCCCCTTCCTGTCCAGCCCTCCCGGGATATGACACCACTTCTCCGCTCAGACCTTCTCTTCCCGGCGCTGCAGGTCCGGTGCAGCGATTTGTGATTCCGCTAAGGAATGTGTCCGGGCTGGCTTTCCCTTCCCCCTGCAGTACAAAGCTCTGCAGGGGCAGTCCCTGCGCTCACCCAGATCCCTGGGGATCTGCCTGTCCCTCTGTAATCCATCCCCAGCTCAGCTCCTCTCTGCTGGGATCCGGCTCTGCCTTTAGGAGTCTGGGATCCAGCTCAGCACCTGGGGAGGCTCCTCTGGGCAGAGACAGTTTTTCCTCGCTGCGATATGAAGATCCCATCCCCATCCCCAGACTCCCCTTCTCCTTTTGCTTTCCCATCATCCCTGGATATCAAAATCCAGTTTTTTCCCTTCCACCATCTCGTGCTGGTCCCTCTCCCTCCCGAGCAGCTCTCTCTGCTCTGAGCCAGGAGCCAGGCTCAGCTCAGGTGGGAACCAGGTCGGCTCTGAGCCTCACAGGCTGCAAATGTGTGAGAGATCCAAGCATCCCTGAGCCCGAGCCCGGGTCCGGGTCCAGCAGAGCAGCCGCAGCCCGGCCCAGCCCGGCCGGTGCAGAGCCGCTCCCCACGCGTGTCCCTCCGCCTTATCTCGTCCCTTGTCTCTGCCAGGCTCCTGCGCGCCGCGATCCTGCCCCTCAAGCGCTTCTACGGCATCAGGATGCGGGTGAGGGGCTCCGAGCGGCTGCAGCTGCAGGGGCCCTTCGTGATCGTCTGCAACCACCAGGCTTCCCTCGACCTCATGGGTGCGTGCGGGGCAGAGCAGGGGCTCCTCGCCCTCTCTGGAGGCTCCAGGGGTGCGCCAGGATCGCTCTGGGGAATCAGCACCGGGACTTGGGCAGGGATGTGTAGTGGGAATGGACCAGGAGAGCTTTTGGGACAGGGCTGTGCTTGCAGGGACAGAAGGGACAGTGAGAGGTGATGCCACAGGGTGGTCCTGGGCTTGAGGACGGCTTAATGTCCTTTGAATCAAAACTAAAAACACCCAACCTGGTCCTATGTTAGGGTGTAAATGATTAATTAATATCTGTGCACTGATGTAATTTGGCCTCTCCAGAGAGTTCCTCTCTGCAGTCATCACCTCTCAGGGCTGGCTGAGCTGCAAAACATATTCCTGATATCCAGCTGATTTGTTCAGCTGGGGAGTTCAACTTCCAAGCAGTTTTCCGAGGTGATTTTTCTGCTGCCAGTCCCGTGGGGTTGGGATGATGCTAACGGATGTTCTCCGTGCCCCAGGGATGGTGGAGGTGATTCCCGAGCGCTGTGTGCCCGTCGCCAAGCGGGAGCTGCTGTACCTGGGCACGGTGGGCTGGGCCTGTTGGCTCAGTGGCACCATCTTCATCGACCGCCTCCGCAGGGACGCGGCCATCGAGGTCATCTCCCACACTGCCAGCACCATGCGGAGGGAAAACGTGAGCACAGCTGGCATTGCGGGGGAAACACCCGAGGGGTGAGGGGATGTGGGCAGGACTGACCTGCCTGAGGTCACCTCTGTCCCTGTCCCCTGCAGCTCCGAGTCTGGGTTTTCCCAGAAGGCACCAGGAACCCGGGCAAATCCATGCTGCCCTTCAAGCGTGGGGCCTTCCACCTGGCCGTGCAGGCCCAGGTAAGAGCATCCTTGTGTTTGGTCAGAGGTTGGACTCAACGGTTTTGGAGGCCTTTTCCAAAATTATTCCTTCCCTTTGACAGCCTGGATGAAGAGGGGTGGGTGTGAATCCTCGGGCAGAGGGATGGGGGGATTTGGTCCCCAGGGATGGGGGAGTTTGGTCCTCAGGGATGCAGGGATTTGATTCCCAGGGATGGGGGGATTTGGTCCCCAGGGATGGGGGAGTTTGGTCCTCAGGGATGCAGGGATTTGATTCCCAGGGATGGACATGGTGCTGGGCAGGACCAGGGAGGGACAGGCAGGAGCAGGAGTCCCACCTGGGGAGGGGATCTGGGGGATCCCCCTGACCCTCCATATCCTGCAGGTTCCCATTGTCCCTATTGTGATCTCCCCGTACTGGGACTTCTTCAGCTCCAAGGAGAAGAGATTCACCTCTGGTAAGGGATGGACAGGAATTCCCATGGCAGAGGGCAGGGCTGGCGCTGGGGATGAAGCACTTGGGGGGGGGGGGTGTCTGTGGGATACTGAGGGGTGGGGAGGCAGCTGGGGGTGGAAGATGCTCAGGGCAATACCCAGTTCCTGGTGGGATTCTCTTACAGCATCCCTGGCTTTTCCCTCCTCTCTCAGGGACCTGCACCATCCGAGTCCTCCCCAGGGTGGAAACGCGGGGCCTGAGCCCAAAGGATGTCCCCGAACTGACCGAGAGTGTCCACCAGGCCATGGCTGAGGCCCTGGCCGAGATGTCCACGAGTGACCACGGGGACCAGGACACGGAGCAGCCTCTGCTGGGGCCGGGGGCTGGCAGGGACTGGAGCAGCCCCCAGGGCCAGCGGGACAGAGAGTGGAGCAGCAATTAGGCAGAGGGAGATAGTCCCTTGTCCCCTGAAGAGGTGTCCTGCAGCCCTGCCACCGCCCCAGCAGGACGGTGTCCTAAGGGGAGCAGAGCAGGGCAGGATGGGGACCAGGCAGCACCCCCAAAACAGAGCAAGGTTCCCCCCAGAACAGAGCAAGGTGCCCCCTAAATCCCCTCACTGTGACTGTGCATCCCCTGGATGTCCCTCTGCCAGACCTGGAGCTGTGGCTGTCCCCCTGGGAGCTGTGGCTGTCCCCTGGGATGGCTCCTGCCTGCTGGCTGGGCAGGGCAGGGATGCTCTTTTCCACTCCCGATTGTTGGGTTCCCCCATGGATTCTTCTTCCAGAGGCTCCTACAGGCTGGAAATGCTGTTTGAGTGCAGCCAGCTCTGGGGAGGGCCCAGAGAGAGTGGACTGGGGGGAACACGAGGTCCAGGGGATGTTGCCGGGGGGGAGGGGGGGAGAGCATCCTTGGAGCTGAGCTGTGAGACAAGGGTGGGACATTAAAGAGACTGGAGCTGGTGCCGTGTCCTGGCTGTGCAGAGGGGGCTGAGGGGGAGTGAGATCCATCTCCTCAGGGAGACTCCATCCCTGCACATGGAGCATCCCTGCTCATGGGGCATCCTTCCATATGGAACATCCCTGCACACATGGGGCATCCCTGCACATGGGGGCATCCCTGCAGACACCACAGGCTCCTCCCAGGATGGTGCGAGGAGCACATGGCAGGATGAGGGTTGCACTCGTCTGGGTTTGCCCCCGAGGTAGAGCTCTCCCTGCACAGTAAATGCCAAGAAGAGCATCCAGTAAAGCCCCAAATTCCCAGAAATTCCTGGATTGTGGCCATTTGGACACAATCCTGCCTGGAAGCACCTCTCCATAGCCTCTGGACCACGACCCACCTGCCAGCTGGGGTTTGGGATCTCCTGGCTCCTTCCCAGCTGAGCTGCTCCTGTGCCAGCACCCTAGAGTGGCAGCAGGGCAGGGACAGGGCAGGGTGTGTCTGTCCCCTTGCTGGGAGCTGGGTGGGCAAGGTTTCCCCTCCCATCCTGGGATAAAATGTGCAAGCCACGGGCACAGAGCTCCAGTTTGGCATCATTCCTGCTCTCAGGAGCAACTGGATTATGAGGAAATCCTTCAAATCTGTTGCAATCGTCTTGACACCAAACAGCAAAGAGGCTTCCCATGAGGAACAACCCACGGGATCAGGAGCTGTCACAAGGACATGGCCAAGGGCACAGGAAGGTCCCATATTCCAGAAAACCCCTTTAATCCTTTCCTGCTTCCCAGGATTCTCAACATGTGGCACAGTCTGTCAGCTCTGAGCTGGCCTGGGTGTCCCACCACACCCCCACCACCTTCGGGGTGCTTTGGCTGCCCAAAGTTTGGGTTTGGGGGGTTAAACATCAATGGAATCATGGAATGGTTTGGGTGGGAAGAACCTTAAGGCCCATCCAGTTCTGCCATGGGCAGGGACACCTCCCACTGTCCCAGGCTGCTCCAAGCCCCAGTGTCCAGCCTGGCCTTGGGCACTGCCAGGGATCCAGGGGCAGCCACAGCTGCTCTGGGCATAACCTTGTCCTGCCTGGAGGGCTGGGCCCGTTCAGAGCCCTCGCCAGATTCTCCGCTGTCAGTGGGAGGTGAAAGCTTGAGGAGAGGAAAGAACCTTGGGACAGGGGCTCTGGGAGCAACTTGCTTTCTCTGCTCCTCCAAGACCTGCCCTGCTCAGCAGCTTTGGTTGCTCAGCCCCGGCACAGCTGCCCAGGGCAGAGGGATTTCACAGCCCTGTGGATGTGGCACTTGGGCACCGGGCGGGGCAGTGGTGGCCTTGGCAGTGCTGGGGGAGCCGTGAGCTCCTCGTCCCATCCAACCTCACTGGGATGTCTGGCAGGGCACTGACCCTGCCCACATCCTGGACTGGATGGACTCTGGCCTGTGCTCCTGCCTCATGTCCTTGGGGGCGGCAGGTCCAGCCTCCTCCGGCCACCCACAGCCTGTGGGGCTGCTCTGAAGAGCAGGGAGGTGGGCATGGGGCTGTGTCCAGCAAAGCTTGAGCTGGGCAGGCATGGAAACTGAGCCGTGGTCATCCCATGGGAAAGGTCAGCCCCATCCATGGCTTCCTGTGAAGCCCTGGCACAGATTCCCAGTTCAGCTGGGGCAGCCCCATCCCTGGAAGTGTCCAGTGCCAGGTCTTGGAGCAGCCTGGGGCACTGAAGGTGTCCCTGCCCATGGCAGGGGGTGGAAGAGCTTTAAGGTCCCTTCTAACCCAAACTCTTCCATGATTCCATGGTTCCCACACCCTCAAAGGGAAGGGAACTGCAAGGCCCCAGAGCAGGAGCTGTGCTCGGCTCAGGGCACAAGGGCTGTTGTGGAGCTCCTCAACTGTCCCAAGCTCCCAGCAGGACAGAGGGAAGCAGCTCGGCCCTGCCCTGGTGGGTGCCCAGCTCCCACGTGTGGAATGGGAGCACATGGAGTGATACCACATCCCAACACTGTCCTGTCCCTCTGTTCAGACTGGATGAAACTGGAGAAAACTGGGCAAAAAGCCAGCCTGGGATACGTGATCAGCCCAAACTTGGTTAAATTTGAAATACCTGTAAATTTTCCCTTTCTGAGAAATCACCCCCAGCTCCCAGCCTCTCCTATTTTAATTTTCCATGTGCTCCCGCTCCCTCCTGACATAATTTCCCAGAAAACCTTTGCAGAGGTGGCTCCTGCCCACGATTGAACCTCCAGGGGCCTTTCCCAGTATTGCAAAAACCCCTGGGATCCTTGACCCCAGGAAGTCGTGGGCACAGGGCAAACATTGCCTGGACTTTATCTGCAGGTGCCCAGGGTTCCTCTGCCAGCCCCAATTTCCTCACTGGATTGGACACAAAGATCCCATTCCAGAGCCTGCAGTGGGGCAGACGCAGATCCAGGGCGATCCAAGACTGCAGGAGGAGGCTGTGGCTGTTCCCAACATCCACATCCAGCTGGAGACATGAGCTCTCCAGCCCTTCCCATCCTCTTCCTCACCCTGCTCCTCTCAGGCGGGGCCTCTGGAGCACCGTAAGTCCCCTCTGTGTCCATCTGTGTCTGCTGAGCTCTGCTCCTTGGCAATTCCTGGTGGGATTCAATCCCTCCCACGCCCTGATTGCTGCCCAGGGTGGGAATGCTCAGGCTAGGGGTTTGTCCTTGCCCAGGATCACTGAGGACATGGCCCTGGTGGCTCTGGGGGGTTGTCCCCTCACCTGCAGAGCCCAGGAGCCAAGGGCAGAGAGGGGAGGTGGGGGTGGGGGGTGGGTTCCTGTGCTCCCAGGGCCTTTTCCAGGTCTCCGTGGGGCTGTGCTGGATGTGCCTCACCCCAGGGCTCTCCTGTCCTGCCAGGAGTTACGTGGTGGTGTCCCCGGCCGTGCTGTACCATCCCCACCCTGCCACGCTCTGGGTGCACCTCAGTGACCTCCAGGGGCCCGTCCAGGTCCATGTCCAGCTGCAGGGAGACAGCGGGACCCCACCCACCACCCTGCTGAGGAGGGAGGTCCTGGAGCCTCATCTGCACCTGAACGTCACCTTCCCCGTGAGTGTCAGCCCAAAATCTCCCCAAACCAGCTGGGAGCAGGGAGGGGGCCCTGGGTGGTCTCCAGGCCGTTTCCATCAGCTCCACACAGGGCTGGGAACAGATGTGACTTGCCTGTGACTTCCCCACCTTGTGGCAGAGTCTGACCCCTCACACTGACAAACCTCCAGGCTCAGCCCAGTTATCCCGTGGCTGAAAGGATCCTGTTTGCAGACCTGCAGGGTGCTAGGGGACGTTTCTTCCCAGCTCCTGCCTCAGGAAGGTGTTCCTGGGGGTGGGAAGTGCTCTGGGTCACCTGGAGGGAGCCCGGGCACTGTCCTTGTCCTCATCCTGAGCCTGCTGTTCCCCCTGCAGGCTCCAGCCCCCACCAAAGGGAAGGAGGAAATCGTGGCCCTGCACGTCTCAATCCAGGGAGATTCCCTGAAAGTCTCCGAGTCGAAGAAGGTGATGCTGAGAGCCCTGGACCCCGGGGTCTTCATCCAGACGGACAAGGCTGTCTACAAGCCTGGGCAGGAAGGTGAGGGGGTAGGAGGGACCACCCTGCTCTGGGGGACACTCCTGGTGGGGGAGAGGCGTGCAGGAGGCCCATCCTTGCTCCTGCAGTGCCTGGAAATGGGAAGGATCATCCTGGGATGTCCTGGAATGCCCTGCACGGGCACAGGGCAATGCCAGGGCTCACTGGAGGCCCTGCTGCTTGAGGGGCACCGCAGGGCTCGGGTGGATTTCCATCCACCTTCCCATGAGGAATTCCCCTCCCCTCGGATGAAGCCACTCTTCCATCTCCGTTTCCTTTCCCAGTGAAGTTCCGAGTTGTCTCTTTGGACAAAGACCTGATCGCCAGCAACCAGAAGGTGAGAGCAGGGCTGGGACGTGGGGAGGTGATGAGGGCTCCCTGCACCGTCCCAGGCAGCCGTGGGAGAGGTGTGGGAGTCACCTTTCCCCTCGGGAATGCTGCCCCGGCCAGCTCTGCCCGCGGAGCTGCCCCCAGGGGCAGGGATGCCCTGTGCTGCTCAGGGATGCAGCAGGATCAGGAAGGAGAAAGCAGAGGGCACGTGTGACACGGGAATGTGCCCATGCCAGCTCCCAGTGAGGGATGCAGCCCTGGTGAGTGGGAAGCAGGGAATGTGCTGATATCCATCAAAGGGAATGTGCTGATATCCATCAAGGCATCAGACACCAGGAATACCGGCAGGCTCAGCCTCTGGCACCCCTGAGCAATCACTGGGGTCTCTGGAAGCGCAGGATGTTCCCAGATTAAAGGGGTTCTGGAGTCTTCCTGAGGTGCTGGGAGATGCCACCTCTCTGTGCCATGCTGGTAGTGCCCTCAGCTCATCCCAGCCAGAGCCAGGCTCAAAATCCATCCCAAAACACCTTGAGGGCTGGGAATTTCACAGCATCCTACAGAAAACCCTCCCTCTACCCCATCCACGGCTGTGCCCACTCTGGTGAGACTCCAAGGAATGGAATTGCTCCTCTGACCATCCTCTCTTTTCCTTCCAGCTGCCCCTGGTGTTCCTGAAGGTCAGTTTGGGACAGCCAGGGAGTGGGGAGGGCTCGGGAGGGCCGGGAGAGGGGACACGGGGCAGCCGGGGGCTGTTTGCTGGGCTCCCCGGGCGCTGATCCCGCGTGTCCCTCTGCAGGATCCCAGCGGGAATCGCATCGCGCAGTGGCGAGAGGTGACCCCTCGGCAGGGCATCGTGGAATTGTCCCTCCCGCTGGCCTCGGAGCCGGCCCTGGGCACCTACACCATCAGCGTGCAGGGGAAGAGCCATTCCTTCAGCGTGGATGAATACGGTACCCGGGGAATGGGAAGTGGGATCCCACCACAAGGGAGCAGGTCTTGACTCCCTCCAGCCATCCAGGCAGTGTTGTCACTGTCCTGGGATTGACCACGCTCTGTTCTTGTGCCTGTCCACCAGTGCTGCCCAGGTTTGAGGTGACCATTCATCTCCCCAGCGTGCTGCGGGAGAAGGATGAGAAGTTCCCAGTGGAGATTTGCGGGCGGTGAGCTGGGAACAGGGAGCAGGGAGGGAGGGGGGGATCCAGCAGGGTGTGGCCTCCCGGCACAGCCTCTCCCCTGTCCCCACACAGCTACACCTACGGGAAGCCTGTCCAGGGGAAGGTCCAGGCTGGCTTGTGCCTCAGCCAGGGACTCTTGCCATACCAGAGGAGCAAGAGCTGCATCCAGGTTGCTGGGCCGGTGAGTATGGCTGGGACTGGGGGTCTCACTGGGATGGCTCCTTCCCGGGAATGCTGCTGACAGGGTTGATTTTCCCTCCAGACGGAGAAGAATGGCTGCTTTTCCACAGAGGTTTCACTGGCTGCCTTCAACGACACCATCCCAGAGAGGAGGAAGGACCTTGAAGTCGAGGCATCGCTGGTGGAGGATGGGACAGGTGGGGATGGGGGTGTGGCCATCCCTACATGCTCCCACAGGATTGATCTTCTCCAGGAACACCCAAAAGCACTGATGGGATTTTGGGGTCCACATGCAGGGATGGGGTTTGGGTGGAGATGTGAGTTAGGCCAGCCTGGCAAGACTTGGAATTCCAAGCAGAGGAAAAACGCCTTTCCAAGATCCAGCATCTCTGCCAGTGCTGGGAGCTGAGTCCTGGCAGCACAGAATGGTTGGGTTCACCCAGGCTGGTGGGGTGGCTTTGCCTCCGAGCTCATCCCTTGCTTGACACCTCGTCACACCAGGAGTGCCTGGACTGGCTGGAGAGAAAGGACAGCAGGGCTTGTCCCTGTGTCCAGCAGCCCCAGGGGGCCCCTCATGATGGTGCTTTGGTGAAGAGCCTTTTTCTGAAGTGTCTGCCCCCAGCTGCAGTCTGGCTTTAGGCATGAAATATTCCATAGGGCTGCTGCTGCTCTCGTAGGAGATGCAAACTGTGCTGGAAGCTGCAGGAGGAAAGTCCAAATGTCCAGGGACTTTTTCTGCCTGGGGATAGGGGCACTGGCTGGAGCTAAGCTGTGTCCTGTGTCCCTGCAACACCTTGAGCTCCCCGCTTGCTCTCCACAGGGCTGGAGATGAAGAGCACCAAGAGCTGCAAGGTTTTACCCGAAACAGTCACGGTCACCTTTGAGAAGCCCGATCACGTCTACAAGCCTGGCCTCCCCTACACTGGGATGGTAACAGAGGGTCCCCTCTCCCTGCGGGGCTCACCTGCCCCTGCTGCCCCCAGCCCTGCCCCTGCCCACCCCGGTGCTGTTCGGCCACGGCTGCAGCCCCAGACTGTGGCATCTCCCCTTTCCTCCCGGCACAGATCCGGCTGAAGGGAGTCGATGGCTCCGGGCTGGCCCAGAGGCAGGTCCTGCTCTCGGTCAGCAACCAGGGAAAAGAGAAGACACAAAGCTTCCTGACAGACAGTGCAGGGAGAGCCTCCTTCCAGCTGGACGCCTCTGGCTGGAGTGACCGTGTCACCTTGCGGGTAAGTGCCCCACCCGTGTTCCCCCCTCAGGGGTCCCTGAACTGTTTCCTCCAGTGGGGTGGGGCCTCGGAGCTGCACCAGCAACATCTCGGGGGCTGCTGGATGTATTCACCCCTTGGTTCCCCCCTCAGGCTCAAGTAAACAGGACAGCTCACGTCCAGGGGGAGGACTCAACAGTCAGCTACCAAGATGCCTTTCTGAGAGTCATGCCCTACTCATCGAAGAGCCAGAGCTTCCTGCACATCCGCGACCCGGAGGGGGAGCTGCCCTGCGGCCATTCCCAGCTCTTCCACGTGGATTCCATCTTCGGCAAGGAGGCTTTAGGCAGTGAACTGAAGAAGCTGGATCTGGTTTTCATGGTGAGCCCCGGCCCAGGGAGGGAGGGCAGCAGGAATCAGGGCGATTGTGTGGGTAGGGCCACATCTCCACACAGGTTCATGGTGGTGTCCCCAGGGACAGAGCAATGAGTAACCCATCCTGGAGAGACTGAGGGACCTGTCAGAGGAGGTGGCTGCTGCCACTGTTGGCCCGCACCCCCATGGGAGATGTTGAGGGGCTGGAGACTGGGCATGGTCAAAAATCATCCTGGAACTCTCATTGTGGGTCTGTCCTCCACCAGGGCACTTTGATTCCACACTCAGCATCTGTTTTGTTCCCATCCCCTCCTCTGCAGGTCCTGGCCAAGGGGACTATAACCCGCGTCTTCAAGAGAGAGGTCACTGCAGAGCCTGGTACGTGCCATGGCATTGAGGGGCTCTGCAGGGCTCTGCTCCCTGTGCCTGCTCCTCACAGAACCATGCAATGGTTTGGGTTAAAGGGGCTTCCAAGTCCATCCCATTCCACCCACCTGCCCTGGGTAGGGGCACCTTGCACTTCCCAGGGTGCTCCAAGCTCTGTCCAACCTGGCCTTGGACACTTGCAGGGCTGGAGCAGCCACAGTTTCTCTGGGTAACATCTCCCTCCTTTCCATGGCCCAGGACAGAGAGTTTCCCTCTCCCTGGAGCTGCCCATCGGGCAGGACTTGGCGCCCATGGCCAGGTTTCTGGTCTACGTGGTGCTGCCCAACGGTGAGATGGTGGCTGACACCACTGAGCTCTACGTGGCCAAGTGCTTCCCCAACCAGGTGAGAGCAGTTGGGTTGTCCATGGCTGCCTGCCTTGGGATCCATCCTGCTCCAGGTGCATCCCAGTGTCACTGTCTCTCAAGCCATTCCCTGATCCCCAAAGCCTCTGAGAAGAGCCCTCTCTTCCTATGGCTCAGTCCTACCTCTCCACGGGAGGTGACTGCCCTCTGTCCCTGTCCCCTGATGTCCCTGTGCAGGTGAAGATGGCATTTTCAGAGGCCAGGGCCCTGCCTGGGGCAGCGCTGAGGCTGCAGCTGGGGGCTGCCCCGGGCTCCCTGTGCGCTGTCCGAGCCGTGGATCGCAGTGTGCTGCTCCTGAAGCCCGAGGCTGAGCTCAACGCTGAGGCTGTGAGTGCTGGCCCTGCCTGGGCTCCCCCTGCAGCCCCAGGAGCAGCCTGGCCTGGGGGTGGGATGGCATTGGCTTAGGTGTCCCTCACAGGGACCCAGTGCTGTGGTGGTTCCTGGGCAGAGCCCTGTGCTCAGAAAATGAGGTTTTTGCATGCGTTTATTCCCAGATCTACAAAGCACTGCCCGACTTCAACTACCCCTACAGCATCCAGGATGAACCATCCTGTTACTTTTTCTGGTGGGACTCCAAGATGGAAACCTACAAGTTATTCCAGGTGAAGCCCCTGCCCACCTGGGCCTCCCGCTTCCTCCCCATCCAGGAGCCATCCATGCTTTTCCCAAGTGACAGGAAAGCCACACCTGTGGCAAAGGACCTTCCCTTTCCTGCCAAGCCCAGGCTCCTTCTCCATTTGTTTTCTGTAGCCCCGGGAATACTTACTGCAGGAATGGGGATGTTCCTCCTGCTGGCTGTGGGAGGTGGGCAACCTCTGCTTTTTCACAGGATGCAGCTCTGAAACTCTTCACCAATGCCAAGACCAGGGAGGATTGCCCACGCAGGATCCCCATCGTTGGACTGCCAGGTCCTGGAGGTGAGCACAGCCCTTGTGCTGAAAAGAGAAAAGAGCTGGTGGCCAGTCCTGGCTGCTGTGTCCTCAGGGGGGACTTGGAGCCATCTGGGAAATACCCTTGGCATCAAAAGAAAATGGAAAAGGATGGAAAAGCATTTTGGTCACCCTTTGCTGGCTGCAGGCAAGGTCCAGCTGAGAACTGAGGCCCCCAAGTTCTGCTCTGCCTTTTCCAGGGGAGGTGGCACTACGCAGTTATGTGTTGGAAAACCATGTCTCAGGAACCATGGGATTCTTCAGCTCAGCCATCGAGGACCAGGAAGAGCCCCCAGCACCCCGGGTTTATTTCCCAGAGACTTGGCTTTGGAACCTGGTCCCTGTGGGGTGAGAGAGGACAGTTCCCAAGGGAAGGGAGTTAAGGACCTCAGGACTCCTCTCTGTGGGATGGCACCAGCAGTGTCACAGTGGTGACACTCAGGTGATGCCACCAGCCATGGTGGGGTGGCCTCATGATGATCTCCATGCTGCAGGGAGAACGGCTCTGCTGAGGTGACGGTGACAGTGCCTGACACCATCACGGAGTGGGAGGCTGGAATGTTCTGCACGGCCCCGCAGGGCCTGGGGCTGTCCCCTGCTGTCACCCTCACGGCCTTCCAGCCGTTCTTCGTGGAGCTGGCACTGCCCTACGCCGTGGTGCGCCAAGAGACCTTCACCCTCAAGGCCACAGTCTTCAACTACCTGCGCCAGTGCCTGAGGGTGAGCGGGGACGGGCAGGGGACCCCGGGGTGTGGCAGGGGCTGATGGAGCTGTGGCCATGCTCCGGCAGGTTTGGGTGAAGGCCAGGGAGGTGACCCTGGCTCTGGGGGCTGATGGAGCTGTGGCCATGCTCCGGCAGGTTCAGGTGACGCTGGAGGAGTCGGCAGAGCTGGAGGTGTCACCAGGTGCAGGGGACACCTACAGTGACTGTGTCTGTGCAGATGAAGCCAAGACCTTCCAGTGGGGCGTGCGAGCCACCAGCCTGGGTACAGATCTGCCACCACCCCACCTGCTGCCTGGGGACCCCCTCAGGGGATGGGGTGGGGAGGCAGGAACCCTGTGGGGTTCCACTCCCACCCTTCCTGGGGACCCCCAGCCCAGTCCAGCCAGCCCCACCCCAAGTCCAGGGGGCTGTGCTCAGGTCTGGGGGCTCCCTGGGGACTGAGGGCTGTGTTTGCACCCACAGGGGAGGTGAACATCACCGTGAGCACCGAGGCCCTCAGCTCCACTGAGCCCTGTGGCAATGAGCTGCCTGTGATGCCGGCCCAGGGCCACGTGGACACTGTGATAAAGCCCCTGCTGGTGCAGGTCAGAGGGTTGTGGAGGAGCAAAATGGGATGGATTTGGGAGCAGGGTGCAAACAGCCCTCGGGGGGCAGTGGGAGAGCACTCAGACATGAAGCCAGGGGTGATCCAGGGGACAGGCAGGTCTTTCCTCCTGACTGACTCTGGTGCTGCTTCCTCACAGCCTGGGGGCATCCTGGTGGAGAAGGCTCACAGCTCCCTGCTCTGCCAGGAAGGTAGGACTGGCCAGGGGTGGCCATGGGATGGGGGACAGGGGTGCTTGGCCACTGGTCACAAGGGCCACCAGCCCAGAGGAGCCAAGGGCCAGGGTGCCTGGGCAGGAACGGGGTGGGTGAAGCTGCCACGGGACAGGCCAGGAGGAGCTGGGCATTCCCACTGTCATGGCCCTCTGTCCCCACAGGTGCTGAAGAAGTCTCCTTGGAGATTCCTGCAAACATCCTGGAGAGCTCCCAGAGAGCCCAAGTCACCGTGATGGGTAAGAGACAGGCCAGGGGGGCCTGGGGACTACGGGGACAGGGTGGGTGCAGAGGTCCCCAGGCTCAGCAGGATGTGGGACCACCCACAGCTGACATGGAAGGGGACACGGGTGCTGGTGGCAGGGGCACAGGTGCTTATGTGTCCCCCTGGGACAGGTGACATCCTGGGCAATGCCCTGCAGAACCTGGACAGTCTCCTGGCCATGCCCTACGGCTGTGGGGAGCAGAACATGGTTCGCTTTGCCCCCAACATCTACATCCAGCAGTACCTGGAGAAGACCGGGCAGCTGCTGCCGGACATCCGCGCCAAGGCCCAGGCGTTCCTGCAGAGCGGTCAGTGGCACTCCCCACCTGGGAGGGACACCACTGTCCCACAGCCCCCTCCCCGCTCCACCTGGCTCCCCTGAGCATGATCAGAGTGCCATGTCCCCATGTCCTGCTGCAGGGTACCAGCGGGAGCTGCTGTACAAACACAATGACGGCTCCTACAGCGCCTTCGGGAAGAGCGATCGCAAGGGCAATACCTGGTGAGGGCTATGCAGCTGCATCCAGGACTCCTCTTCCCTGGACTCTTCATCCAGGGAAGCCCAGTGCTGACCTCCTGCCCTCTGATGTCTCCCTGGCTCCAGGCTGACGGCGTTTGTCCTCAAGTCCTTTGGGCAGGCCCGAGCCTTCGTGGCCATCGAGGAGCGGCACATCACGGACGCGCTGCGGTGGCTGCAGCAGCACCAGAAGAAGAGTGGCTGCTTCCGCAGTGTGGGCAAACTCTTCAACAACGCCCTGCAGGTGGGGCAGGGGCTGGGGTGGGGAGCCAGAGCGTGGTCTGGGCAGTGGGGGTGTCCCTGTGTTAGTGTCACAGGCTGGCTGGAGCCGTGTCCTGTTGTCCCCTTGCAGGGCGGTGTTTCGGACGAGCTCTCGCTCTCGGCGTATGTGACGGCAGCGATGCTGGAGCTGGGGCTGCCCACGCTGGTGAGGACGGGCCCTTCTTCCCCACAGAGACTGGTGGGGTGGGGATGGCTGCTGGGACAGGGGACCGGCTGGTCCAGGCCACCTTGCAGCCTGACCTGGGCACAGCTGGTGTCACTGGGCAGCACTGGGGTCTCTGAGCGAGTCCCATGCCCTGGGCTGGCTCCCGACTCCGCTGCCATGCCAGGAGCCGGCGGTGAGCTCAGCCCTGACGTGCCTGGAGGCCTCTCACACGGACAACCCCTACACACAAGCCCTGCTCGCCTACGTGTTCGGGCTGGCGGGGCTGCAGGAGCAGCAGCAGGCACAGCTGCAACGCCTGGCCCAGTACAGTGTCAGAGCAGGTACTGCCCGGGCACGGGCACTGCAGGCAGTGCCTCCTCTGGGAGGGTCCCCCAGCCCAGCCTGCAGCAGGGGCTGAGCTGCAACCCCTTCTTCCCCAGAGGGGCAGCTCTACTGGCAGAGGAAGGGGCAGGCTCAGAAGCCCTCGGAGACGGCCTGGGCCACAGCTGCGCCGGCCGAGGTGGAGATGACGGCCTATGTCCTGCTGGCCCACCTGTCCCAGCCCTCTGTGTCCCCTGCTGACCTGGAGACAGCGTCCCAGATCGTCCGCTGGCTCTGCAAACAGCAGAACCCCTATGGGGGCTTTGCCTCCACGCAGGTACCGGCCCTGGGCTCCAAGGGCTGCTCCAAACCAGTCCCTCCTGGGAGCCGTGCTCAGGGGTGACCCTGGCGCTGTCCCCATGCACAGGACACTGTAGTGGCCCTGCAAGCCCTATCCAAATATGCTGCTCTGACCTACGGCAGCAACGGGGACTTCACGGTGACGGTGACATCACCCACGGGGATAGCACAGAACTTTGTGCTGGACAGCAGCAACCGGCTGGTGCTGCAGCGGGCGGCCCTGCCCGAGCTGCCGGGCACCTACAGGCTGCAAGCCCATGGGCAGGGCTGTGCTCTGGTGCAGGTGGGTACAGCCTGGGCTCCCTGTCCTTGGCCCTCTCCCTGTCCCCTCGCTGGCCTCACCCTGTGCTGTCCCCCAGGTGACCCTGCGCTACAACGTGCCCCCCCCTCCTGGCACGGGGGCGTTTGAGCTGCGGGTGGAGACGAAGCCGCTGCTTGGCACACAGAACCCCCAGTTCCTCCTCCAGCTCTGGGCACGGTAGGGACAGGGCTGTCATGGGTTTGGGGAGGACAGGAGCAGCCAGGGAGGAAGGGAATCCCCAAGCCCATCCCGGGGCTCTGCCCTTACAGGTACAGTGGGGAGCGTCCTGCCACCAACATGGTTGTCATCGAGGCCAAGCTGCCATCAGGCTACAGCCCGGACAAGAAATCCGTGGTGGAGGTGAGGAGCCCCCCGGGCACCCTCTGGGATACCCCATGCCACAGGTCCCTGCCCCTTGGGTGCTGTGGGACATGGAGGGACACCTGCTCAGGGTGCTGGGCACCCAGGGAGCAGGTGTAGCCCTTCCTGAGCCGTGTCCTTGCAGCTGAAGAGGCAGAACCTGGTGAAGAAGGTGGAGGTGCAGCCTGACCAGGTGACAATTTACCTGGAGCAGGTGAGGCAGGGACAGGAGCCCTGGGACATGGGGGGTTTCCCCATGGTGGGTGGCTGCACCTTCCCCCTGGGCTGTCTCCACAGCTGAGCAAGGAGGAGGAGACCTTTTTCTTCCGAGCCCAGCAGGACTTCCCGGTGAGCAACCTCCAGCCGGCCACTGTGTCCCTGTATGACTACTATGAGACAGGTGAGCCCTGCAGGGCCGTGTCCCCTGGCCCTGCTGCCGCCCCTGCAGCCCCAGCGGCTCAGTGGGGTCTGGCTGTGCTCCCAGCTCATGCTGATGAGCTTTGGCTCGTTAAGGGAGCAGCTCCTCCCAGGCCCATGGTCACCACCTCTCCCATTGCAGGTGACCGAGTGGACGTGGCCTACACGGCACCCTTCAGCTCAGGTAGGGGCTGAGCCTGCCAGGCCAGTGGTCACCCCACCCTTGGGACCCTGATGGGGACTCACCCACCCTGGAGGGCCAACCTGGGCTGGGCTGAGCCCCAGGGGAAGGAGGGCAGGGAGTGGGGGTGGGAGGAGCCCTGCCCTGATTGTTGGGGATCTGCTGGCCAGAGCGTGGGGACAGAAGTCAGGGAGGGCCCAGGTGTCCAGGCGGGGGGTGCAGGAGGTGCTCAGCCCCCATCAGCCCTGCCCTTCCTCCAGTGACCCCCTGGAGCTCCCCAGCTGTGGCTTTGGGCTCACACAGGGGATGGGATATTGAGCTCCAAGGGGTGGGGCTCAGGCAGAGGGTCAGGGGCAAGGCAAGGGTGGTGGTGGGGGGTTGTGGGGACCCTCACAGGACCCCCATTTTCCATTTTGAAGAGAAGGAAAATGCCTAACTCAGCCTGGAGCCTGGCAGCCCATCCCTGCCCCTGCCCCAGCTCCTGCGGCCGCCAAGGACAGGGACGGCTGAGGGTCTCTGCTCCCACCCTGGACATGCTCCCGACCCTCCACGGGGGCAGGAGGTGGCCCAGAGACCCTCCCAGCACCACTGGCCCCCAGCAGGGCCCCTCTGGATAGAGCCACAGCTCCCCCCACCAGGATCTGCAGTCCAGGGGCTCCCGAAGGCCCAAGGACACTCACGGCTCCTCCAGCCCTGCCACACGTCAGACTTGGCTGAGCAGCCACAGTAGGAGCTTCATGGGGCCTGGGGCCACCTCCTGCCACCCCTGCACGGGGGCTCTGGGGTGCCAGCTCTGGCCTCTCCCCTTCTCACAGCACCTGAAGGGGACGAGAGCTCCTCCCTCTTGCCAGAGCTTCCCTGGCAGGTCCCCACCACCCCTCACTCCCCCTGGGGTCCACAGTGCCACCCCAGCCCTCTCCCCAGCACTGACACGGTGCCAGTGTCATCACGAGGGACTTGAGGACACTCTGCAATCCCAGCACAAACTAGTCAGGTGCCTCTTGGAGGAAAGCCAGGGCCTGCACTGGATTTAAATAAAGACATTTAGTCAAGCACTTCTTCACTCTGGGTCTTTCTTTTCCTTGAGGGTCCCACCCCAGGAAGGGGTGGGGACAGAGGGGACAGGGTGGCTGCTGTGGCCTGGGGCAGGAGGTGAAGATGGGCGGAGGGGATGGGCTCCCTTGGCACTAGCAGGTATACAGAACACACCCAGCAGTGCCCTCTCTGCCTGTCACATGGCACAAGGGGACATGGCAGTGCCAGCATGGGTCCCTCACCTCACCCAGGCACAGGACACAGCCCTGGGCAGCCTCACTGCAGTTAAACTCTGCTGTTCCTGAGCAGCCACTCCAGGCAGAGGCACCACCTCAGTGACAAATCTGGTCCAGGGATGTCCCCTAGAGCCAGAACCTCTCTGGGGACAGCTGGGGCTGGTGTGGATGCCCCTGTGATCTCCCCAGGGGAGTCACCCAGCAGAGCCAGCTTGGTGACACCTGGAGCTGTGGCCATGGGCAGCGGTTGGGGCCGCAGCACTGGGGCCAAAAGACCCCTCCCTGCCCCAGGGGAGGGCATGAGACACTGTCACAGCAAGGCATGGACTAAGAAAGGTGTGGCCAAGCCCCAGCCCTGTCCCCAAGGCTCCTGAGGTGGCAGGGGGGCACAGGAGCCAGCCCTGTGCCCCAAGCTGAGTCCCTTGCTGGGGATGGAGCCAGTCCCACCTCACTTGTGACGCTTTTTCTTCTGCTCTTTGCGCTTCTGAGCCCTCACGTCCTTCTTGAGGCGGCTGTCAACCACCTTGAACTGGCCCTTGACGCCAGGGGGACGCCGTACCCGGGGTCCCACGCCCTTCTTGGCCACCAGGTAGGTGACCTGGCGCTTTTCCTTGGCCAGCCCGGCCTTCTTGTAGATGCTGCAGAAGGACAGAGGTCAGAGTGAGTCTGGCTGGGACAACCAAACTCAGTGCTGGGACAACATCGGGTCCCAGCCCTCCTCTGGGCCCTGCCACCCCCTGATCAGCCTGGCTGGGGACACAGAGCTGTGTCCCAGTGGCTGCAGGGACACAGCCCCACCAGCCAGCCCAGACACAAAGGGAGGAGCTGGATCCTGGCTTGGCCACTCACCGGCGCAGCTGGGCCACCTTCTCCCGCTCGGAGATGTCCACAGTGCTCACCACGGCCTCGGCCTTCTTCTTCATCTGCTCCAGCTTCTTCAGCATCTGGGGGACAGCAGGGGGGCAAGGGGTCAGAAGGGACAGGGGGGCAGGGCATCAGAGAAGGATGGGGTATCAGCCATGGGACAGGGGGATCGCAGGAAGGGTGGGGGGGTCAGAGGGAGGACTGAGGCCCTGGGAGAGGAGTCAGAGCACCCCTGAGATCCCACACCCCACTCACCCTCCGCTTCTTGCGGGCCTTGGCTTCCGCCACCTTCTTGATGGGGCGGGCGTTGATCTCCTTCCAGCGCTGCCGATAGGCCTCCACCGTCTGCTTGTCCACGGGCAGCTGCCGGCGCCGGTGCTGCCGCTCCTCCTCCGTGAACCACTCGGGCAGCTCCCCCTCCTCCTCGTTGTAGGAGTACCTGGGGGGGCTCACGTGAGCTGTGGGCAGCACATGGGGGCCCCACTTCACCTGCCCCTGTGCTGTTGGGGAACAAACCCTGCAGCCCCTGCAGCCCCCAGCCTGGTACCTGTTGAAGGACTCGTCGATGAGGTCCCGCCGGGCCTTTTTGGAGCTGGCAATGACAGAGCCGAGGGCCAGGCCCTCTGCATCCAGAACTCTTTTCACTGTGGGACATAGGAAAGCTTGGCCTGGCTGCAGCCCAAGAGCCAGGGAGCAGCCCTGGGGAGCATGGTCTGCCCCTGCCCCCAGTTCCTGTCCCTCCTGAGGGACTCCCAGGTCTGTCCCTGCCTCCCGTCCCTCCACAGGGACTCCAAGGTCTATCCCTGCCTCCTGTCCCTCCCGAGGCATTCTCAGGTCCCCCCACTCACCTGGCTTCTCAATGGGCACCACCTCGAAGCCACAAGGCTCGACACGGCCCCGCTTCCTCCCCACCGGTGCCAGTGGCCTGTGGAGAGGAGTGGACAGGGCTGGGGTCCCTCAGCTATCCAGGATTGGAGCTGGGGAGGACATCCACACCCCCCTCAGTCCTCACCTCTCATCTTCACTGCTGCTGTCATCATCACTGCTCTGCTCCTCCTGAGCTTCACTGGCATCGGGAGCCGTGGCTGCTGCAGGGGTGGGCTCAGCTGGAGCCTCCTCCTGGGCCACCTTCTTCTTCTGCTCTTTCTTTGTTGTTTTGTCTGAGAATAGCAACCACTGGGTGAGACAGAGCCAGCACAGACCCTGCTTCAGACACCCCTCAAGAGATCCTGCTCACTAACACTGCACTAATGACAACTAATGACAGGCTCTAGTCTAGTGGGAGATGTCCCTGCCCATGGCATGGGCTGGAATTGGATGCTCTTTAAGGTCCCTTTCAACCCAAACCATTCCATGCTGCTGCTCAGGGCAACATCTCCCTTGTGGCTGGAGCAAGTGCCCTAGACTGGGCTGTGGGACTGGCCCTGTGTCCCCTCACCTCTCTGAGCCTCGCGCTGCCTCTCAGCCAACATCTGGGCCTGCCCCAGCTCCAGCTCCTCGTCCGCGTCATCCTCGATGCCGGCGAAGGCGTCCTGGGATGGGGAACAGCAGGGTCAGCCCCAGGGCAGGCCTGGGGACGTGGGGTCAGCCCCAGAAAGGGGGGGGGGTCAGCCTCAGAACAGTCCTGGGAAGCTGCTCCATTGTTCCTGCCCCACAAGTGGGACTCACCTTCCCGAACCACAGGCTGGTCTGTCGCTCCTCCAGCACTGACTTCTCCTCCAGGGGCACCAACAGGGGATTCTCCACTTCCTGCCCTTCCTCCTCCTCCTCCTCCTCCTTCTGCTTAAACTTTGCCCTGTAACGCAGAGCAGCAGGATCAGTGTCCCCAGCCATGGGTGCATGCTACAGCTGCTCCCAGGGCAGCCCCTGCCCCAGGAGGCCTCTCCCCTCTCCCCTCTCACCTCTTCCCACCCCGCTCCCGCTTCAGCTTCCGCTGCTGGGCCTCGATCTCCAGCAGCTCCTCCGGGTCCAGGTCGCTGGCCAGGGACACATCGTCCTCTTCGTCGTGATCTGACACGTAAATGTCATCTTCCCCAGGGCCGATCTCCAGCAGGGCGTCAGCTGAGGCCATGTCCCCCCGGGACAGCTCATCCAGCAGCTGCAGCACAGGTTAGGGTCACATAAAGGACACAAATCACACAGGTCACGCAAGTGACACAGGCCACGCAGATCACATGAGTGACAAGCCAGGCCCTGTCCCACCCCAACGTCCCCAGGAGCTCCCCCCACCCACCGGGGTCCTGTGGATGCTCCTCAGGGAGAACATGCTGGTGTCACCATCGTCGGCGATGGACACTCCAGGCAGGTCCATCTTCAGCTCCACACGCTCCCGCTGCTTCCGCTGCTCCTTCAGGATCTTCTTCTTCTTTCTGGAGGAGGCAAAGGAATGAGGCCACACAATGTCCCCTCCCCACACAAACATCCCAGAGGCTCAGCCCCTGCCACAGCACTGCCACCCCCTGTGAGGGGTCCCCAGTGCTGGGCCAGCCTGAAACAGCTGCTTCAGCTGCTTGGAGGAGCAGAGGAGCCCAAGGACCCCAAACCCACAAACCCCCTGCTGTCAGAGGGGCAGGCTGACATTGCCACTCTCTGTCCCCAGGGTTGCAGCCCCTACCTCTCCTCTTTTTACCTCTTCAGCTCCGCCAGCTCCTTGGCCTTCATCTCTGCCAAGGCCAGCTCCACCTCCTCTTCCTCCTTCTCCTCCTCAGCAGCTGCAGCTTTTGCCTCCATCTTCTCCTTCTTCTCCTCCTCCCTGCCCTCCTCCTCCTCACCGGAGCTCAGGCTGCCAAAAGGAAGGAGCTCAGAAGAGCTGTGCTGGAGACAGCCCTATCCCAGCCTGGGGACAGCCCTGCTCCCTGGTCCTACTTGATATCCAACTCCTTCGCCTGCTCCTTCAGCTTCTTGGCCAGGAACCGCCGCAGCTTCGTCCTCCAGTTCAGCAGGGCCCTGGGTGGGGTGGCAGCTGTTAGGGACAGCCAGCAGGCCCAGCTGGGGGGTGTGGCTGTCCCCCAAGCCCAGCTGGGAGGTGTGGCTGTCCCAATGTCCCCCAGCACCTGAGCTCCTTGCGGCCCAGCACTCGGATGTCCCTGCAACACTGGCGCAGCTCCTCCGTGGTGGAGCTGTGATTCTCCAGCTCCCCATTCCCCAGCGTGATCTGGCACAGGGAAAAGGATTTAAATCCCAGCCTCCCTCCACAGGACAGGGACAGGGACAGGGACAGGGAGTCCTTCCAGGCACACACCTCGTTGGCCTTGGAGAGGAAGTCCACAGGGTTGGGAGCCTTGAGGAAGTCCATGAGGGTGAAGCGATGGTACAGCGTGGTGTCACCCTCAGCGTAGCCTTCGGCCTGTGGGGCACAGAGGCTGTGGCAGCCAGGCCAGGGGACAGACAGGCAGCTGCCACCAGCCCTCAAGGGCAGATGGGGTCACCTAACTCGTGTTTTGCTGCAGTGGCCACCTGAATGTGTCTATGGGTTGTACTTCAGGGCTCTGCAAACTGTTTCCAGCCTCAGCTTGAGTTCAGCCACTGGCCCCAGCCCAGCAGCAGCTCCCAGCCCCACCTCAGACACAAGAGCTGACAGTGACAGGTTTGTGTCAGCTCCGTGGTCAGCTGAGGCCATCTGACACAGGTTTACTGTCCTACAGCCACCTCAGAGAGACACAAACCCTGTGCCCTACTCCTCTGGGGTTTAACTGACCCAGCCCCAGCCCCACAACTCCCACTTCAGTGCTGCAGCATCTTTAGGGCTCCAAACTGGCTCTTCCAACACTTCCCATCGCAAAACCCTTCATTTTCCTGAACAATCTTATTTATCACAACCTGCTCAAGCCCAGTCCCATTTGTGTCTAGCCTTGCTCATACCTTGGGTTTCTTTTTGCTGACCAGCTCACTGACAGACTTGGTGGGAACCTCCACGTCCTTGAAGGCGTACTTGGGGTCAAAGAACTTGCTGTCAATTTTGTCTGGAGCCTGATAACCTGGGATGGAGGGATCAGAGCCATGAGAGACATTCCTCTGGGATGGAGAAATCAAAGCCATTCCTCCTGGGATGGAAGAATCAGAACCATTCCTGCTGGGATGGAGCGACCACAGCTACCCAGAATGGAGGCATCAGAGCTGTTCCTCCTGGGATGGAGAGGTCAGAGCACCAGCAGGTTTTCCCAGCCCCATCCCAGCTGCTCCAGGTCCCCCTGGGTGCTCACCCTGGCACACCACGAAGATCTCGGCAGACTCGTTGCGGGAGGCCTGGGGTTTGGTGGCCTGGACCTTCTGGAAGAACTGCTGGAAGATCCACAGCAGGGGTTGGTAGTCCCGGGAACGGAAAACCTTGGTGATGAACCAGCCCCCCTTGCACAGGAACTCACAGGCCAACTTCAGGGCCATGAGGGTCAGGTTGGCTGCAGCAGGAGAGGAAAAGGAGTGAGGGAGTGACAGAGACACCCTTCCTTCCCGGGGAGGGTGGAGAGGGGCTGGAATGGGTGCCCAGAGCAGCTGTGGCTGCCCCTGGATCCCTGGCAGTGCCCAAGGCCAGGCTGGATGGGGCTGGGAGCAGCCTGGGACAGTGGGAGGTGTCCCTGCCATGGCAGGGGTGGCACTGGGTGGGCTTTAATGTCCCTCCCAACCCAAAGCAGCCTGGAATTCTCCAGAGCAGTGAGATGTCCCTGTCCTCCCGTGTCCCCACGCAGCCCCACCCTGGGAGTAGGCGTCGTGCACCCAGCTGGCTCCCACGTTGGGCGCTCCATCGTTCAGCACCACGTCCACCTTCCACGTCTGCAGCTCCTTGCGCAGGGCCTGTGCGACAGGGACACCTGTTTGTCCCCCACCAAGGACCCCACCCTGCCCCCACGGGGGACCTGTGCAGCCCCAGGCCAGCAGGTGACACCTGGGACAGTACCTGGCGGCACTTCTCGGTGGTGATGTCCTCCTGCAGTGTCACCACGTTGGGAATGGGCTTGATGGGCACCAAATCCACGCCTGGTTGAAGAAAGGCACCAAAACCCCTCAAAAGGTGCTCCAGCCCATCCCAAGTGGCTTCCCCAGCCACCCCCTCCTTCTCCTCCCAGGATCCCTTCCCCTGTCACAGCCAGGGACTGTCCCCAGCTCACCAATGATCAGGCTGGACACCGGCATGAATTTGGAAGCCACCTGAAGCCTGGGAATAACAGAGAGGGGCACAGCTGCAGCAGGATCCCTCGAGAGCCCTCAGCCCTGGACTGTGCTCCCAGGGTTTGGGATCGAGGGCAGAGCCCCCAGAAGGAACACACAGGACACCCCCCGGGCCAGCTGGTGGCACCGCCCGCACTCACCACCCGCCGGGGGCTGCACACAGGTCCAGCAGCGCCCGGGCCTTCTGCAGGAACTGGAATTTCCGATTGAGCTGGAGCAGCTTGAAGGAGGAGCGGGAGCGAAAGCCTGGGAGGGAGCAGGGGGTTATTGGGGTGCCAGGGACCGCAGCCCCCCCGTCCCCAGCGCCGGGCAGGGCCCTCACCCGTCTCCTTGGCCAGGTGGTAGAACTTGTCCCGTCGGCTCTTGCCCAGTTTGCTTTTCTTGCCCATGGTGGTGGCGAGGCGGCCCCTCGGGGGGGCTGGGATGTGCTGTCAGCCGAGGGCTCGGGCCTGGGGGCACAAACGGGGGTGAGGGGCGGCCTGGGGGCCCCGAGGCTCTGCAGGAGAGCCCCGGCCCCTCTCAGTGTCTCCTGCGTCTGTTCAGCTCTCCCTCAGTGCCCTCCCAGTGCCTGCTGATCCCTCATCGCTTCCCGGCATTGGCCCTCAGGCCCACCCGCCCCCACCGTCCCCGCGGCCCATCCCGGCCCCGCTGCTGTCTCCTGAAGCCTCCGAGCACCTCAGCTCCATGTCTCTCCGGCTCTGAGACCCCCGGGCCCCCTTCCCCAGCCCGAGCCGCCACCCCCGGAGCCCCGACACGATCCCGACCCAGATCCCGACCCAGACCCTGATCCAGACCCCGATCCCGACCCAGATCCCGACCCCGATCCCGACCCAGATCCCGATCCAGACCCTGATCCAGACCCCGATCCAGACCCCGATCCAGACCCCGATCCAGACCCCGATCCCGACCCTGATCCTGATCCCAAGTCCCTGATCCTGATCCCGGCCCCGGTCCCGCCGCGTGCCCGCACCGCCTTCCCGGCGTGCCCCGCGCGAACCAGCCAACTTCCGCTTCCTCCTGCTCTAGCCGCCATTTTAGGAGTGGCGCACCCCCTCCTCCCCAGCCAGCGGGCGGAGGAATGGGAAGGAGAACAGGTACCCTCGGAGGTGCGGGAAGAAATAACGGATCCGCTCGGTGGCGCGATCACAACCCTTTCCTTCCTCCCGGTGCCTTACAACACGGAGAATTCACCTTTGACCGTACCAAGATGGCAGGGTAGTCACACAACGAGTTATCCACTACAGCGCATGCGCACTGTGCCCACCCGGGGGTATGTGTTGTCTGCGGAGGAGGAAGTGACGCCATCACGCCGGGCGTGCAGGGGCCGGGCAGCGGAAGCCGGTGGCCGCCATCTTTGTTGGGGCCTGATGCCGGCGGAGAAGATGGCGCTGGATGGGCCCGAGCAGGTGCGGGCGGGCCGGGACCGGGACCGGGCTGGGCACGAACCGGCGGGGCCCGGCGAGGGACGCGGGGCGCTCCGTGTGCCCCGGGCTCTGCTGCGGCCGGCGCTGCTCGCGGTCTGGCAGCGCCGTGACTCGGCGGGTCTCGGGAAGGCGGCGGGGCCAGAGAAGCGGGACGGGATCGGGATCGGGATCGGGATCGGGATCGGGACCGGGATCGGGACCGGGATCGGGATCGGGACCGGGACCGGGATCGGGATCGGGACCGGGATCGGGATCGGGACCGGGACCGGGACCGGGATCGGGGGCGCTCACAGGGGAACAGGAGCTGCGGCTGCTGTGGGCACCGCGGGGAGGACGGGACAGGGAGGAGCCAGGACTCGGCTTGGGGGCGTCGGGAAGGGAGGGAGGGAGGCGGTGGGAAAGGGACACTCGGACCCCGGGGAGGGGGAATTGGGGACCGGGGACAGAGGATGGGAGGAGGAAAAAGAGGAGCCAGGACCCGGCTCGGGGGTGGTGCTGGGGGAATTGGGGCCCTGCGGGGCAGCCCCGGGGCCGGCGGGGGTGCGGGGGTGTCGGAGGCCGCTGAGCTCTGTTGTTGCAGATGGAGATGGACGATGGCAAGGGCGGCTCGGGGCTCCGGCAGTATTACCTGTCCAAGATCGAGGAGCTGCAGGTGAGCACAGCTGCAGGTGACACAGGGACAGTGTCACCGTGCTTCCAGCCGGGATGCTGTGGCCGTGTCCCCACTCCAGTCCCCGGGGGGGTGTCAGCGGGCAGGACCCTCGCTGGGGGCTCTGGGGGCCCGAGATTGGGCTGGGCTCTGAGCTGGGGCCGCTGCTGCCCGTGGCTGAGGGGCTGTCCCCGTCCAAGTCCCTGTCCCAGCTGCCAGAGGGCAGGAATAGATGGGGTACTGGGAAGGAATTCCTCCGTGTGAGGGTGGGGAGGCCCTGGCACAGGGTGCCCAGAGCAGCTGTGGCTGCCCCTGGATCCCTGGCAGTGCCCAAGGCCAGGCTGGATGGGGCTGGGAGCAGCCTGGGACAGTGGGAGGTGTCCATGGCAGGGGGCAGAATGAGCTGTACAATCTTTCCCAACCCAAAGCATTCCATGATTCCATGGTAAAAGGCTGGTGCTGGGTGTGGGTGAGCCCAGCACAGCCCCCTCAGCAAAGCCTTTCCCCTCAGCTCATCGTGAACGAGAAGAGCCAGAACCTGCGGCGGCTGCAGGCGCAGAGGAACGAGCTCAACGCCAAGGGTAGGGCTTGGAGCCTCCTCCTCACCCGGGGCTTGGGCTGGGATTGGGGGGCTCTAGGCTGGGTTTGGGGGGCTCTGGGCTGGGCTTGGGGGGCTCTGGGCTGGGCTGGGGCTCTGGGCTGGGCTTGGGGGGCTCTGGGCTGGGCTGGGGCTCTAGGCTGGGCTTGGGGCCGGTGCTGAGCTGTCCCTGTCCCTGTGGCAGTGCGGCTGCTGCGGGAGGAGCTGCAGCTGCTGCAGGAGCAGGGATCCTACGTGGGAGAGGTGGTCAGAGCCATGGACAAGAAGAAGGTGCTGGTCAAGGTACGAGGCTGAGCTGCCCCAAGGTGACCGAGCTGGGGTGGGGGCTGGGGGACCTCCCTGTGTCCCCACAGGGGATGTGACAGCTTGGGGTCATGGAGTGGGAGCTCCTTGTCCAGAGGAGCTTGTTGGGATGGCTCTGCTGGGCCTGGGGCTGCCCAGGGTGTCCGGTGGGGTTGGAGCTCCTGGCTGCTGCTCCTCCCAGGCCTGTGGCTGTCCCTCAGCAGGGAATTCCCAGGGAAACAACTCCTGGGGGTTTTTGCTCCTTTCCAGGTGCACCCAGAGGGGAAGTTCGTGGTGGATGTGGACAAGAACATCGATATCAATGACGTGAGTGCCCCGGGGCTGTTGGGGGTCCCCAGGGCTGGCAGGGACACCCAGCCCCCTGTGCTGTCCCCACAGGTGACCCCCAACTGCCGCGTGGCCCTGCGCAACGACAGCTACACCCTGCACAAGATCCTGCCCAACAAGGTGGACCCGCTCGTGTCCCTCATGATGGTGGAGAAGGTCCCGGACTCCACCTATGAGATGATCGGGGGCCTGGACAAGCAGATCAAGGAGATCAAGGAGGTCATTGAGCTGCCCGTGAAGCACCCGGAGCTCTTCGAGGCGCTGGGCATCGCCCAACCCAAGGCAAGTGCTGCTCTGGGGGAGTCCTGGGGGTGTCCCCATGTCCCCAGCCAGGCTCTGAGGGGCTGTGTGGCCATTCCAGGGCGTGCTGCTCTACGGCCCCCCTGGCACAGGGAAGACCCTGCTGGCCAGGGCCGTGGCCCATCACACCGACTGCACCTTCATCCGCGTGTCCGGCTCCGAGCTCGTGCAGAAGTTCATCGGGGAAGGTAACGGGGCAGGGGGTGGCTCTGGGGCTGGGGGACCTTGGGGCTGGGTGGCCTCGGAGCCAGGCTGAGCCCTGTGCCCTCCAGGGGCCCGCATGGTGCGGGAGCTGTTCGTGATGGCCCGGGAACACGCACCCTCCATCATCTTCATGGACGAGATTGACTCCATTGGCTCGTCCCGCCTGGAGGGCGGCTCGGGCGGGGACAGCGAGGTGCAGCGCACGATGCTCGAGCTCCTCAACCAGCTCGACGGCTTTGAGGCCACCAAGAACATCAAGGTAGAGGGGCCAGTCCTGCCTGGGGCCCTGCCAGCCGCGCGGTGCCCAGGGCGGTGACAGCTGTCCCCCCGTGCAGGTGATCATGGCCACCAATAGGATCGACATCCTGGACTCGGCCCTGCTGCGCCCCGGCCGCATTGACAGGAAAATCGAGTTCCCCCCTCCCAACGAGGAGGTACCAGAGCCACCCCCAGCTGGCCCTGTCCCTGCTGTCCCCACCCTCTCCCTGGGAGCCATTCCTGGTCT
Source organism: Eopsaltria australis (assembly GCA_034509425.1). Classification (NCBI taxonomy): domain Eukaryota; kingdom Metazoa; phylum Chordata; class Aves; order Passeriformes; family Petroicidae; genus Eopsaltria; species Eopsaltria australis. Next base: position 127,059 of record JAVTVJ010011745.1, read on the forward strand.
CCAACCCTCGCTGTGCCCCCACTCCAGGCCCGCTTGGACATCCTCAAGATCCACTCACGGAAGATGAACCTGACTCGGGGCATCAACCTGCGGAAAATCGCAGAGCTGATGCCAGGGGCCTCAGGGGCTGAGGTGAAGGTGAGCCAGGGACTCTGGGGACATTGGGGCTGGCACGGGGGGCACTGGCTGATGTCCCTGTCCTGTCCCATCAGGGTGTGTGCACAGAGGCAGGGATGTACGCGCTGAGGGAGAGGAGGGTGCACGTCACACAGGAGGACTTTGAGATGGCTGTGGCCAAGGTGGGTGCCAGGGGAGAGGTGACAGTGGGGGGGTGAGGGGGGCACAAAGTGTCCTGGGCGGTGTTTGCTGGGAGCTGCAGGGGGCGGAGGTTGTGATCATGTGAGTGACACGGGAGAGGCTGCTGGGGGACACAGCCTGGCTGGACAGAGGCTGCTGAGCCCTCCCTGTGCAGGGCTGAAACTTGGCCTTGGGGGTGTTTTTGGGGTAATTAACACCCGATGTGGGTGCCGAATGTTGGACCCATCCTGTCCCCTCCCCCCAGGTGATGCAGAAGGACAGTGAGAAGAACATGTCCATCAAGAAGCTGTGGAAGTAACAATGAGGCCGGAGCTGCTCCCTCTGTGCTGTCAATAAAGAGCTGCTGTGGCCAGGCCTGGGCACTGAGTTGGGGACTGATCTGGGGACAGGCTGCAGGACACAGCACACACCCCACAGAGCTGCTGCTAATTGCTTTTATTAGAAAAGATCCAAAATAGACAAAAACTGGTTACACAAGAGGCAGAGCAGGCACCCCTGAGCCCAACCCTGGGAATCTGTAAACGCCCCCCCGACCTCAGGAGCCTGCGGGGGGGGCAAGGCACTTCAGTGGGGGTGGCAGTGGTGGCACTGTCCCCGTGGTCCCCTCCCTCCTCCCCAGTATCTCCAGTTCTTGGTGCCCCCACTGGCCGCAGGCTCCTGGGGCAGACTCACCCCCTCTGCCCCCCAAACCTCGTCAAGACAAGTGGTTAATTATGGAATTATGTAGAACAGCAGGAGGGGTGGAAGGGATAAACTGATTGTCACAAACTGAACCCCGACCCTCGCTTCCATATCCCCAGAGCAGCCCTGGGAGCCCCCCCGAGCCCCTGCAGAGCCCAGTGCAGGAAGAGGAACTCAATCAATATATTAATTAATTAATCAAATACAAACCCACTGTACAAAACGCTGCCCTTTTTTTCGTACTTTTTTTTTTATATAAAACCTGTTCACAAAAATAGTGCAAAACGTTGGGGCCGGGGGGAGCTGGCGTTTGGAATGACGAACTTTGGTCGAAGTGGGGCAGGGCGGGGCGTGCTGGGCTCGGGGTGGAGCTGGCAGCTCCTCCCCTGGGCACGGGCAGCGCTTCCCGGCTCCCGGAGGATTTTTGGGAGCGGGAAACCCGCGGGGGCTGCGCGGGGAGGGGCGCGATGCGAAGCGGAGGAGGCGCTGCGGGGGCTGGGGGGGAGCGGGGACCCCGCTGTGCTCGGCCCGGGGAGCCCGGGGGAGCCCAGGGGGGTCGGGGGCGCTCCCATCCCTCCAGGCACGTCGGGTTTGTGCAAGTGCTGTGGCTTCCAGTCGGTACCGTCCGGCTCGGGCTGCGGGGCGGGAGCGGCCCCGGGCCCCGCCCGCCTTAAGTGAGGCGGATCCCGAGCACTTGTTCCAGTTCCTGCCGGCGCTGCTGGACCTGGGGACACCGCGGCGCTCAGGTAGGGGCAGGGGACGGTGCCCCGTGTCCCAGGGATCTGGCACTGCCACCCCAAGCCCGTCCCCACTCCCGAGCTCACCTTGGCAAAGATGTGTCTGCCCACGGCCTCCTGCGCCCAGGGCTGTTGGTAAAACTCCGCCCGCCGCTCCTCCTCGGGGTTCCCGATCACATCCGTGATGATCTGACACAAACGGGATGAGCTCCACGAGGGACCCACACCCCTCCCTGCCCCTCCCTGAACCCCAGGCTGGACCCAAACTCCTCCCTGAGCTCCTGGGTGGATCCAAACCCCTCCCTGCCCCTCACTCTGCCCAGTCCCAGGGCTTCAGAATCATGGAATTGTTAAGGTTGGGAAAGACCTTCAACCCTTATCCCAACACCACCACCGTGTCCACCACTGACCCCTGTCCCCAAGGGCCACATCCATGGTTTTGAACCCCTCCAGGGATGGAGACTCCACCATGTCCTGGAGAGCTGTGCCAGGGCTGGACAACCCCTTCCATGAAGAAATTTTTCCCAATATCCAACCTAAATCTCCCTAGCAATTGTTCCCCTTTACCTTGAGGTCCCTCCTCTGGGATTTGATCCATTCCTGGATGAAATCCTGGGGGTTGTTGCTGAAGCTCAGCATGAAATCCCTCTGTGTCTTCAGCTGGTTGATGGACTCGATGGTCTCGTGGATCTGGAGAGGTGACAGGGGTCAGAGGAGCTGTGTCCCCCCATGGGTCATGGCTGTCCCCTGGCAGTGTCCCCTCCCACCTTGGCATCCAGGGAGGCGATTTCCTGCTGGTTGGTGGTGGAGGCCAGGAAATTGCTCATCTGGGCTTTGAGGGGATCGTCCACCTCCACATCAATGTCGTAGCACGCCGTCTTCTTCTGGTCATTGGGGTCCACACTGGGGGAATGGGGTGGGGGAACCTGCTGAGCCCCCACCCTGCTGGGGGTGGATGGGCCCCCGACAGCAACACCAGTGCCCCAAGAAGCCCCAAATTTGGTGGTTCTTCCTCTCCCAGGTGACTTGTGCTGGTCCTTCAGGCTGGAGACCTCAAGGCCTCCTGCCCCTCCAGCCCATGGAGCCCCCAGTCCATGGGACACTGCCCAGCCCAGTGCCCACCCCATGGACACTGCCCACTCTCCATCCTATGGGGCACCCCCAGTTCTGGAGACACTCCCCATCCCATGGAGTCCCTTCAGCCCTGGAGCCACTGCCCACCCAGTGCCCACCCCACAGAGCCCCCAGGGACAGTGCCCACACCTGCCCCCACCTGATGGTGTGGTTGATGATGATGGGGTCCGGGTGCTGCAGGAGCCCCGCCAGCTTCATGGGGATCTCAGAGAAGCGCATGCGGACACAGTTGAAGATCTGGGGGGCAAAGCAGAGCCTTTGGCACCCACGGCAGGGCCTCCCCTCACCTGTGCAGCCAGGTGGGGCATCCCCAAGCTGGTGGTGCAAGGCAGAACCCAGGGAGGAGGCACAACCAGAGCCTGGAGGGGCTGTGGGAGCCAGGGAGAGGCTTTTCCCAGCTGGATGAGGTGGGAACGTGCAGGTACCTGGCGGAAGTAGCGGTTGCAGTTGATGAACTCCTTCTCGTGGCTGTCCTGCAGTTTGTTGTGTTTGATGTAGAGCCACAGGGCCTGCATGATGCTGGCCCTGGTCTGGGTGTGCACGCCCAGCAGCCGGGCCAGCCGTGGGTCCAGCTTGTACTGGGGGGGCTGTGGGGACAAGCTGGGGTCAGCCATGGAATGAGCCACAGGAAAAGCCCTCCTGGAGCAGAGCCCAACCTCTGACCCAGCCCTGTCCTGCCCCCAGCCCAGAGCACTGAGAGCTGGCCGAGGAGGGATGGGGACTCCACCACTCCCTGGGCAGCCTGCCCCAGTTTTCAACTCCCTTTCCATGAAGAAATTCCTCCTGCTGCCAGAAGAAGAGGCACTCAGGAGTGCCCCCACAGTCCTGTGTCACTGCAGCTCCATGCCCCGAGTTGCCCATGCTGCTTTCAATCCCTGCATCCCCAAAGCCTCATCCAAAGTCCTGTCCCAGCCCAACCCCACCCCTGGCTGCCCCCAGGCCGTACCTGGTGGTCCAGCATGAGCAGCAGGGTGCACTTCACATTGACATCCCCGGGACGCTTCACCTGGAAGCCGTCAGTCTCCTGGGTCGTGGGCATCCGGTGCCACTGCGAGGGACAACAGGGACACTGCTCAGGCAAAGGCCATGGAAGCCACCTGCCAGCAGGGTCTGTGTCTGCAGAGCTGGGCCGGGGCTCTGGGCAGGCTCTGGCACAGCCACACAGCCTGGGGCACCCCCTGGCAACTCCTGATCAAAGTGGTGGCAGCTCAGAACCCTCCCAATCCATCCCATCCTGGGACGTGCTCCAGCACTGGGATGGACTGGGGCAGTCCCAGCCCTGAGTGCTTGGTGTCCAGGGCTCCCACAGCTTCTGGATCAGTCCTGCAGGGAATGTACATCAGAGCTGCTCCCAACCCCCCTGGAACGGGATTCAGCCTCTCCACAAAATCTCCCAGGGGAAAAGCATGAGCTGGGTGCAGGGAGAGCTCCAGGCAGGAGCACCCAGGAAAGGTCTGACCCCTCTCCCAGGCACTGCTTAAACCCCAGCCCCACCCCCTGAGGACCCTCCCGCACAGGGACAGGCAGGAGGGCAAATCCTTCTTTCCACATGACCCTGGGATGAGCCTCCTGTGGGATCAGTGTCCATGTGGGGACCCTTCTGTGCCAGGCTGGGGAGGGGGAGCTGCCTCTGGAGCCACGTCCCTGCCCCTACAACCCACAGCTCCAGCTCTGGCCGAGGACCTGGACTGTGAGGGGTCAGAGCTGAGCTGTGCCAAGGCAGAAAATGCACCCCTAAAATTGAGCTGGAAAAGCAGGAGAGCGTGGTCCCCTCCATGGAGGGCTTGGCACTGCCCCCAGCCCCAAGGACCTGCTCAGGCCCCTCTCCCAGCAGGACAGGCCCTGGGCTGGGAGCTGAGCACCCAGAGGGGCAGCAGCAGGGCCATGTCCCCCTTTCCCTGGGATCCCTTCCCACCTCACCTCCACCAGGTGATTGTCCGGCCCGTAGAGCTCCTTGTCCAGCTCAATAACGAGGCTCTTGAAGAAGGAGGAGAACTTCCTCTTCTGCTTGCTGGGCTGCAGAGAGGGCAGCAGAGATTCCTGATCCCAAATCCAGCCTCAGACCCTGGAGTGGGGCTGGGGCTGCCTCAGCTGAGCTCTCAGCACAGCACCAGTGCTCCCAGCACCTCCTCATCCCTCTGGATCATCCTCATAGACCAGCTCCTCCTCCCACCACCTCATTCCTCCTGGATCATCCTCAGGATCAGCTCCTCCTCCCACCATCACTCCCTCCCTCCTGGATCTTTATGCTGCCAGCACCTCCTCATCCATCTTGGATTGTTATGGACCAGTGCTCCTCCTCCCACCACCATTTATCCCTCCTGAATCATCCTTATTAACCAGCACTCCCACCAGCAGCTCATCCCTCCTGGACGATCCCTATGGAACAGCTTCTCCCTCCCTCCCTCCCTCCTGGATGCTCCTGATGGACCAGGGTTCCTCCCGCCATCCCTGCTGGATCCTCACATCCTCCAGCAGCTTCCCCTCCACACGGAGCTCCCAGGAGGCCACACGCTCCCCGCCCTCTCCCTCCTCCTTGGCCGGGGTGAAGGTGTTGGAGATGTAAATCCTGAGCTTCCGCTTTTGCTGTGGAATGGGAACAGAGAGAGGGATGAACGGAGTGAGAGGGGACTGCAGCACCCATTTCCCTGTCAGGATGAGAGGAAATGGCCTCGGGGGAAGTTTAGATTGGATATTAGGGAGATTTATCCACAGAAAGGGTTGTAAAACATTGGAATGGGCTGCCCTGGGCAGAGGTGGAATCCTCCATCCCTGGAATTGTCCCAGAAACATGTGGATATTCCACCTGGGGACATGGCTTAGTGTGATGGTTGGACCTGATGAACTTAGAGGCTTTTTCCAACCTTAAGGATCCTGTGATTCCATGAATCCATGATTTCCAGCCCCCCACTCACTGTCAGGGGTTTCTTGATGGCCTCCTGGATCTCCATCCTCTTCCGAGCAATGGTTTGGTCCAGCTTGCGCTCGAAGGCCAGGAGGTCCATGTAGGCCTGGGATTCTGGGACCAGCTCCCGGATCTGGACACAGGAATGGTCAATCCCTGTGTGCTGCCCACAGGCTCAGCAGCCAGGGAGACACCAGGTGAAGAGTCCAGCACCCAATTCTTATTTTAAACCCAGCCTGGAGCCCTGCAAAGCTCTGCCCAAACCAGTCTGGAGCCTGTCACTGTTCCCAGCAGCATTCCTGGTGTCCCAGCATGGAATGGAACCCTGGAATCTCAAGAGGGATTCTGAGGGACCTCCTGAGATCTCCACCCTACCCCATTCCTGCTCCTCGCTTGCTCAGAGTCCAACTTAACCCACCCCAACCCTCTCCTGCCAGCCAGAGGGAGAGACAGAAACATTCCAGGGAGGTTTAGGATTAAACAGAAATTCCCAGTGGGCAGGAGGGAACTCAGGGAGATCCTTTCTCTGTGGGGACTCCCCACCCCCTGCAGCATCTCAGCTCTGTCCCCCGTGCTGAGGTGACACTCACCCTCTGTGGCAGCACCTTGTCAGCCATCTTCCTCCTCTTCACCCTGGGAAACAGGGACACAGAAAAATTACAGCTCCCGCAGGACATCCCTGCTGCCTGCCCACTCTGGGGATGGATTTTGGGAAAGGCTCTTCCCCCAGAGGGTGCTGGGCACTGCCCAGGCTCCCCAGGGAATGGTCCCAGCCCCGAGGCTGCCAGAGCTCCAGGAGTGTTTGGACAGCACTGCCAGGGATGCCCAGGCTGGGATTGTTGGGGTGTCTGTGCAGGGACAGGGTGGCACTGGAGGACCCCTGGGGGTCCCTTCCCATTCAGGATATTCCTGGGGGAAGGTGTTGGATGTTGGGGCCTGACACTAGGGAAGGAAATCCTGAAGGGGAGGTGATAACAAGGCAAAGCCAGGGCTGCAGGACAGAATTCCCAAATTTCCCCTCTGGAAGCAGCCATCCCAAAGGCACTGCCAGAACTCCTTTAAATCCAGCTCAAACCAAACCCTGCCGTGGTGGGGCTGAAATCCTGGGAAAATCCAGCTTAGCTGGATTCAATGCTGCCCACTGCAGATTCCCCTCATCCTGAGCCCATCCCAGTGCCCACCGAGCTCCCTGAGCCTGGGCACAGCAGGGAGTGCTCTCCTCCTGTTTTTGGGGCAGAGTTTCTCCAGCTGCACGAGGAGCAGCAGGATCATGCAGGAGGGGTTCGAGGGACACAGGAGGACACTCAAGGAGAGGTCAGAGCCCCGCTCTGGAGCAATTCCTGCCCCATCCAACCCCTCCTGCCTGCAGGGTCAGGACACCTCAGAGCAGCTGGCAGCCCCTAATCCCTTGATCCGCTGGCTGGGAGCAGGGAATGCCCAGGCAGCTGAGCCTGCTGATCCCAGTCCCCAGCCTGGGATGGCTCTGATGTCCCTGTGAGTGCCAGGCTGCTCCCTGTCCCCAGTCCCCAGCTAGCTCCCACTTCTCTGGGATGCTCGGGGAGGGATCACAGAGTCCATGGAGTTGCCAAGGAAGGGAATGGGAGCTGAGCATCCATCAGCACCGAGGGACCCTGCCCGGAGATTCCAGGAATCAAGAAGCCCTCATGGAGAGGGATCAGCAGCGCTGTGAACCACCAAGGAGCTGCTGGCAGAGCCCAAACAGAGTCCTGCCCTGACTGCAGCTCCAGGGAGCATCCCTAAAATCTGCCAGCCCCACCCCACACTTCCAGCCACGTCTGTGCCCGCCAGAACCGCCAGGGACCCCTGGGAGGATGAGGAAGACCCCCAGGAGCTGCTGCTGGGGACACCACAAGGCTCTCTGGTTCCTAGTGTGGAGGTCAGAGCGAGGGGAAGCTGCAAACTGAGGGGTCTCTGCCCCCATCCCAAAACATCCCATTCCCAAGCTCTGGCAGGTGCCAGGCTGGAGGAAAGCCCTGCTGGTCCCCCCCTCTGCAGCAGGACAGGAGCTGTGGCACTCTGCATGATGTAAAACCTGTGACATACTTGAATGGAGACCTGGAAAGGCTTCAGGGTCTTAAAGAGAGTCAAACTAACTGGACACAGCCCTGGGATGTGTCCTGAATGGAATTGCATCCATCTTTTTACAGCTCTGTATCTGCAGAGAGATCTCATTGATATCTACATTTATACTATATATTATCTATATTTATATAGCTATTTCCAAAACAGGGTTCTCCTGTGCTCTGGAGAAGTTTCCCAGCAGAAGATGCAGTTGGGACTGAATTTTGTGCCTGGTTTGAACAAAGCAGCTCCTGGCTGCAGTTCAGGTGGAAAACGTGAGGTGAAACAACCCGGATTCATTGGGAAGCAGGGATGCAGCTTCCTGTCAGCACGGATTCGTGTGGAAGTCCTGGGAATATTCAAGGACAGGATTTGGAGCACCCTGGGATAATGGAAGGTGCCCTTCCCATGGCGGGGTGGCACTGGATGGGCTTTAAGGTCCTTCCAGCCCAACCACTCCACAAAGAGCAGCCAGGATCCAGCAGGACCCCCCGCCCTCCCACGGGAATCCCTCTGGGATGGGAGATTCCAGCCCTTACCCTCTCCTCGGGGTGGCCATGGGTGGCTGTGCCTGGGGGGTCAGCAGGCGCTTCCTGAAGGGATCCATCATGGCCTGGGGCAGGCCGGGTCTCAGCGGGGTCGCTGCTCCGTAGGGGGGGGCCCCCGGGGGTCCCACCTGCAGCCCTGCCATGGGCATCCTGCTCCCGGGGGGCATCCCAGGGCGCTGCTGGAAAACAGGGACACGGGGGTTAAACAGGACTCTGACCACGGTGCCACCCACCCTCAGTGCCACCCACTCTCGGTGCCACATCTTCCTGAGTGTGAATCCTGGGACAGGGCAGAGAGCAGGGAATGACAGCAGGAACTGCAGGAAGTGATGGGAAAGCAGGAACAGGAGGAGAAGCCATGGAGTGCAGGGAAGCCTGGCCTGGCAGCTGTGGAGCCAAGGTCACGCTGGTGGCCCTGTGCCACCACCCTACAGCTGCAGCAGCACGAGGACACTGCCAACAAAGTCCCCAGCCTGGGGACCTCGTGGGCTCCTCTCTGGAAAGCAGCACTGGAGGGGGAAGCAGGGCAATCCCACTTCCTCCCACAGGCAGGAAGGAAGTGAGGGATGGAGGAGGCAGGAGCTCCCCCCTGCCAGCAGCCAGCTCCTGTCCTTCCCCTTCCAGGGACACACACAGGGAATTTGGGAACCACGACACAACTCTGGGGGTCCCAGCCCTGGCAGCCCCTCTGCACACCAGAGCAGTGATTTGGCAGCACCCACTGGTGCCTCAGGTGTCACCAGGTTGTCCCCCTTGGGGACAATCTGTCCCAGCCCCCCAGGACCCAGCAGCCACCCTTCCTGATCCTCCCTGCTCCACTTTTGGGCTGATCCAGCAGCTTCCTGGGATCCTTTGGTCCTCAGCTCCCTCTGCCAAGGTGGGAAGCTGGGAGAGCCACCGAGCCAGCAGAGCAACATTTCTGCCCTGCCCCAGGCTGCAGACGTGCCAGGACATCCCCACAACCCTGCGGGGCAGGGAGCCAAAGAAACACCTCATTCCCTGCACACAGGGATTAATTCGGGAGGATGCAGGAGGGTTCAGAATATGGGATGCAGCCAGCCTGTCCTCCACTGCTCAGAGCTGCACCAGGGGTTGGTTTGATGGAGCTGCAACCTAAAAAACCCTAACAAACACCCCCACCTCCATGAAAAGCCGATAAACAAAAACACCAGAGTTTGAGCTGCTCCTGGTACCTGTGCCAGTGGAAGATCCTGAGAGGAGAAGTGTACTCCAGCTGGGATCAGGGCAGCAGCAGGGCCCCAGGATTAGCGCTGCACGTGGGAGCTCAACCCCCCCCAGGCCCAAGCTGAGCCCGTTACACAACAAACACAACCACACATGGCTCCAGAGCCTTTGAAGCAGCAACCCCAGAGCCTGGGCTCTGACCTGTTCTTGCCCCAGGGCAGGAGGCTCCTTTTTCCTCCTCCCAGCTCCCAGATGTTCCTCTCCTCCTGCTCAGCCCAATTTGTGCAACTCCTCGTGACTCTGGCCGCAGCGCCGAGGGTGAGCAGGGCCAGCAGCACCTTTTTGTGCCAAAACCACAAGGCCAGGACTCAGTTTCTTTGGGTTTATCAAGAAATCCGTTGTGGCAGGGCCGGGAGGACCCACACCCTGTGGAACACGACAAACCACAGTAAATACTGTTTGCAGTACAGCTCCAGCAGGGCTGTGGAACCCAAACCTGTGCTGACACCTGCCAGGGCTTCTGCAGAGCAGAGAAACCCCCAGAAGGAGCCGGGAAACTTTTAATTTGAAATTCCTGGGCCCCCAGAGCAGCTCAGTGCTGGAAGCAGAGCCTGCATTCCCTGGAGCCACCAGGAGCAGGAAATGGCTCCCAGGGAAACCCTGCCCCAAGTGTTTTTCAGTGCCTGGAAGGACAGGGAGGTTCTACGGCTACAGAGACATTCCCTGCCCTGGGAATGCTGTCAGGAGCTTGCTTGGAACCGACCCAGCCGTGCCCAGCTCCTGTCCTTTGGCCAGGGCAGCCCTGAGGTCTCTCCTCCATGGAGCACATTTCAGACCTATCACTGATATCAGAGATTTGGAGGCTTCAGAGAGTCTTTGACAGCTCCACGTCCTTGGGCAAGGTTTCCTGTGTGTCCAGCTGCTCTTTCCAGGGCTCCATTGAGACAATTTCATCCACAGGGAGAGGTTCAGCACAAGGATACATGGATTTGTCACACTTTACCACCACCTCCCAAACCATCTGAGAACCATCAGCCACAGCTCAGCTGCTGGGGGAGTGACTTCCAGCCCACCAGGGACCCGCATTTGATCGCCTGGATGAGCCATAAAGGGAGGGCACAACACTCCACACAGATTTTTCCTCTCAGTTTACCCTCAGGATTTTCAAATTTGCAACAGAGAAGTCGCTTGGCTCAACCAGTCACCAGTGCCTGAGGCAGACTTGCCCCCAAAGGCTCCCAAACCCTTCTCACTCAAGCCCAGCCTAAAACCTCCAGCCAAGCCAGGAAGCAGCACCACAGCCCCAGGGTGAAGCCTGGAAATTCTCAGGATGCAGAGGGCTTAAACTCAGGAAATTTGATTAAACCAGCTTAAAGCCAGAGTTCACTCCTGCCCAGCACCCCCTGTCCCTGTGCCACCCCCGGGGCCTGCCCTGCCCCCTCCCCTCGGAGGGGCGGACAAAGGGCAAACCCTGCGAGCTCAGCTCAGCGCGAGGAACAGCCTGGATCCCATCCAGCCTTCCCAGCGGAGCCTCTGGAAGCGGGACAGCAAACAGCTTGTGGCTGCTCCCTGCCAGGGATGGGGCTGCGCTGGGGGTTCATCCCAGGGCACTGCACAGGCCACGGGCCTTGGGGCAGCTCTGCTCGGAATCGGCCCCGGCTGAATCCAATGCGAGGCTGGAAGGATTCCTGAGGGATGTTTGCTGGCATGGCAGGAGCCTCTGAGCCTGCCAAAGGCCCCTTCTTGAGGAAGGGCAGCCCAGAAATCGGGGGCTGGTAGCAGAAAGGAGAAGCAATAAATCCCAGGATGGATCTGCAGGAAGAAGCTGGGCTGGAGAGAGAACTTGAGGCATAGCAGGAATTCTGCAAACAGCTCCAGAGCCTCTTCATGTCCCTTCCAGGATCCTGGCTCTTCCCTGCACCTCCCCAGCCAGGGGGAAGGCTCCTCCCCACACTCATCCCATCCTGCTCTGTGCACATTGACAGGGAATCAGGGAGCCAGAGCCCACATCCATCCTCGCCTGAGGCTCTGGAGCAGAGCCTGGCCCAGCACCAAAAGCTCTTCCTTCAAGTTCCTCCCCTCATGCCCAGGCAGCAGCACTTCCCATCGGGATACAGAAACAATCCCTGCTCAAACAGGATTCCAGCCCTACATCGGGTTGGGCTCCAGGAGAGCCCTGCTGCCCAGGGCTTTGCATGGACTGGGATCAGCTGAGCCCCCAGCACACCCCAAAAGGGTGATTTTCCCCTTTGTTTCTCCTTATCTGTGAGCAAATCCCTCTGGGAGGGTGCCAGGGAGAGCCTGGGCTGGTGCTGGCACAGACCCTGGGCTGGGAGGTGCTGCTGGGATGGAGATGCTGCTGCTGCAAACTCTGCTGCAGCTCCCTGCGAGCCCCCAAATTCCCCCACACTTGGGAAACCTCCGTGTTTGACACAGGAGGAGCCCCAGGAGCCAGAGCTCAGCTGAAAGCCGGACGTGAGGAAGTGGTAAATCAAAGGGAGAAGGGCACAGCACAGGCACAGCCCCCAGCAGATCCAGGACACATCCTGGAATATCTCCAGCAGCAGCAGAGCTGTCTGGGCTGGACAAACCTGCCTGTCCACAGCCCCACACCTGGAGCCCTGGATGTTCCAGGACAGGGAAATGATGGGTCACAGGGATTCATATCCCACAGGGGTAGAAACAGCAGCAGGAACAAGGAACACAAGGAACAAAGGTGTTGGCTCCTCCTGGGAGCTGCGGGAGGCTCTGGGGAGGAGCAGAGATGGGCCTGGCACAAAGGCTGCCGCGGTGTTCCTGTAGGGCCGAACTTCCCGGGAAGGCCCTGTGGAAGCAGAGGGAGCAGCAGTCCTGGAGGTTCTGTTCCCCCCTCGCTGTCACGTTTCCCAGGAGCAGCAGAGCGTGCTGGGGCTCTGCACTGCCCTCCTCCCCCTGCTCCAAAGGACACTGTCCATCTGCTTTGGATCAGCGCTGGAAGCAGCTCCAGGCTTTGGCTCTGATGAAACCTGCCTTGGAAAGCCTCTCCCTTGGGAAGGGTGGGGTGGGGCTATCCAGCACAAGCAGCTTTCTGGAACAGCTCCAGCCCTGGCTGTTGTCCCCTGGCCCCCTCCAAGCCAGTCCCAAGTACTTCATGAGCAGGAACACTGCTCTCCCTGCTCCCAAAGGGCTGCATTTCTCCTGCACTACACCCTCTCCAGCATGTCTAGGCCTCTCCAGTTTCACCTGGCACAACATTCCACACTTCTTCAACTCCTCCATCCCGCTGCCTCCATGGATTTCTCCACGAAGCACGACTTTCCTTCCCACTGCCATCTGCCCAGGGATGGGATCACCGAGCTGCTGCCATGCTTGGGAGTTCCCAGACTGCAGCAGCCTCCTGTTCTGGGGAATCCACGCTCTGTCTTCCCAACACAATAAAACCCCTTTATTGGGCACCTAATTCTGCACCAGGGAAGCATCAGCTGGGGGTAACTGCAAAGCCAGAGTGCTGCATCCCAAGATCTCATCCCACATGGATCCATGCGGCTCCAGGCCATGGTGTCAATCCCAAAACTTGGGAAATACTCTCCTAAACCCAAAACCAGCACCTGCAAAAACAGGAAGGCTCCTTCCTCTGCTGAACTTCCATGGGACCTGGATGCTGGGGCTCAGCCTGGGCAACCCTGCTGCTCCAGGGGCAGAGGGATCAGGGTGGGTGATCTGCCCACAGCCTGATCTTCGTGCTCCTGGACAAAGGCCTCTCCTTCCTGCTCCAGGCATGCCACCGGCACCTGGCTGCTCTGGAAACATCAGCTCCCACCAAAGGCTGGGCTGCCAGGAAATCCCCAGCAGGCACATAAGGATGTCCAGAGGACGAGCATATGTTTAATAATCCCGAGATTAGAGCCCCTAAGCCCTCGCTGGCCTGGCCAGGGCCTCCTCTGTCTCCTGGTGCCCAAACAACGCAGCTCTTCCTAAAACTGGGACAGAACCAAGCCCTGGGGGGATGGCAGGGATGGGAGGGGCTGTTTTCCTCAGCCTGGGAATTGCAAAACAAAGGGCAGACCCTCTGGATCCTCTCCCTTCCCAGGCTCAGGGAGAGGCTGCTCAATGCCAGTCCTGGGGCTGCATCCTGCTGTGCCAGCAGTGCTGGACACTCTGGGGACATCACCGCGGGGACATCACCCCCTGCTCCCGACACCTGCTGCCGTCCCAGCAGCGGGGGAAGCAGCATCTGCCAGCCTGTTTACCCGGCTGCTCCCGGCTGCTCCCGGCTGGCTCCAGCTTCCCAGCTGGATTTTGCACCCTGCACATGGAAGGTCACGCAGTGTCCCCGCCTCGAGTTACCAGCGCCTCACGCTCGGCCAGCTCAGCTTCCAACACCATTTTCTGGCGTTTTTAAGGCTGCAGGAGGAAGTTGATTCCTTCTCCCGTGTTAGGGAGGCGGAATTTCCCTGAGTTTGGTTTATTCCCTGAGTTTTAAATCATGCAAATCAGGCACAGCTCTGGAGGAGGCAGCGGCAGCCCAGGAGAATGTGTTGCACAACTGGGCTCCTCCATTTCCAGCCTGCCTGGAAAACTGAGCTTTACACCTGAAAACTCATTGCCAAAATAACCAGCATGAGCCTGGGGGTGAACTGAGAAGCTGGGTGTGCAAGAGAGAGCAGGAATGTCTGTCAGGATATACTTCTTACTTCTGGAATAGTACAGAAACATGGGAAGGTTTGGGTGGGAAGGGACCTTAAAGCCCACCCAGTGCCACCCCTGCCATGGCAGGGACACCTCCCACTGTCCCAGGCTGCTCCCAGCCCCATCCAGCCTGGCCTTGGGCACTGCCAGGGATGCAGGGGCAGCCACAGCTGCTCTGGGCACCCTGTGCCAGGGCCTCCCCACCCTCACACGGAGGAACTGCTTCCCAATATCCATCTATTCCTGCCCTTTGGCAGTGGAAAGCCATTCCCTGTGTCCTGTCCCTCCAGTCCGTTGTAAACACAGGTCTTACTTCCTGAATTTACTTGTAAAAGATGCCAGGCTGAAAAATGAGTGATTTCACGTGTTTTCTGACGACTGCTCGTTGTTTTGATTTACTTTCCCCAACATTACCGAATGCCTGCTCTCCTCTTCCACCGCTGACCGAGCCCTCGTTCCTCCGGAGGACACACCGAGAACACTCTGAGGACACACCGAGGCTACACCTGCACACCACGCGTTACCTGCGCCTTTGCCAAGGACGCGACCGTGCTCCCGGCGGGCCCGTGCCGGGGGAGGGGAAGGACGGGATGGGCCGGGAAGGACGGGAAGGGCCGGGGGGGCTGCGGAGGCGGATCGGGATCGCGGCCCCACCGGAGCAGCCCCGGCCCGGGCCCGGCTCACCCGCTGCGGGAGGGGACGGGCCCGGCCGAACTTTTACCGGGCTTCGAGGGCGCAAAGCGGGAGCAGGGAAAGAGAGAGGTGTCCCGAAAAGAGGGCAGCAGAACGGCCCCACCGGAGGGGCGGCCGGGGGTCCCGGGCCCGCTTCGGGCGCTGCCGGCCTGGCCCGGCCGCGCTGCCCCGGGAAGGCCCCGCCGGCCCGCCCCGCACCCCCAGCGCCGGCCCGGGACCCCGGGTGCCTCCCGCGCCCCTCCCGCCTCCCGGGGCGCCTCACCTGGTACTGCGCGGCGGCGGGGCCCATGGCGCGGTAGCCCGGGGCGGCGGCGGGCGCGGGGCTGGGGCCGCGCAGCAGGGCGGTGCCGGGCCCCGGGGCCGGCGGGGCGGCGGAGGGGGGCAGCGGGCTGAGCGGGAAGGCGCCGCGCCCGGCCATGGCGGGGCCGCAGCGGACGGGACGGGACGGGACCGGGAGGCCCCGGCGGAGGCTCCGAGCGGCGGCGCCGGAACGGGAACGGGAACGGGAACGGCCCCGCGCGCGCCACCTCAGGCCCCGCCCCCAGGCACTGCCCCGCCCCGGGCACAGCCCCGCCCCCAGACACAGCCCCGCCCCCAGACACAGCCCCGCCCCCAGACACAGCCCCGCCCCCGGACACAGCCCCGCCCCCAGGCACAGCCCCGCCCCCAGACACAGCCCCGCCCCGACAGAGCCCCGCCCCCAGACCCCGCCACCAGGCTGGCCCCGCCCCAGGCACAGCCCCGCCCCGGACACAGCCCGCCCCGGACACGGCCGCCCCGCCCCCAGGCACAGCCCCGCCCCGGACAGGCCCAGGTACAGGCCCGCCACCAGGCTGCCCGCCCAGGCTGGCCCGCCACCAGGCGCAGCCCGCCCCCAGGCACAGCCCCGCCCCGGGCCCGCCCGGACACGCCCCGCCCCAGGCACAGCCCCGCCCCAGGCACAGCCCCGCCCAGGTACGGCCCCGCCCCGGGCACAGCCGCCCAGGCTGGCCCGCCCACACCCGGGCACAGCCCGCCCCAGGCACGGCCCCGCCCCGACAGGCCCCGCCCCCAGGCAGCCCGCCCCAGGCACGGCCCGCCCGACAGGCCCCCCCCAGGCACAGCCCGCCCCAGGCACAGCCGCCCCAGGCACAGCCCCCCCCAGGCACAGGCCCGCCCCAGGCACAGCCCGCCCCGTGGCCCGCCCCGCCCGCCCCCGGGCACGGCCCGCCCCCAGGGCCGCCCCAGGCTGGCCCCGCCAGCCCCGCTGGGCACGGCCCGCCCCCAGGCACAGCCCCGCCCACACAGCACGGCCCGCCCCTGAGCGCCCCGCCCGGGGTTCGCCCTCAGCCCCCCCCCAGGCCCCGCCCACAACGCGCCCCACCCCAGGCCCCGCACCAGAAATGCCCCGCCCACTGCAGCGCGCGCACACCCGACAGCTCCGCCCACCCGGACAGAGGCTCCGCCCCCAGCCCGCGCGTGTGACGTACCCTGCGTGACGTCACGCGTGTGATGTACGTGTGTGATGTAGGAGCGTGTGTGCAAATCAATGTGCGTGTGTATGAACACGTGTGTGTGTGTACAGCTGATTCTGTGTGTGTGACACGTGTGTGTATGTGTGTGTACAGCTGTATCTGTGTGTGTGACACGTGTGTGTGTGTGTGTGTGTGAACAGCTGATTCTGTGTGTGTGACACGTGTGTGTGTGTGTGTGTGAACAGCTGTATCTGTGTGTGTGACACGTGTGTGTGTGTGTGTGTGTACAGCTGTATCTGTGTGTGTGACACGTGTGTGTGTGTGTGTGTGTGTGTGTGAACAGCTGTGTGTGTCTATGAACACCTGTGTGTGTTTGTGTGCGTGTGCAGCACGAGCTCCAGAGGCTGTGCAGGTGTGTGCGTGTGCATTGACACAGGTGTGAGTGACACAGGAGTGACACGGGTGTGTGTGTGTGACAGAGTGTGACACAGGTGTGAATGACACAGGTGTGAATGACACAGGTGTGTGTGACACAGGTGTGAATGACACAGGTGTGAATGACAC
The DNA here is from genome assembly GCA_034509425.1 of Eopsaltria australis. Taxonomy (NCBI): domain Eukaryota; kingdom Metazoa; phylum Chordata; class Aves; order Passeriformes; family Petroicidae; genus Eopsaltria; species Eopsaltria australis. The sequence goes on from JAVTVJ010011745.1 coordinate 144,028, forward strand.
AGGTGTGTGTGACACAGGTGTGAGTTACACAGGTGTGAGTTACACAGGTGTGTGGGGGTGTTAGCACACCTAACGGGGGTGACGGCTTGTGTGTTCTCACATGAAGTGTTTGCATACACGCGTGTGCGGGGCACGGGGATCACGGGGGGCACGGGCACACTCTGGGTGGGTGTGAGGAGCCGGGGGGGTCACAGGCGGGGGGCGCGGCAGTTGCGGGAGTCTCGCGGGTCTCGGGGGTCCCGGTTGTCCCGGGAATCCCGGGGGTCCCAGTGGCCTTGGGGGCTCCGGGGGCCCCAGGGGTCTCGGCGATCGCAGGGGTCCCGAGCGTCTCGGGCACACGCGGGTGCGGAGGTCGCGGGGGTCCAGGGAGTCAGGAGAGCCCTGTGGTCCCGGGGGTCTCAAGGGTACCGGTGTTCTCTGGGGTCCCTGTGGTTCCGGGAGTCCCGGTGTTCTCAGGAGTCCCCATGCTCCCGGTGCTCCCGGTGTTCTCAGGGGTCCCGATGATCCCGGTGCTCCCGGTGTTCTCAGGGGTCCCGGTGCTCCCGGTGCTCCCGATGCTCCCGGTGCTCCCGGTGCTCCCGGTGCTCCCGGTGTTCTCAGGGGTCCCGGTGCTCCCGGTGTTCTCAGGAGTCCCGATGGTTCCGGTGCTCCCGGTGCTCCCGGTGTTCTCAGGGGTCCCGGTGCTCCCGGTGCTCCCGGTGTTCTCAGGGGTCGCGGCTGTTTCGCGGCGAGGCCGCCAGGGGGCGCTGCAGGGCCGCGCTCGCGCTCGGGACGCAGCAAAAGCCCCGAAATCCCCAAATTCCCGTTGAATTCCTCAGTCCTGGCGGGGGCTGCCCCGGACCTGCACGGAAGGAGGGTTTAGGGCTGTGTTTTCAAAGCCTCCTGCTCTGCAGCCACACCTGGACCCTCCCACAGCGGGTTTGAACCATCACTAAAGCCCTTGGGAAGCGCTGGCACCTCAATAAACGCAACAAAACCCTGTCCCGCGGGCGGTTTGAGCCGCTGGTAACTGTCAGTGAAATCTCGGGAAAGGCTGGAATTTCTGGGCGATGCCACAGGGCACTCAGAGATGCTCAGGACCCGCTCCGTGCCCGGGAATTCCTCGCCTGCTGGGTCCATCTCCGGGCTGCCATCACACCCTCGCTGCAGGTGTAGTTGCTGTCTGTCATCCCAGCAAGTTTTCCCATGGTTTTGGGGAGGTTTCCAGGATTTTGGGGCAGTCTGTGTCTTGTCTAGTCCCTGTCTGACCAGCGAAGGCCTTAGGATGGGCAGGAAAAGTGACAATGACGTTCTCCTGCAGTGGCTTCACAACCTCCCAGGCAAAGGGCACAAGCAAATCCCAGCTGCAGGTGACAGCTGAGCCTCCTCACATCGCAGGTGTCACTGAGGACCTTCTCCTGAGCAGAATTCCTGCAGATTAAAGGTTGGAAAAGGCTCCTTTCTCCCTTACAGGTCTCAAGTCCTCAGTGGGATTTGTCCCAGTCTCATTCCCGGTGGCTCTGTGGGACAGCAGTGGGGACAAGGGTTCATTCCCTGGAGGGCACACAGGGCTCTGCTCTTCAATCACTGAAATGATTTTCCTGCTTCCTTCAGAGAGGGCTGTGCTGGGCACTGCTTCCCTTTCCCATAGGAAAACCATTTTCCCGGATCCAAAGCTCCTTTTCCCATGCCTAGGTAGGAAAAAAAAAATCTCAGCTGGAGAACTCTCTCCTCATGGATATTTTTCTTTTCCTGAAATGGAAGCAATGCTTCCAAAGCAAAATGATCTGGAAACCAGGTGGGCAAGGACAAGGCTTGAGCTGAGGCTGATTTCTCTCTCTCCAGGCAGGCCCCAGCCATCCTTCTGGGATGGGATGGGATTCCAGGGAAATCAGGCAGGGATTGTGAGGATTAAGGCTTTATTGCTTCTCCTGCTCTGTTGTCATTCCTGTTGTCTTACCTGAGCCCATGGAAAGTCTCAGGGCTTGGGTCTTCCTCCCATCCCTGCTTCAGGAAGTTGCTTCTTTCCCCCCTCCTCGGTTTTCCCACCCCTGCTGGAGTGGGAACTGCTCCATCCCAAAGTGATGCTTGCAGTATTCAACACAGGGTCAAGGACTTCTCTGACGAGACTGGGATGTGCAGAGTTCATTATTGTACAGACAGAGACTGAGACTGCTCCAGATCACTCTGGGACTGCTGCTGAGACTGCTCCTATGACTGCTACTATGGCTACTGCCATGGCTACTCCCTTATGGCCACTGCCCCATGGCCACTGCCCCATGGCCACTGCCCTATGGCTATTGCCCCATGGCCACTGCCCTATGGCCACTGCCCCATGGCCACTGCCCTATGGCTATTGCCCCATGGCCACTGCCCCATGGCCACTGCCCCATGGCCACTGCCCTATGGCTATTGCCCCATGGCCACTGCCCCAATGGCCACTGCCCTATGGCCACTGCCCTATGGCCACTGCCCTCTACTACGCAGTGAAAATTCCCTTTATCCCATCCCACCCCCAGGCTGTGCCATCCCATAAACAGCAAAGATAAACAATCCCCTATAAGGTCACACCCTACAATCCTCTCACACAATGGGTGCAGAAGGCCACAAACCCATGATCCTCTTTCCCATGTCCATCCCTGGTGACCTGGATGTGCTTCCTGGGCACCTCTGGGCCTGGGGAAGAGGCTCCCTCTGGGCCTTCCAGGCCTGCTTTTCCATAACACACACAGTGTAACCCTACAGCTGCTGACAGCAGGAGATTCCCCTGCCTGGGCCAAAGGTTCCCAAAGAGCCACAGCTCCATTTTCCCAGCAGGAAAAACCCCTCTAGGAAGTGCTCCCAGTCCTCAGCAGGGGCATCTTGGCAGTTGCTATCTTGCCTGCAGCACCTCCCTGCTCCCTTGCGCTTCCAGGGCTCATCAGGCACTTTGGGAAAAGTCTCCTTCCTGTTTTCCCTCCCCGGAGCTCCCAGGAATACTGGGCTTCATCCTCTCCCCTTACTCAGCTGCTGGTTTCAGTCTCCTCCTCCGGAGATGTTTTCCAAGATGTGGAGACCCCAACAATGAATGATTTTGCTGGAATTTCTCTGGAAATGCAGAACTTTTCCAGTATCCAGCAGGTGCCAGTTCAGGATAAACCCAGAGGATGCTGATTAAAGAATCATTTCTGTGGCAGTTAAAGGTGATTACTCTGCCTTCTTCTCTATCATTAGGCTGAAACCAAATTAGCCAGACTCTGTTAATCAGTGTAGGTGAGGCTCAGTGCTTCCTTGGCAAGGTTCTTGTTCCTGGATGTCTGCAGGGACCAGGGAATCTTCTTGTCTGGATGGAAAACCAGGAGCACCCTGTGCATATTTTCATTTAAATCTCCCTTTTTGAGGTCATTTCAAATCCACACCCATGGCCACTCTGTGCCTTGGAGATGGACAGGGGATATTGCACAGGAACATTCCTAGGGCTGGAAAACTGTCCTAGATGGTGGAGGAGGGAAGCAGCAGGACCAGGATTGTTTGATGATGCCCTGATCCTGCCAGAGAATGGCCTGGAGCCCTGGGCCAGGGCGGCTGCAGAGATTCCAAACAAAGCTGTGCTCCAGAGGGAGGACTGAGGGACACTACGGAGCCACCAGCTCAGCCTGGGCTCTGCAGATCCCATGTCAGGCTTTATTTCGTGGAGCAGCTGGATGGGTGCAAGCCTTGGATGTCTCTCCATGAGTTGAGCCCCTTCCCAGGATCCACTGGCTCCCAGGAAAGCATTAAAAGTAGGTTTTGGGGGATAATGGACTCTGGGTCCTGACCAATGGAGAAGTTTGGGTGGGAGGGACATCCCACACTGAGATCTTGGCCATCCATCACCCCGCTGCTTCCAGGACAGCTCCATGAGTCCATGGACAAACCCCTGATTTTCCCTTCTGGAGGGGTGACATCTCCAGGGACAGTGTCCCCTCCCAGTGGGACAAGTGGCTTTGTGGTGCCCATTGACATTTCAGGGCTCCACAGCTCGAGCTGAAGCCTGGAGAGGGGCTTGGGACAAGGGATGGAGGGACAGGACCCAGGGAATGGCTTCCCACTGCCAGAGGGCAGGGATGGATGGAGATTGGCAAGGAATTGTGCCCTGTGGGGGTGGGGAGGGGCTCAAATAGAATTCCCAGAGCAGCTGTGGCTGCCCCTGGATCCCTGGCAGTGCCCAGGACAGGCTGGATGGGGCTGGGAGCAGCCTGGGACAGTGGGAGGTGTCCCTGCCATGGCAGGGCTGGCACTGGGTGGGCTTCAAGCACTCCCAGCCCAAACCATTCCATTCTCCCGATGGTGTGGAGCAGATTCCAAGCTCAGAGCACATCACTCCCCTCACCTGGGCAGGCGTGTTCCTCATTTGAGAAGGAAATTCCCTACTTTTCATCCATCCCCAGCCTGGCTGCTGCACAATCTCCATCCAACCACGAGCGCTTGCCTATCCCAGTCTATCCCAGTCTATCCCAGTTTATCCCAGCTGCAGCTGGTCCAAGCTGGGATGCAGCTCTCACACAAGGCACACGATAAAACTTTGAGTTATCACTCTGGTAACTCAGGTTTTAAATGATTCCCCTGGGCAGGGAAGGTTTTCCTGTCAGGAAGATTCAAAGGGATGTTGGGAATTTGTCTCCTGAATCCCCCTGAGTTTGTCCTCGGGCACCGTGAGTCTCCAGTGTGACTCTGGAGCCTCCCAAGCTCCATCCCCGTGTGCTGGGCTCGGGATGGGTTGTGTTTCCTGGAGGGGAGAACAGCCCCTCGCTGTCCCCTCCGTCCCCTTGCTCAGGGGACAAAGTCAGGGCTCGGAGCGTGGGGGACATTTGGTACCGTGGGACAGAACTGGGATGGATTTTCCAGCTGAGCCAAGAGGTTTTGAAAGGAAAAGAAGCAGCAGAGGAACCTTCAATCACCTGCTAATGCCCCAAATCCTGGGTACCCCGTGCTGGGAAGCTGCACCCGCCCTGCCAGGGGAGCTGGGTCTCCTGGCACATCCCTGGCATCAATTCCAGCCCTGTTGCTTCCTCCCACACCCCGACTGTCACTGGGAGTCACCCCAGGTCCCCCCTTCCCTCCCAGCCATGGGGGACCCTTTGCTCCCGGTGTTTAAAGCATTACACCCAATTTCTGTGGGGTTTTGTCTCTTCAGGGGTTTCAGGGCCACACTAAGGGGGTTGATCCCAAAGGAAAAGCTTCTTCCCTCTTCCCAAAACCACCGAGGAGACGCACTCCGGGCTCAGCCCCTCCGGAAACGTGGGCACAAGAGGGCACTGAAACACCACGAGGATCGGGAGCCTCAAAGTCCCTTCTGCCCCTTCCTCCGGGCTCGGAGCGGGGCAGACGCATCCCGAGGCTGCTCCTGCCCCGCCCCATGGAATCCGTGCCCATCCCCGCGGGGCCCTTCCCTGGAATTACACCCCCTTAAATGAGGGGAGCACGAGCAGAGCTGGGATTTCTGGGGCCGGAGCCAGGAAAAACAACCAAACCCCTCAGGATTTGTGGGGTTTGAGATCAAACATCCGCAGAGCAAAATTCCCTTCACCACCAGGGTTGGAGTCAGTGGAAATCAGGAGCTGGAGCTGTTGGGAATCAGGGGTTGGAGCAAGGGGGAATCAGGGGCTGGAGCCGTTGGGAATCAGGGGTTGGAGCTTTTGGGAATCAGGAGCTGTTGGGAATCAGGAGCTGTTGGGAATCCGGAGCTGGAGACAGTGGGAATCAGGAGCTGGAGACAGTGGGAATCAGGCCTCCGCCGCACTCCACAAACCTGGCAGCTGTTAATTGATATTAATCTCATCAATGCAAATCATATTAAGCTCCCTGGACCCTTCCCAATGGCAGCACTGATAATTCCCTATAAATCAAATTTAGCTGCCCATAAACATTGGAACATCCCACGGCCATTTTCACTCTCCTAAAAAGCCATCCATTGCTGCCTGCCTGGATTAGAGGGAATAAATTCTGGAATTTATCTCCCTGCCATGATCATGGACAAAACCACATAAAAGAGACACTTGAAAGCTGCTTTTGTGTTGATTGTTACAGAGCTGCTGCTCCTCGGCTCCTCCAATCCACTCGGAATTGGGGATAATTGAGGGATTTGAAATCCTTCAATGCCTAAATGATAAAATTGTTGCTTTTCCAAGCCCTCAAACACCTGTGGGAGCAATTTTCGTGCAGGTGAGGAGAAAAAAAACAACTTTGTAAGGATCAGTGTTTGGGAAGAAGGAGAATAAATCCCTCTATTTTCTATTTTTAGGGATGGAGGGAAAGGAGAAAGGATCTGATGGTGGAAAAAAGAGTTTGTGCTGTTCCGTTCCTCAGAAAGAAGACTGGGAGGTGTTTTTATTCCAGAGGGTGAATCCCTGGAGGAGCTGAACATTCAGTGGGATAAGGAGCAAGGGGGGAGCCGTGGCTGGGAGGGAATGGGGGAGGAATGAAGTGATTCCAGGAGCAGGAATCTGAAGGAAGAGATGAGATTTCCTGCAGAGCCCAGAGGGTTTGGGAGCTGCTTCATTCCCACAGGATTTACAGGAGTGGTGCTGGGAAGGTCTCGAGGTTGAACATCCCTGGGATGAGGAGAAATGTGGGGACCAGGAGTCTTCAAATCCTTGGGATGTGTCTGCCTGGTGTGATTGTCCTCAGGCCTGATCTTCCTCCAGGATCTCAATCCATCCTTCCCTGGACACGCTGCCAGGCAGGTGGGATGTGCTCAGCAGGAGATGAGCGTGGGGACATCCCCTCCCTTCTCGGTGGCTTCCCCAGCCATGAAGTCACACAGG